>CM046354.1:19929374-20529374 GCA_025403435.1 Artocarpus heterophyllus | reverse complement strand
AATCAAAAACATCATTTTTCTTTTACCTAGGCAAACCATGATATCACCACCGTAGTGGCCCAGCTGGGTTTCGGGACCTGCCCCCAAGGTCGATCGCCACACGTCCCGATCTCTGATATGACATCATGCCCATGTGTTTATTATCATTATCATTCAAAACCCAATTACCGAGTGTTGTCAATTACATTTATTACGAGATTCATTTCATGTCACGGTATATTAAAATATAACCCATAAAACTATTTTCAAACAACCGTTGAAAACATTTTGATAGAAATCCTTTCCAAAGCCAAATCATTTCAAAACCAGGCTACCAAAGAAATAGGATAGAAGTCCTACCTCAATACTCGTGCCGGTACCCCACACCGTAATCCTTGTCCGCTATACGTTAGCTCCACGGAACCACGAATGATCCTAGATACAAACTAAGTCGATCAATATCTAGTTCGAGACATTCTATGTTACTAAATCATTTCATGATGTCCTAGTGTGCCATTTGTACCTTTAAAATCATCCTATAAGGTTGGGATTTAAATCAGGGTTCAAAATAGTGAAAACGGGTAAAAATCACAAAATTTTCCATGCCTCGGTCGGCCTGCCGGAAACAAGGTTCGGCCTGCCGAACATTTCCCCAGATTCGGCCTGCCGGTCGGAAGAACACCGGCCTGCCGATCATCACTCCGGCCTGCCGAACATGAACTTCGGCCTGCCGAACTGGGAAAACCCAGAAATCCCAGCCACGGGTTTCTCGATCCCCAAAATCCAAATCTAGATTCCAACCTGTTTTTCTCAAATCCCAGGCATGAAAAATAATCATAGTTGATAGAAAAACATTCTAGAACATGTTTGGAATCATTTAAACAACATTTAAACTCAAAATCCTCAAAAATCCGAAAATGAGAAAAAGAGGAGAAAAATGAAAAATCTTGAATCCAATCCGTTTTTCTCCAATCTAAGCTTAGATTCTAGTTGTTCTAAGTTCATTTAACACAAATCCAAGGTTTTCTAAGCTTAAACAAACTTAGATTTCAAAAACACACAAAATTGAAAATTTTGTAAAAAGTTTAGAAATTTCGAATCTAACCTCGAATCGAAGCTTCAATCCGCGTTCTCGGTTGCCGAATCACGTCCCCGAGCTTCCTCCTTGCTGTTCCGAAGCTTGGATTCGAATGTGGTTTCAAAAATTTGAGAGAGAGATGTAGAGAGAGAGAGGCTGCCGAGAGATCAAGAAAGAGAAGAGAGAGAGTGAAACCGGGAGAGAATGAGAGGAGAGAGAGAGGAAGGAAATAAATAGAGAAAATCGGTGGGCGGTTTTACTGTGCGAAAACCATGTGCCGCCCACGGTTTTGCAAAACGGAGTATTTTTAACATTTTACAAATTGTGGTGTTTTAAAACTCAAAACATCATTTTAAAACAATAAGAAATCCTTCGAATTCATTAATTTAACAAAACAACCAAAAATTCAAAAATCCAACCAAATAGTCTAATAAATGTTAAAACGTTAATTATGGCACACTAATTCATCATTTATAGTACATTAACATTAAATAAATTTCGAGACGTTACAATACTAGTCGATATTTTATTATCCTCCAATAAAAGTCTCTTAAAAAATTCTAAAAGATTTGTGAAACTAGAATTAGTCCACCCATCCGACACCTTCAATTTCATAACCTATCTAAAGTAGACAATTTTATAAATTTTGCACATCCTCTTATATAGATATCGCAGCATCATTTATTATTGTCTCAAATAACTTTGAATGATGTAAAAAACGTTCTTTCAAATTCTTTACCATGTTAAACATATTATCATATAAATCTTCTTCAACAATAGGTTCCTTTCCTTTAATATTCAAATTAAGATTGAAAAGAGACTCGCCATGTAAATGCCTTGTTTGGTAACTACAAACAATCTCATATTGAAATAAATGTCCTCTAACAATTTCAATTGAATGAGATCTATGCTTTCCACATTAAACATAAAGACAACAAGTTTTATCACAATGCACATGAGTTTTGGGAAATAAAAAAAAATCTTCTACACCACCCATATATCGTCTAGTTAATTTATTACCCCACATTCACTTCCTATCTATTTTTTGGTCCTAAACTAAATATCAAATTCAATCAAGTCTTATAAAACAAAAATTATATGATTTCTAATTACAATCAATTTGACACACAAATTTCAAGCAACCCATAGTGAACTAATAATAATCTACTAATTAATATATCCATAAGACCGTAGCATGTTTAAATCTATAAATCCACAAATTTCAACTCCAAATCGTACCCATAAATCCATATAAAAGGTCAAACAAACTAAAAACCTTATCAACACTATTAACTACTATAAATGTGTAATGCTAACAAACAATGAGATGGATAGGGGTGGAGACGTGAAACGGTGGCAGAGAATCAATTTTTGAGGTTCGGGATATTTTTGGAGGCTTTGTTTTATTCCACGACGATTTTTTTTTTAAGAAAAACATCATGGAAATTTTTTATTTTTTGAGCAATGTTATTCAAATTAAAAAAACCACGATAATCGTCGTTGTATGTTAATATACAACAACAAAAACCGATGGTTTTTCGTGCTGTTTTTTTTATCCTCCTAAGACAATCATTTTTTTTTAAAAAGCAATTGTTAAGTAAGGGTTATTTAATTAGAATTTTGTTGTAGTGGTTTCTCTTGTGTTGAGAATAAAATAAAGTTCTAAATAATTGTGAATGTGTGATTCCTTCTTAAATCGATGCTTATATATCTCTTTATATAATCTGGAGATTATGCATGAAAGAATTGTAGAATCAAAGAAGAAATTTTTTTTAAGTGATTAAGTTATCAATATAATCAAATGATGGTAAGAATTCTTATTCTTTTATGTAATAATCATATATTAATTAATATATCTAAGAGTAGGGCTAAAAATTTTATGAAAATTTTGTTATACACGGCTTAAGCATGTGTAATGCTTTGCCTATTTACATTGATTTTGGTTTTTAAAACCAACAGAATTTAAGGAGGGTTCAAGTTCTAGGACTGACAGTATAACCCGTTTTAAACTATTCCCATCGTTTTAAACCATTATTTTACTTATAGGGTGTTTGGAAGGTGGTGGAAACCAGTAGTAGGAACCACTTTTACTATAGCATGTAAGAGTTTTACACTGCAGCATATTTTTTTTATTGTTACTGTAGCATGTGAGAGCTTTACACTGTTTCTAACTGAGATTGTGGTGGGAACTGAGTGAGAGCTTTACACTGTTTCTAACTGAGATTGTAGTGGGAACTGAGTGGTTCCCACCACTGCCAAACACCCCCTTAGTTTATTAAATGCCAGTTCAAGGCTGGCACAGGTTCAAATGGTGAGAACCTATGTACTGAACGCCATCTAACATTTTAACTATACATTCAAACATTGATTCAGATTGTAGCGTAATTAACACTGTTGAATTTTTCTAATGAATAAAGTTGAAAGTTTTCTATTCAAATAAGAAATTCTAAGTCAATGCAATTCAAACCATCGATCTAACTTATTTATTTCTTTTAGGGCAATGAACAAAAGGTTGGAGAATATTTAGCAACGCTATTAAGAAAATGTTGTTTCAATTGTTATATTATTAAATTCTTACGTGCTATAGCGTAGAGTAGAGTATGCCATAGACATTCTATAGGAAAATCATTCTAATTTTTTGTTACAACTACGTTGCCAAAGGTACTCTACTAGTTTTTTTTTTTTTTTTTTCCAACTCCCTGGCGATTTCTTGCTTCTTTTGATAATAACATTTTATTTTGTTTTAAAAAAATTATTTGTCAACAAACACGATAAGGTGCTCGACCCGTTGCTCGTTACTTGTTGCCTAAGATTTCTCCAGCCCTAAAAAAACCTCCCTACCGGATCATACCGAGGGATAGGAATCTGTCTAGTCCTCTCGATCCGGACATGCCGGGGAATACGAATCATCCCACTCCTAGTCCTCTTTCTTGGGACATGCCTCTGGATCCTATTACGGTTAATCTGCCTCCTCTCGATTGGCACATATTAACGATCGTTGCTCGTTGGTCATTTGCGGAACGTAATGGACTGCGTAGTCGACGCCATGACGATAATGGTACCAGCTATTCTTCAATCTCTTTTTCTGTCAATTAATATTCGTTCCATACTTTTCTGATAATTAATTAGCCTTACCTAGTTCTATTTCATTTTTTGTTTGTTTTGGAATTAGAAGTATTTGTTATTGTTGTATGCTATAAAGCTAAACGATGGCTTTGTTTTGGATCTAATTTCGGCAAAGTAAATGATCTCCGAATGATAAATACCGCAAATAGCAAAAGCTGGTCAAGCTTACTGAGGTGCGTATATACATACATGTATATAACTTTAAGTGTACTGTTATTGTGATTTTAAGATTTTTATTATGCTTGATGAAATTATTATTTGTTCATTTATGTTTAAGGCTTTTACGCTGGTAACTGGAGACACAATCAGCTTAGCCCTGTGCCCGGTGGAATTGTTTGTGGTGCTACAGGCAATCCTGAGTCGCTTCAGGCAGCAATTTTTTACGATTTCCTGTTTCAATCATGGTGAGGTGTATGGAATAGAAGCTTTCAAAGTTACTCATTTTGTTAATTAGGGCTTTTATGCTAGTAATTAGAACAAATTATGTTTCTGTTTATGATTTAATTTGTTTTTTTTAAAAAAAAATTCAAGGGACATGAAAACTGAACGATTTTGCAGGGAAAAAAATTTGGAGTTTGTGGAACTTGTGAGGGTGAATGGCCGCCTCTGCGCAGGCAGGGTTTACTACGTGACAATCAAAGCCTCGTAGAACTTGTTTGGGCGAAAATCAGCGGTGAGAAATCCCTATATTTCATTAGGCGTGTCATTCAATACCCTCAAGTCAATCCAAAATTCCTGGAATATGATTCACCTGATGCATCATCACCATAGACTAATTAATGTTTATATTGTTTCAGGTTTAGCCTGTATAGCAAAAATTGACTCTAATTTGTATATCTATGCGGTAGTAGTATAGCTTGCTAGGTAACTAGGTTTTATGGTTTTGATTTTCCTTTTGTTTTTTCCCGTATGTTGCGTTTATGCTATGTTCGAGACCTTAAGACTCTTTATCTACTAAGCTTTGTTTAATTTCCTTGTGTTATACTTTCTCTTTTGGACATGTTTCTTGGTTCTTATTATCTTAATAGTCCAAGTCCTCTGCTGAGTTTTCTGTGTGTGATTGTGAAGTAGAAGCCTTTTTCATTCTCATAAAAGCTTCTCCACTTCATCATCTCTTAAAGTTTCGAACAGAATATCTTCCATGAACTTTATTCTTGGTTAAGTGGACAATTTAGAATTTCTCAGTATTTGCCATCTTCTTTTGGAGATGGGGTCAAACTCATTTAACTTGCAGGCTTGAATCGTTGCATTATCACCATAAACTAGTGCTTTTCTTTTCTAATTTATATTGGAATATAACTTTAATCTAATACCAACTTAAAATGCCTCTAGGAAAAGGTTATAGTCTTTTGGGGGAGATGAGGATGGGCTGCTGCCTCTATGGATTGACATTTGTTAGTAATAGAATTTTATTCAATCTTGCTTTGAGAGTATTGTCATCATATATCTCTTTATAATTAGAGTGCGATATGATATCTAGGTTTGGAAGCATTCTTTGAAAGATGAAGAACTCTAGAGAGTTTGTACTTTCTTTTCTTCTCGTGTTGCTTGTGTCCTTGTTGGAGTCATTTCTCTTTCTGGTTCATGAGTTAATAGTTGAGAATTCTTTCTCTGGGCATGGAGTGTGACACTGCATTCTGATGTTTCACTTTTCAAATTTGTATACATCATATTTTTTCATTTCTTATGTGTGTCTTCTTTTTTGTTCTTTAACATTTTATCTCTAGTTGGTATTAATTATGTACCCAAAAATTTATTTATATTAGTGGAAAAATTATCCAAGAATCAAAAACCATTCTCAATAAAGTTGGAACATCACAAGTGTGTTTGGGAATGTGGTTAGAACTATGTAGTTGAAATCAAAATACTGTAGTATGTTAGAGCTTTACGTTGTAGCATACTTTTGCTTTACCCTGTAGCATATAAGAGCTTTATACTGTAGCAGTTGAAACTAATAAATTCTAATGATGTTGCCAAAGAAGGCCCACAAATGAGTTCTGCATGTCCAAACTTGAAGTTCTAGCTGGAAGGAATAATATGGTCACAGAAGTAAAGCAATACGGATCGACTTTTCAAGCTTGATTACGGTCTAGTTTATTGGAATTCGAGATTGGAACACGAGCAAAATGGGTTGGTTTCTCAATTTTGAGCAGGGGAAGTCATATGCAGCATGTTTGTTGGTATTGGTTCTTTCACCATTCCTGCAGCACAGAAAGGTCATTGTATTTGCAAATGATTTGAATCCAGATGGAATCTGGTATCTGAATATTAATGCTGAAGTAAACAAAGTTGACAACTATGTTTGAGAATACATTTCTCAAATGATGATGGCCCCTGAACTTGAGATAGATGACACCTCTATGTCAAAATCATGCGAACAACAACAGGATAAGATAATTAATCAGGAAGTATAGTCATTTGGTAAGACATTTACATCAATGTATCATGACCTTTTGGAAGACGCAACATCTTGTTGTGGGTGTCAACCAAATTTCTTATGTTTCCAACAAGTGAGGCAAAAGAATTACCAAATGGAATTGTGAATAAGGCAGATATAGAAGGCTCCGGTAGGAATGGAGATGCATTAGTAGCTTCAGTTAAAAGATATTCGGATGATTGTTAAGCAGGTAAAGACAGTACAAAGAGGAATTTGGCTACCGCTGATTCTAATGCTTTTGTCATTTATTAAGTGGTAATTGAATTCACAATCTTGACTGTATCTTTGTTTATTATTTTTCTTTGTTGAAATTTCTTACCTTGTTACATGCTTGGATGTGTAATTGCCATTCTTGGACTTTTTTCGTGCAGGCAATGTTTTGCTCAATCTTCACGCTGCCAGAATCTTGTTTTCATGAAAATGTCTCCAACACTGGGGAAGGATGAGGGTTCACGAATCTCGTTTCCTTGGTGGCGATTTCGGTTTGGCGGTTTCTTTGAGTACCAGCTCTAAAGTGAAAGGTGTTGTATTTTCAACTAAGAGCAAGCATAAAGGAAATGTCAACTAGGAGGCACAAATCACTTGCCTAACTTATATTTGGGGAACTACAGAGCAGTTAGTTAACAGTTCACACCTTTTCGGTTTGTTAACTCATGTTGCTCAATATGTGGGACGATTTTGATTGATCAACTAATCAATCTTGCTCTCATAATCTCTGTTCAATGGTGGCTAAAAATATTAGCTCATAAGGTTGTGTAATGAGAAAGGATTGGTGTTTAGGTCTTTGCCTTTTTTTTCTTTTGTAAATATGAGAAGTTAATATAAGTGAACTAGTATGTGACATCTTTTTACTTTGGCATTTTCTGACCTTTTCAAAGCATTCTAATACGCTAATCTCTATACAATTAGAACAATCAATGTCAAATTAGCAACAAAAAGCCAGGTATAGGAAATATAATCATAAGTGAATAACCAAAGAAGGGTGATTTAGGAGAATAACACTTTTGTAGAGTTGCATTTCAAACAAACAACTTTTGTGAAAAATTTATGCTTAAATTTTCGTTCTAAGTGGGACATTTGAATAACAAACTTCAAAAGTGAAATTCAGCCTAATTGACACAAATGAATTTGGAGTAGGAATTTCTCCTTGGGGCCCAACGGCACATTTGCAAAACGCCGTTTTGTCGTCTAAGAGATTGATGTCGTTTGAGTAACACAAAAAGCAACCTTTGCTTCTACTTTGCATGCATTAAAACGGTGTGTTTTGTTCTTATTAATTTCGTCGCTTGATTGTCAATGTACTAAAAAAAATAAACAATTGCTACCATTTGTACTACGTGTGAGTCAAGACAACAAAAATCAAAAAGGATTGTGACCAATGTGTTTAATTTGGAAAAAATAAAAATAAACAAACAAATTCTATAGCTCAGCTTGGGTTGTTCTTTTAACTCTTTAAAAAGGACCTCTGTCTAATTTTAGCGTCTAAAATGACGTCTAATTAATTATATTAAAACACATTATTTTAAAAAATTTGAAATAATATCTAATTAACTTTTCTACACTTTAATTAAATAGTGTATTATAATGTGATTGGTTAGACTTCGTTTGAGACAACAAAAATTACATAGAAAAATTGAATCCCCCTAAAAACACCTTCTACATAAAATGATGCAATCAAAATATTTAAAAGCGAGCTCATTTTGGGCTAGAGGAAGAGGTTATTTCGATGGAAAAGGTAGGCAGGTAACTATTGTTATTGTTTCTATCTTCTCTCAAATAAAGGAGAAATTAGTGCTTTATTGTTCATGACATACAATAACCAACATTTAAGTGTCATATTTCTAGGAAATGGCTATAATACATAAGGTAAGAAAAAAATGTAAATAGATTTTATATAAACTTTGATTGTTTTTAGTTTTTACTCTAATTCATGAAACAAAATACCCAGTAAGTTAGGCTATTCTTGGTATAGTGCTAATTTTGCATGTGATTTTTAATGTGGCAAATAAAGGGAAAATAAATGAGAACGAAATGTTAAATGTTACAAGAGAGAACACTTACTCTAGGAACATATGTTAAGTATTTAAAGGAGATTAAGCACAGTTTCAGGATTCAAATTTTCTATCAAATTTTTGGTATTTTAAATGATGTCTAACCAATCATATTATGAGACGTTACTTAATAAAAATCATGTAAAAGTCAATTAGATATTATTTCAAATTTTTTAAATGGTGTGTCATAATGCGATTGATTAAACACTATTTAAACACAAAAATTGGACAAAAGATTGAAGTCTAGTTTCTTGGTATGCATTGAGTGTTAAGCAATTGATCAATTTATTTATAGAGAGCGATACTTCATATGTCAATTTCATCATCTACAACATTTTCTCTCTCTTATTTGTCTATTCTATGCCTCAATATAAGGAATTGAGATTAATTATTTGTCATTTCTGTTTCTCATACTTTATTGTTATCACACTTATTTGCTTTCTATATTACTACACTCTTATTTAATTTTTAATCAAAGAAGAACTCGATAAGCTTAGAATCAAAAAAGACTTTTGTTCCCTGGAGAAAATCTTCATTGTGAAAAGAGAGCATGAACATTATGTTCAAGGGTAATCTTTTTTTCTTTGAATATGCTCAAGGTTATTCTCTTCGTTGAAATCATTGCCTATTAATTTAATCCTTTTTAAGTTGCTTTGTTGTAGTTTCATTCTAAACATTTTCATTGATAAATAGTTTTACTCACATTTCACGTTAACAAGCCGATCACATTATCGAATAAAAGTGTCCAAAAACATTTTCCAGAAAAACTAATTTATTGATATTATTACTTTGAGTGACTGCGTTTAATTTTCAACTTCTAATTTTGGAACACCAATAGGCATTAAATGAAAGAAAGATTAAGTACTATATCTTACTTTGATGTGAAAGCGTAAAAATAGGTTTATTGTCTTAATAATATCTTTTTTTGGTCATAATAAAAAAGAATACAAAATTAATTAAGAGAAATACTAAATCAAATTGGATATGTAATTATTAGAATAATTGTTGAAGACTTAAATGGTGGATATGCAAGCGTGAATATAACTTATATGTTGTTCTATATCTCCACAAGTTTAGGAAAATTTACTTGCATTGTATTATTTGGCTACATACCAAAACTGATAATAGCCCTCAACGTGTAATTAATATTGCAAATTTCTGCATTTCTTTTGATTTCAACTTTAATACATAGATGGTATGCAGATGAGACTGTTAGGATTGGTGCTCCAAGAAACAAATAGTTTAGTTACATTTATGACATGATATTTGATGAAATAAATAATAATATGAATATTACATGTATCAATAATGGTCCGCATATTACTATTATATTGATAATTATATATTAGCAAATATATGATCCGTGACTATCAAAACTAAATCTTGAAATACGACATATATAGAGTTTATATGCGGAAAAGATCCGTTTCAAAGATTAATAGTCTAAATTATAAAATCCACAATCTATGTATAGAGTTGGACACTTTATACATGACAAGCCTGCAATGGGGATCTACGTCTAAATAGGAAGGCGACTTATCTTGATCGTCGGAGTAGATTGACTCTATGGTTGACACATTAGTGTGATGACCAAATGGTGGTCGTACACTGAACTGGACCTAAAGTTGAATTGCTTTAATAATAATTTCATTTAACTTAGGCCAATTCTCTTTGACAATCATTTATATGTCATTTTAATCATAAACTGGATTCATGACTCTATGTTTATAGCTTGTATCTTTTGATATGCCAAAGGTAAGAGGTCTTATGAATGGTACGTGGGATATGCAACCTACATTCGATGAGAACATGATCCCCAGAAACGTAATTCATAGCTCTCTAACAAAGAGTTAATATTATCTTTTCAAAGGCATTTGTTGTGGATTTTCTAACGCAAGTGCACGTATCGTTAACAAGTAATAAAGTGAGAGTAAAGATCGTTCCCTCGAAGACTAACTGTCACTAAGTACCAAATTACTTTAACTTTAATTCTATTTGAACAACTGAAATATGGGAAACAATGGAATGATGAACTGGTAAACATGAGACAAACTAAATGTATGAAAATTGAGAAATTGCAACTTTGACAGATGAGAATTCAATATATCAAGACTTCTAGGGTTTCCGACTCACCGGATTAATCATATCTACTTTTATCTAATTTAATCAATTGACATTTATTCCTATGCTGATAACGAATTTCTCTTAGGTAGTCATTAATCTTTCTCAAGCATTAATAATTTATCCCAGTTAGCAAATTTCCTACATCTTTGTGAAAACTCTAAACTTACCAAGATTCATTAAGAACAAGAAATTCAAAGTGTTACACAAGTCTCATAGATATCTCTATCCTATGATGATCTCATGGCATTCAATCATGGTCTAATTTAATTATCGCTTCTCAGCCTCAAATTAAATCACAAATCATGCAAAAGGTGCGCAAACTTTTACAAGCATTAAGATTAGATTAAACACTCAACATAGATACTGAATAAACATCGAATTGAATTAAATTAAATAAAAGTGAACATTCATAATCTGGCTACATCGTAGCCCTAGAACAGAGAAAATTAGTTCATAATGAAATTAAAAATCATCCTAAACAATCTCTTAAACATGAGGAGTAGAAGAAAAGAACTATATGTTTGAATGAGAAGATGATTCCGTATCCGGGTTGCACCGATCTTCTTCTCCAAAGTAGTGTGTGTCTTCTCTCCTCTTTTTTGCAATTTCTTTCTGTCAAAATTTCGTGTTTCAACCCTCTATAATGTTCTATTTATAGGTTAGGGCTTGAAAGGGTAATTTTGGAACAAAATTACACTAAAATTTAAACTGGGATCGCAATGGCGCCTAGGCTCGATTTTCTGGCGCCTAGGCGCCATGATTGTAGCGCCTAGGCGCTGTACTTGTCCGCGTCTCCTTTTCTGAACTGGCGCCTAGGCTTCATGAATATGGCGCCTAGGCTTCAAAGTAGCGCCTAGGCGCCAAGATTGTAGCGCCTAGGCGCTACACTGATTCTTCCAAATGGCGCCTAGGCGCCCAAATTGTGGCGCCTAGGCGCTATGCTCTCGGGTTTTCCGCGTGAGGCTTCATCTGTAAGAGCACCTAGGCGCCCATAAGTTGGCGTCTAGGCTCCATTTTGTCCCGAGTCTAGTTTCACTTATTTTTCGGTCCGTTTTGTCTCGCACTTTGCCAATATGCATCTTTTTTCCTCAAAACCTACAAAAGAACATAAAACATTATCAAATTCTTATAAATTACTCAAAACTAACAAAAATATTAAATGAAAATCGTCTAATTAATTAGCCTAAAACTAACTTATCAGTATTATTTAGGTATTGGAAAATGTAACGAGGCCTCAATCATTTAGATACATGTGATAATCAGGTGATATTCCTTTTGTATGTGTTATAAAAGGAATGAATTTTTCAATGGCGAAATAATAGAACTTTGAGATAAAATAATCAGAAGATAAAATGGAATTAAGTCTTTCATCCGATTATGGATAACTTATGGGGATACACATAATATGAGTCATGGACAAGACTTATATTTCAAGAGTCTTGTCATACGGTATATTAACAATAGTGCATCTCCAAGTTTATAGTGGAATGACATTGAAGTCAATAATTAAACAGGATAACTAATTGGAGATTAATGTATTTGTTATTATTAGAACTTGATAATAAATGTCCATCGAGTCTTAACGCTAGTTCACGAATTCCTTTATGACTGATCGGGCAAGTTTAGATTACCACTTGTTAGATAGAAGTATATGTGAGTCGGGCCGTCGAGCCTGATAGGACGCATGGGCCATAATCTGGTAGGACTACTAGTGGGAGCAGGCCCACTAGGAATGGCGCATACATATGCAAATATTGAAGAATTAATTAATAATTAATTCTAGAAATAATTATTCAAAATGGTAATTGGAATTTTGGATAATTAATTATTTAAATTTTGTATTTGAGTGCTTGATTTAAATCTTAGCTAAATTTGAATTAAGGATAAAGGATAAATTATTCACAATTATTTAAATTAAATAATTATCTAGGACAATGAAATTTTATTGGAGTTATCTTGGAAGATATAGACAATAATAAATCCCTCCACTGTTGTTGGTTGATTTTTTGTAGATAAATCTCCTAATAGTTGGCAACACATATAGGATAGGGGAGAGAAAATTTATCTTCTTATCTTGATAGACTTTTGAATCCTCCTACTCATTCTATAAATAAAGACGTTTGTTCTTCATTTATTCTAAAACACCCTGAGCGCAAATTAGAGAAGAGAGTTTGGATTATTTATCTTTAATAATTATAGTTCTTGAGTACTTTAATAATTAGAAGGAGTATAATTGTGGTGTGGATTTGTTAAGTAGTACCTACACACAGAACGATCTGGGGCCTAACAGTACATTTGCAAACTGTTGTTTGTCATTTTGTTCTCTAAGATATTGATGTCGTCTAACTAACAAAAAGCCACCTTTGCTAACAAGAAAGGAAAAATGAAAAAAAAAAAAAAAATTATACGGAAGAAAAGTCGAAAAAAAGGCTTGTTTTGGTCGAAAATGAAACATACTTCCTATTGATTCTTCTGCATAGCACTGATTCAGGTGCTTTTTTTTTTTTTTGGAAGAACACGTCATGGTGTATTTTTCAAAATTGAGGCAAATACAGGCAAATTTGTAAGTCGATCCTCAATACAAAATGTCAATGTTACTATTATATTTGTTATAAAAAAGTATAAAAATAACATATTTAATGAGTTACTTTATTTTATTTTATGATCTGTTTGATATTGTTTCAAATACTATATCTATTTTTTTATATAATTATTAAGCCTTGAATTTCGTAAAAACAAACTTTTAATATTAAAATAATTTAAAGATTAATAAATAAGTAAAAAAGTCAATGTATTAATCAATAGGCATCAGATACTAAATTTGCTACATGTTAAACTTGATGGCAAATTTACTATACGTTAAACATGAGAGCAAATTTGTCACTGAGTATAGCAAATTTGGTATTAAAAATGACATTGTATTGGAGATGCTTATTATTAATATGCAATGTTAACTGCTTTAAATTAGTATTACTAGTGACTATTATCACGTATTAATAATTTTTGAGGTAATAATGTCATTAATGCTACTAATTAAAAGGAGTTATAACATTTTCGGGAAACAAAAAATAATGACATTCATCTTAATTTGGCTGTTTATATTTTATTTTCTTTTTGTTAGAAGATTAGTTATATTGCAGACAAGGAAAAAATATAACCGAGGAGATCTTTAGCTATACAGCAGAAATAGAAGGGGTCCACTCCGAATCCACAAATAAATCATCCATAGGAGTAACACGAGGGTCTAATAGGCTAAAAATAGATCTAGTATTCGCTCATTTAGCATGATTGCGAGCCAACCAATTTGCAAACCTCATGACAAAAGAGAAGAAAAGACATAAAAAATGTTGATTTTTGAAACCGAGATTAGTAAATACAACAAAAACAGTAGAAGTGTATACAACAAAAATTTTCATAAAACTTTGAATCCTACTCTTTAGTTGTATTGATTAATATACAATTAATATATAAAATAACAAGAATTTTACCATTGTCTAATTAGGTTGATGACTTAACCACTTGGAAAAAATTGTTCTTATTTGATTCCACAATTCTTCCATGCTTAGTCTTCAGAATGTATGAACGGACGTATGCACGTCAAGGGTTTAGAAACAAATCACATACTCATAGTTTTCAGGCCTGCTATGTTCTCAACATATAAGAAAGCAAGGAATAGCTATAGAGAACACTCCCTTTGAGACTTTCTTTCTTTAAAACTGAGTAGGAGTATCGGAAGAACCATGATTTGCTCCTCTTAAGCACTTATTTAAAGATGCTATAATTGCTTCCCTTGTAGGAGAAGCTTTTTACTCCTTGAAGAAGATTTCTTCTAGGAGAAGCCTTTTAATCCTTCTAGGAGAAGTTTGCTTCTAAGGCTTTTTACTCCTTCTAGGATACGTTAGAGGTGTCAATTGGATGACGGCTCGACCTGGCCCTATGTAATGTAGGACTCGGCCTAGCCCAGCTCTATACTATAGTGGGCCAAGCTAACCTAGCACATTTAATGATCTAAGGTTAGGCCTAACCTCCTAGGATGATAGGCTAGCCTCGCCCTAGCCCATGAAGGGCCTAGGTCTGCCCAAGCCCACAATGGGCCCCGCTCTAGCACACTAAGGCCCTTTAAGCATTGGTTCTTCAGATGTTTAAAAAAATACATCTAAATAGGAGTCTACCAATCAATGCTTATTTGTGTGATTATTAATTTTGGATTATATTTATTATGTTCATACACAACAAGTTTAAATAATAAACTTTCATTAGTTATATATTAAAAAATAATAATAATTTTTTTCAATATTCTATATAATATTTAGAAGTTTTTCTTTATACTTAGTAGTCTCATGCTTAGATACTCATTAATTTCTTATTAAAATTATTAATTAATAAATAAATAAATTAATTAAAATTTAAAATTATAGGGTCGAACATGTAGGACCAGTCCTATGGGGCTTGGACCTAGGCTTGGCACCACCATTCAAGGAATAGGACCTAGGCCAAGGTTAGGTCTAAGGGTCTTCCCTTAGACTTGGCCCAGGCACAATCTTATATTATAGAGGGACGCATTTGGCACGGCCCAGCCTGTCATGGGCCTAGTGTTAAAAGGGTTGGGTCGGCCCAACACTACCTTTTTGACACTTCTAGGATAAGTTTTCTAATTATATTTTATTTCAGAAGTAAATAATTAGATAAAATTATTTTATTTAAAATATTTATTAATTTAAAATAGAAATCTTATCAAACTAGAAAACTGCATACCATAGGAACACCTTACTTGTGGTTGGTGCCTACAGTATGATCCCATCACATTGTGTCATCCAATTAAATAATACAATATTTAATTTCTAAAGCGTGCATTCATTGATAATGCATTACTCATAAGTTTGAATAATTTACGAAGATGTCACGTGGAACTATGGATATAATTTCCAACTCCTATAAAATTAATAATTAACTAACAACTTAATTAATATATCAATTTTATTAATTCTAAAGTTGCCTACTATAAACTCGAAATTGCACTCTTAAAATTGTAAATATAATTCATTCAAAGAATTGAATTGTCCATTAATACAATCATTATTTTTATATCAATCCGCTATAAATACTTCATAAATAGAGAACGGTACAAAATTCTTTTAATCTCTTTAATTACATATTTATCCTTAAGCACCATTGTTTCTCTGATGAATAAATTTATGATCTTATCATAAATTGAGTACTCTTGTTGTTTAAGCCCTAAACCAATATTTAAGAGCTATTTTTATGACTTCATAATAAAGGCATGGATTCCATCTTGTATATTAACATTCTTGGCTACCTATTTCATTATGTTCCTAAAATATAAGGGATATGATTCTATTAAATAAAATGCTTTATCAAGTAAATAAAAGAACGTAATTCCATTACTAGGAATTTTAATAACTCAGGATTAAGATTGTTCTATAAATGACAATTGTCGATTAATTTCAAATTTCTCTATTTGCTAAAAGAGATTATTAGAGATCTTTGTTCTAGTCCTATATAATCATATTATATATAAATACCTTCATTTAATGACACTTTATTAAGAGTCCAGATATGATTGTTCCATGTAGAATGGAAATGAATAATATTAGTAAAATTAATTAAAGATCCTAACTTTAATTATTCAATACGGGTGCAATTTAGATTATTATCCTTAAATATTATCTTTTTATATATAGTGCTTATATACAATATTTAAGGTCACATAAATAATTTAGGGATTCTCATGATATTTATAAAACATCTTAAAAATATGCATGTAAATGTATAAAGAAATATGAATTCATTTATTAAATATCAAAATATCTTTTACATGATATGCCTTTGGGTACCAATCCCAACAAAAATGACCTAAAATCAGAAGAGCAAACATCCACAAAATTTTGAATAGGCTAGGGGACTACACGTTCAGGAATTGCAAGAGACTTAATGACACTTCATCATCCCCTTTTATGCAGAAAAACTAATAAGTAGTGTTGTTAAAGAAAATTGACAATATTAAAGTTTATAAAACACAAAATTTCCACGAACATCATGAATAATATTTCTCTTAATATACATCAAACATTTATCAAATTAATTCCTTGACAAAAGATTAAGTAGACTAAGAGCAAATCCAATATTCCTTATTGTGAGGGCCTCTCTCTCTAAACCAATTAGGATTTTTGGGTTTGCTTGAGCAATTCTACCCCCCTCCTTTTAGGTCCGAGTCTAGCACCGCCTTAAGGCTAGTCTCCAGGCATCTGCCCATGGGTGGGGCGCTTAAGAAGGGACTAGGCTTGGGGATCCCTTTTGGTAAATGGCTAGAGTTCCACAGCTTTGGCCAGAAGGAAGCACTTCTATAGTATTGTTTTTAAATTTTAGCACTTCTATAAGAAAGTTTGAAATATACATTTTTTAAAGAGTATAAAGGCATAATTAATCACAAATATTTGAGTAGAGGTTAGATGAACATGTGTTATTTTTAAAGGCATTTTGCTCTTTTTAGTTGAAAAAAATAGTATAAATCAAAGAAAGGAAAAAATGGTAGTATAAAAGTGGTATACCACTAAATTTATTCACGATTTCCATGCTCATAGGGGTGAGTATTTTTCAAATCCTACTCAGATGCCAAGTATTGATACACGTAAGGAGGGTTTCACACACCATAAACATCAAGACTGTGATCATGTTGTATTCTGGGGTTATCTTAGCAGATTCTGGTTTAGAGCATATCGAAAATCTATCATGATAAATCGTTGGATTTGATATTTGATAGAGCTAAACTCGAACTTGACACCAAATGGTATAAGCTTCCGACATTGGTACCCGAGATGTTATGATAGTCTCCATATTCCACGTAGTAGGAAAAGCAAGGAAAAGAGGTAGGTGGAGAGCTTACTTCGAAAAAATGCCTATTTTCTAACTTATGGTAAGATTTTTGTTTCTATATTTTGGCTTATTATTTTTTTAATAAAATTCTAATGTAGTTGATATTTTGATGGTTATTTTTTTGTTAAAATTTTGCAATTTTTGAATAATTTTGTGAGAACATTGAAGTCAAAATCTTGAAATCTAAAAATTTCATTGTGACTTCTAATATAGTACTATAAACAAACCTTTAGACTGCATTTGACATACCGGATTTGGACTAGGATTAGTATCCATTGGTCTTAGTTCTTTGTCGATCACTACCTGTGCACATTCTAGCTCTGTCCATACCAACGATTCTACCCTCACATTGGCATTTCCACCACCAATATCCTCTGCCGTCACAACGGCCGCCCTCCTCTCATCTTCCATCTTATAGCCAAAGAGCTTGGGCCCTAGTCGTTTGAGGAAAGGGAAAGACGAAAAAGATGATAATAATGGCTTTTTTTTTTTAAATTATATCAATAGTTTTTTTTTATTATTTTAAACGAATAGTGGCTTTATTTATGATAGTGGCTTTTACTTTTATAAAAAAGTATATTTTTATATTTCGTTAGAAATATATTTGACATAACGGTTAATTTTTCCTTAATTTAAATTAAGTTTTAATTCTTTAATTTTCGTAA
Source organism: Artocarpus heterophyllus (assembly GCA_025403435.1). Taxonomy (NCBI): domain Eukaryota; kingdom Viridiplantae; phylum Streptophyta; class Magnoliopsida; order Rosales; family Moraceae; genus Artocarpus; species Artocarpus heterophyllus. The sequence goes on along the minus strand of CM046354.1, from coordinate 20,511,020 downwards.
AATGAATTATTATTAGTATAGAAAAATCATTTCATGCAACTTTATTTTATTTTTTTGCTTTTTGGTCCATCTAATCCAAGAGTTCACCAAACATAGAATAGGATTCTGCTTAGTCCAATCTAATCTAATCCGATCTTTTATCATCCTATCTAATCCTACGAGCCAAATGGGGCCTTGTGAAAACTATTAACTTAGATCTTTTTTTGCCTTCATATGAGTTTTCTTACCTCTCATTTATAGTTAAGGAGACTAGCCAAGATTGGTAGGAGGAATTGAGAAGTTTGAGAAGATTTTTACCAATGCCCACAAACTAGTTCATCTTAGGAGAGGAAAATAACAAGTAACATTTCAATTTTGAAATGTTTAATCTCCAAATATTGTTTACTTAACAGGTACGAAACAATTATTTACGACTAATTATTTTACATAAACACGAGAGTTGGACCTTTGGGGTTTTTAAAGAAAATTAAAAAAGGTATTATGCTACTTCTTACTTTGTTTCATTGCAAATCAAATGTTCATAACCAACACTTTGTTGGATTTACAAATTCTCATTCCAATCTCTCTTGATTATGAATTTTTTAGCTAGGGGTGTTTATAAATTTGAGATAGAGTCCAAAAAATCTAATGTTGTGGATGTAATATGCAGGGGTGTTTATAAATTTGAGATAGAGTCAAAAAAATCTAATGTTGTGGATGTAATGTGCAAGAAAATTCATTTATTTAAATCTAAAATTAATTTAGATTTAATAATGAATTTTCTTCAATAAATCGTATTTTGTAAAAATTACAGTAAAATGTAAATTATTTACGGATAATATTAGTGTGCATTATGTCTAAAAATTTTGTACAAATCGAAGTATTTTTAATAAGTAAATTTTGTGATTTTGAATACTCAAAAATTTGTGAATACTCTTAAGATAAAATTTATATAACATAAATTATAATTTTGTGATAAAAGAAAAAGAAGAAGAAGTACACGATACAGTATACATATACCGATAACATACAAACACAAATATATGAAATATTATGTTGGGATTATAAAAGATGGGTAAAAAATACGTCAGTATATTTTAGACTGTTTAAGTGTACATTACCTTAATTTTTCACTAACAGGGTAGGAAATATATAGTGCAGCATAAAACTACACTGTATAAAAAATAGTAGAACCCACCAAAAAGTAACACTTAAAAAGTTAATATTGGGCTACCTTATCCCCTTGTTGCACCAATTTCTCACCTTAGGTTTTGAGCAAAAATTTCACTGATTAAGATGGTAAGTCCCCAAAGTTAAAAAAAATATCAAGTTTTACTCATTTTTCCCATGCAAAAGTTAAACCAAAACACTCCTCTCTAGTCCTCCAAAAATCGGCAACCTAAGCTCCCTCGCTTTCTCTCATAAATTTTTCAAAAATACAAACTTCCAATTAAGCTGTACACCAAGTTCAGGGATCTTGAATCAAGATTAGCAACCTTTCAAGGTACAATCTAAACTTTTCCATATAGATTTTTGATGTTTTTCTAAAAGTTTTGGTGGGACTTTCATGGGGGTTTATCATGACTATGTCAAGAAAAATAGACAAAGTCAAGCTTTTTGTGGAGGATCACAAAGCCCACTAAAGAAATCCTTAGGTAACCCTAAACTTTACTCTAGAAGTTATGTTCTTTTTCTTGGGGTTTTGTATGTAATTATCAAAGTATAGAATATGGCATGTTAAAAGGACACTATGACATGATTATGTAATTTGTTATGTGTGTGATGATGATGGTTGGTGGTTAGAAACTAGGCTTTTATGTACTTAAAATCTAGTTTAAAAAACCTTGCTCTAAAACAAAATTTTAAGGGTGTTCCATAAAAATAGTGATTTTGATGGACTTTGAGGTAATTTAATTTCTGGGAAAACATCAGGTCTGTCTAAAAAATGAGATTTACAACTTTTGTGAATAAGGTTTTGTGAAATTTTAAAAGGACTAAATTGAAAAAAAAGTATGCAAACTTGGCTAATTTGAAAAATGCATGTAAACTCCATTGTAGAGTTGGAATTTTGAAAAATATAAAATATGAAAGTTGTAAATCTCATCAAAACTACTTAAAATCACAAACAACTTGTTGAAATTCTGAACAGTTTATGAGTTAAAAATTTTATGTTTTAATCACAAAATTTCAAAAATAATATAAAAAGTTTTGAAATTAAGTATTTTAAGAAGTTTTATCCTTGCAAAATACCAAGTCCAACAGTATAAAATAATCATTTTTGATTCAGGAGGCAAAATTGTCAAAATTTTCATAGTTCGGGTTAAACCGTAAATTTTTGTTAACGCTGGGTTTTTCTGCAAAAGAAAGGCCGATGCCTTCTTTTTCATGCCCCGTTGCCAATAAGCAACAAAAAGGCTCGAAAAGTTTTCTAAGGCCTATCGAGGACAAAAACATCATTTTTCACAAAACAACTCAAACAAAACCCGAAACATCCGAATTAAGAAAACGCCCTTTAGCGGGAATTTTTCTATATTCCATTAGTGACAATGATGTAACACCCGCCTATTTTATATAACGGACCACGTTAAGTTAGTAACGCTATTAAGGAATGTTATTAATAAATAACGTTATATGATATGATATGTGATGTGCATGTTACTAACTTTTTATGTCAAGATTTGTGACAGGTGACGACCGCATGGAATCGTTGTGCTCTAGTGTTCATGTGAAATTATAAATATATGATTATTTATGATGCAATGATGTGTGAATGTTTTATGTTATGGCATTTAATGACAGATCGGCAGGCCGAAGAGGGAAAATCGGCAGGCCGAACAAGGCTGACAAACAGTCAGCAGAAATCTCTCCAGAGTTATGACTGAGTTAATTACGTTAATTGGGTGAATTAATGTGATTAATTGGCATAATAATGGAATGTTTTTATCAGTTAAAGAAATTAAAGGATTAGATTTGTATTATATTAAGAGGTTTCCTATTTTTAGAAGGTAAGTTAATGTAAGATTGATGATGTTTGACCTTCCTTTTCTATTCTCCTCCTTTCCCACGCCAATTACCTTCTTCATAGTCAGAAATTTCTGACTTAATGAAGAGTAATGACTCTTTATTATACACATTATGTTAAAAAAAAATTTTACGCTCTTTCCTCAAATAATTTTTCTTGGTTCTGAGACGTTCTCTCATTATTTTCTTTTCCTCCTCTCACGCCTCACGTCACGCCCCCAACAGTCAGAATTTTTCTGACTTAATGAAGGGAATTGAATTCCCATCAATGGTGTTTATTGCGTTAAAAATTTTAACGTTTCCTTTTTCATTATTTTCTCTCCTTCACACGTTTTGCCTCTCAAAAAAATTTCTGAGACATTCTTTCACTTCTCTTCCTCTTCCCTTCCTCACGAAATTTCTTTCTCTCTTCCACGGAAATTTTCTGAGCATATTGTAAAAAAAAAGAAGAGAGAGAAGTCTTGTTTCGTTGATCGAATTCAAGAATTTCGAGAAGAAACTTCAAGGTATGAATTCAGTTTTTTTTTTGGTAAATGTAAAAAGATGTTCTCCTCTTCAAATTTCGTCTACAATGTCTTCTTTAGGTATTGTATTTTATTATGTGTGATGTCTCTTCACGTTTTATGTCATTTTAACGTTTTATGAATAATGAATATTTCTGTCTTCTACCCCTCACAGTAAAATGTTACTGTTTAATTTTGAAGGTATGAAAAATGTAATGATTATTCAATAGGTAAAGAATGATGTTTTCGTGAAAAGTTGTTAATTATGCTTATGTATGAGTATGTAAGATGAATGTATTTTATGATTATGAAATGTTTTAATAAATGTTATTTCTGGATTTTTGATTATAAAATGTTATATATGTTTAAAAGATTTTATGATAATAAAAATAATTTCATGCATGATAATATGATGCTTGTATGAAGTTTTGAATTACAATATAAATATATTAATTGTTCGAAAATGTTTTATTTAAAAGGTAATTATGTTTAGATGTAGGGTTTTGAATAATATTTAAAATATGAGATGAGTGTATGGGTATTTTATGATAAGTATTGATTTTTTTATTGCATCTTAAAATGGATATATAGCATGGACACTTAAGGAAGCGAGTACAACGAGACCGCGGTGTCGTCACCAAGTGCAATATTAAGGTTAAGTAAGCTATCGATAAAGTAAGTACATTCTCACCTGCAACATGACACTTTTTCAAGGTTTAATGATATGTTTACAAGGATTTTCATGATGATTTTATGATGATTTTTCTTAAAGGATTTCTTATGAAAAGTTTTTCATGATTTAAAGTTATGCATGTATGATGATTATGGTATGTTTCAAAGTATGCAAATTATGTATATATGTATCACCTAATAAGTGTTGCACACCCAATGTTATAAAATGATATGTTATGATGTCATGTTTGGTTTGGGATTAGCTACCCTTCTCCTCTCATGACGGCGCGCTAATGATGATGTTTATGGTGCAACACTTGGGCCCTTAAGAATAAAAAAAAATATATATATATATGGGATAAATTTTAAAATGATCAATATTATGAAAGATATGTTTCTATGAAATTGTGCTTAAGGCACTTTTATGATACGATGATGATGATGATGATGATGATGTTCATGAAATGTTTTAAATTGTGAGAATTTTATGTACTTACTAAGCATTAGCTTATTCATGTTTTTATATGTCATGTTGCAGATAAGGGTAAGAGAGTCATGGAATAGGTGGAGGACATGGAACGGCGTGTGAGCAACATGAACGATGAATTGTAACCGGAAGCACGCCAAGAAGAAATGAATTTATGATTTAATAAAATTATATATTTTGAACATATTATATGTTGAGTTTTTTTTTAAGAATACTTATATTATGGTTTTATAAGTTATTTTATCATTTTTTTTATGAAATATGAACTTCCGCTATATTTTATGTAAAGTTAGAATGTTTTAATTTTTTAAAAGTAAATTTGGTCTCGGACGGCCTGCCGAACTCCGTGTCCGGCCTGCCGAAGACCAGAAGATCGGCCGACCGATCTATTTTTCAGCCTGCCGAACCTGGATGAATTTTTAGTCCGAATTACAAAGCTTCTACCGGCCTGCCGGTGGAAGACGCTCCGGCTTGCCGATGTTGTTCGGCTTGCCGAAGTCCCAAGTTCGGCCTGCCGAACTGTGGGAATAAGTGGATTTCAAAGATGTGATGATCAAAGTGATTTAATGTGAGATTTTAATAAGTCTTGATTTTACTATTTGATTATCAATTATTATTAAATAAGTTCATGAATAATTTAAGTATAAACGAATAAATTATGTTATGGAATAAAATTAAATTATGTTCTTCGAAAAAACGTAAGTAAAAAAAAAAAAACGTATGAATGGATCCTGGTAATGTAAGTTTAAGTACTTTTAAAATCTATAGTACGATTGAGTTGATATTATCTATGAGTTTAATTATTTAAGCATGTATGAATGTAAGTATGTAACGATATCTGTGACGTCCGAATTAAGGGGCGTTACAAGTGAGGCATCGTGAAATAAGAGAAATGAGTTCCATAATGCTTAGGTTTCTAGAAAACAAATCAATAACCCGATTTGGTCATTAACATTTACGTCTCGTTATCAACATGTAGTTCAATAATAAGTAAATTAGCTAATGATGGTAAATTGTCTAAGAAGGACACTTAGATGCATCATAAGGGAAGTAGGAAATTGGATAAGTATAGTGCAAATTCCAAGTAAGTTTCGAACCCACGTATAGTGTGGACAAAAAAAATTTCAAGAATGTTATTTATTCGGTTTAAGCAAATGCATTTACAATGCACTTATTTTAAGTAATTAAAGCATCATGAATGGTATATCACTATAATTTAATGAACTAGTAAATGAATAACTAGATAAGAAAAGAGAGTTTCGTATTAACCTTCCGACCCAATGGGAGTTTTAAGTTAAGTTACGGTCTCAGTGTTATGTATATTTGGTATGAACACTTGGCCCCTGGTTAAGTTAAGGATATAAAATGAGTAATTAAAGTTCATAAGTAAGCATAAATGGATCACGCATATAAGTAGAATTATTTGTGAGCTATGTTTGAACTTATTGAACAATAGCTCACTTAGTTATCTCTTATTGTAGGGAATCTAGCCAAGAGGCCAGAACAAAATCACTGTTTAGTTGGCAATGATGGATGAGCAGTTGTGTAGTTAAGGGTATGGATACTGCTGTAGAAATATTTTCGCTATATATTAAGTATTTTGAGATGTGTTGTTTTGAAAGAAAATATTAAGTATGACATAGTATGTAATATAAAATAAATAAGTATTCTAAACTCTTTCGAAAACAATAATGTGTTTATAATATATGTTAAAGTTTTATGTATAAATAAAAATAAAAAAAATATTTTCTAATTTTATAGCAAAGTAAGTAAGAGAAATACTAAGGAATGACTCAAAAAGTTAGGTCGTGACAGTGGACACCTCTAAGGGTCCTATATATAGTGCATGTAGGGTTAGCAATTCGTGCTTACATGTCATGTTCGGGCCGACTCGATTATGGCACAAACATAATTAGTATGAATATAAACACGACATAATTAATAAACGTATCAGAAACCAAACATGAACACAAAATGCATATAACGTGGGTAACACGACGCAACATGAGACACAAATATGTTTATTAAGCGGGTCGTGATAGATTAGTACAACGAAACTTGTTTATAACACGATTATGACCTAACTTGAAAATTTTAAAATTTTATTTAGTATTCAAAAGGAATATTAATTGACTACTTGCTATAAATTGTAGATACATCAAGCAAGCATGTAAGACAAGGACTTAAATTCTCCAAATGTCAATAATTAACAAAAACACAAAAATATCTAAACATAAAGCATATAGATTATATTACTAGGTATATAAATGTGTTAAGCGTGTTAAACAACCTGACACAAATTCAACCTCTTTACTTTCGTGTTATTCGAGTAAACCAATTTATGATCCAAATAATGTACACAAGGTCTAACTTGTTTATCTCGTGTTATTTTCATATCGTGTCGTCGTGTTGTGTCTAAAATTACCGACTCAAGTGTAGGGTTATAAAGGATTTGAAAACTCTCAATATCCCCAACACTAAAGAAAGTTGCCCACTCCTTAAAGAGAATGAGTGTGAAACACAAAAAGTTCCCCCTTGGGGGATCTACGATTTTATACAATCCTAAACTGAAAGATATCCAAGAAAATTACATATATTAATCCTATGGATTATTATAAAACTAGTAATGGACCAAATATAGACCTATGTAAACTTTAGCTTTAATAATTGATTATTTTATTTAATGTAGTTATTAACTTTTGATTTATTCTGCTATAAATAAAAGCCCACACTTTTAAAAGTTGTGTTTATTTATATCACGCTAAAAAAGTTTATGCCACACCTATCATTCATATTACATGTTTAGTTATGTCATAAATAAACATGTGGCATTTAGAAAAAATAAGCCTTAAAAGATAGCATTTATAAAAATTCCCAAAATAATTGGCTTTTCTTAGACATTGAGAGAATTAAAATAAATATGGAGAAACAATTAAGAAAATAGTAAATAGATATATCGTTTTATGGATCTTAAGCAAAGTTGGGCTATCCTATCTTGATTGGCATGTCAACATGAGTGGTATGGAAGCTCTTGACGATAGATAGAATACGAAACCTAAACTATAACATTACTGATTATTGATTTTCTTTTCTTAATTTTTTATGGAAATAGATTATTGAATTTTAAATGAAACACCAAAATACACCAAACAAGTTATCGATAAAGCTCAGTTAAATGATGTAAAGAGCATATTAAGGTAACGGAAAGAATGGCAAGAAGGGACTGGCTCAAGTACATAAGACTAATATTGACTCAAAGGAAGGCAGAATTTCCACATCTGGATGCTTTAACAATGAACAGACTCAAGTAGGCCCATGAGGAACAGCAAAAGGTGACACCTGAGAACTCATGAAAGACCAAAAAGCAAACTAAACTCTTATTCTCAATCTCAGATCAACCCACTGATCAAAACACAAAACAAAAACAATAGAATACAATTAGATAGACTAAATTGAGCAAAAGAATAGTATAGGAAAAAAATGGTGAAGAGCCTTCATTTTCACTCCATTCAAAAACCCTTCTTAGCCCTGAGATTTACTTCTCTTTTCTTCCTCTTCTCCTCACTTAGTGTCCATGGCCACACCATCAAAGCTCACATCTTCATCTACGCAGGCTGCTCGGATGAGAAGTTCCAGCCGAACTCGCCCTTCGATGGAAACCTCAACTCTTTTTTGTCCTCGGTCGTTAGCTCATCCTCTCAAGCCTTGTACAACAGCTTTGCCACCGGAAACGGGAGCTCAAGCACTCCACCAGAAGCCTCCATATTCGGCTTGTACCAGTGCATGGGTGACTGGAATTCTCTTGACTGCTCAAAGTGCATAGAGAGCGCGGTGAGCCAAATAGGCCTGGTTTGTCCTTACTCCTATGGGGCTTCTTTGCAGCTAGAAGGCTGCTACGTTAGGTACGAGCATTTCGACTTCTTGGGGAAGGCCGATACCGGTCTAAGGTACAACAAGTGCAGCAAGAGTATGAGCAATGATGTCGAGTTCTTTAGGCGAAGAGATGACGTTCTTGCAGGCTTGCAGGGGGCTACAAGCTTTAGGGTTAGTAGCTCTGGCTTGGTTGAAGGGTTTTCTCAGTGTCTTGGAGATCTGAGCTCAACGGATTGCTCTTCTTGCCTCGCGGATGCCGTTGGAAAGTTGAAGAGCCTGTGTGGTTCGGCTGCAGCCGCTGATATGTTCTTGGCACAATGTTATGCTCGTTACTGGGCTTCTGGCTACCATGATCTATCTTCAGGTTCATTCGTTTACTCATATTCCCCCAAGTCGTTTTTTCCCATGTATCTGTATTCTTGGGTTGGGATTCAAAAGCTCTCGATACCGTTGGGTTAAGCCTATAAGTGCGATCATATCTTTCTTTTCAATCATGAGAAATAAACTTGGAAAAGTTTGATGTATATCATCATAAAAACACATTTTGTTTTGAAAAATCTTTTTTATTTCTACAAGATTATAACCTCATTACTTATAAAATTATAGGCTCTAATCTAATATATAATATGTTTTTTAGACTGAATTCTACTATTTTGTTAATAGTAGGGTTATAACCACATAAGTTAAATAGGATTGTTGTTTTGTTTTTTCTTTCTTCTACTGTCTTAGTGTTAGTGCTTGTTGAATTAGATCCCTTAAGTTAGTGCACACTATGTGCCTTGTAAATTCTTAAAAACTGGAAGGGAACTCCTTTGTATTTAAAGTGACGTATATTGACTACTATAGTTCTTTCTGGACAGAGAGAGAGGGAGAGAGGAGCATAGAAAGATAGAGCGGTTCAAATTCTCCAAAACGAAGGTCAACAAAGTAAACCATTAAGTAGTGTGGTAGTACTTTAGCTGCTTGCCTTTTGATACCATCAATCTTTGTCGCATTCCTCACTTTAAATTTTTATTATATATTTTAAATTAACAAATTTTCATTTCCTTTTATGTATATGTTTTTTTTTTCATAGTCTTCCGTGGATCCAGAAGGTGTTATTTGGGTCAATTTGTTACCGCCTAGTGGTATTCAGATAATTGCAAATTTATTCGCCGTATAATATTTTGTTATTAAAAAGGGACTGTCGAATCTAAGAATAAGGTTGGTATGTTCCAACCAAAAGAACTCCATACCTATATCCTCTAACTTAGTTTTCAATAAACCATAAATATGTCAACTAATCTTTCTACAAATTAATATTAGGATATATATATATCTAGAAAATATACCCATATGTTTTTTTTTTTAATTTAAGCCAATTAAGAAAAACCCAATATATATTTTATTAAATTTTAAAACTTTATGTATATTATTTACTATATAAATATATATTTCTTGATTGATCATTCAAGCATTAACCAATGGGATTGGTGAGCTGGTGGCTGCTAATATTTCGGGTTGATAAACTTGTTCTTGTCACTTATTTGAGACTCAAAATTATACAAGAAGTTACGAGAGAAAAAGCTTTTAAGAAGCAGTCAAATGAATCGTGGTGATAGCGTTCCTCTACTATCAAATCTTGATGTACAAGGCATCTATAAAATATGGGACTAATTCCAATTCCTTTTGGCTTTTTGTTTTGTTTTTTGTTTTTTGTTTTTGTTTTGTTTTTTTTTTTTTGTTTTTAATAGAATCCTCTAATGAAGACGAAGTGGGAAAAACGGTGGCCATTATTGTTGGTGTACTAGCAGGCATAGCCATTCTTATTGTTCTTCTCTCAATTTGTCGTAAAACAACGGGTAAATTTGTTTTGCTTCCACTTAAACTGCATAACTATAATCAATATTATTATTCTTATATGATTATTATTTTGGTATCATTTTGGTCTTATTTGGATTAGATAATGACAATATACAATATGCATAATGCAGGTTCATGAAAAGGGAGATAGAGGACTCTACTCTTTCAATATATGGGGATTATTGGAGAGTAATCATTGCAAAGGGTTCACATATTTTGGTTTAATATTCTTGTCAAATCTCTCTCTTCTGCCTTTTTTTATTTATTTTTTATTTTAATACCATATGGTTTTCCACGAAAGAAGGTGGGTGTTATCTTCCGCTCTAAGGTGACATTCTAATCTTCATCATCTTTAAAAGGCCTGCTGATTCTCTTTTTACCCATCAATCACCTTTCTTTTATTTATTTATTTTAATTTTTTTTCCAATACACCTTTTTAATTAAAAAGAGGTCAAATTGCTAAACAAACCTATATTATTGGTGTACCACTTCGGGCACTGGTTTTCAGATTAGAAAGCCACAATTAGTCCTTTATTCTTTGCCTTTTCTTTTTGTGGCCAGTTTTCCATGTGTCTTCTTTATGTATGTCCTTGCGTGTGTATTTGTTTATTTTTGCACCACCCTACTTGTGGAGTCAATTTGAGTTCAAAATCCTAAAGCTTTTTTTTTTTTTTTTTAATTTAATATATGATTTCGTCAATACCCAATTTCACCCTCCTCTAATTAGCTCTTGGTTTTCACAATTGATCACTAGTCTCTATAGCTATGTAGTGATATTCCTCTCTCAAAAAGTGAACTGCCTATGAACTTGGTTAAAAAAAATTAAAAAAAAAAACAGAATTGTATATTCCCACTATAATTATAATTATTTATTCTATGTCTTGACAAATACAAGCCACTAATCTTGAACGCCAAACTAAGTTCCATAGGATCTAAAATAATGCTTGCCACAAAAGCCCTCAAGCATATTAGGTGCTCGAATCTCATTCAGCAGCGATTGAGGAATTTATGCTTCATGCAGAATTAGAATTTACGAGAACAAGCAAACATGCATGAGCTAAGAGGAGGCAGGGATTTTTCTTTTTTGGGAGAATAAAAATCAACGCTGCCTTTTTTTCCTATTAGTATAAAAAAAATTAAACTTTTAGTCACAACGGTTTTTAAAAAAATTAATTTTGTCACAATATTTTGTTGTAACTAATGTGAATTTAGTCATAACTTTTAGTTCAATTTTTGTTGTAACTAAAATTCTTGGCCATGGAGTTTTTAGTCCCACAATAGTTTTTAACAAAATCAATTTTTAGTCACAAAATTTTGTTGTGACTAATGTACATTTTGTCACAACTTTTAGTTCAACTTTTGTTGTGATTAAAACTTTTAGCCATAGGGTCTTTAGTCTAGAAAACATCCATAGTTAAAAACTCAATTGTTAAAAGTTTTAGTTAGAACAAAATTTGTAACTAAAAGTTGTAACTAAATATACATTAGTTGCTACATTTAGTTGTGACTAAAAGTTTAGTTAAAAATTGTTATGACTAAAAGTCTAGTCTTTTGAAGTGTTTTTTTTTTTTTTTGAAAATTTTAAAATTTTATCTGCATTGTTACTAAATTTAATGAATCCAAAATTTATTAATTTTACTGCATGATCAAATTTTGTGAATTCAGAATTTACCAACTTTACCAAATGTTCTAATGCCGGAAACATAAATTTTCATCCAATATAATTTTCTTTCAAAGTAGTCTTTCGAAACAAATTCTCTTTTATGATTAGCAAAATCCACACGAAACACAACAATGCAAGGTTCTTTTGGGCCGTTGAATTTTCAAGAAAAGCATTTTCAGCGAGTCATCAAAAGAAACTTTGACAAAAAGTATGTTTGGGAACTTGATTCAAAACAAAAAATTTCACTCCAAATTAATTTTATTATATTACATTTTTATAAAAATTAAATTGTTACGATATGTGAAGTTCAAACTATTAATTTGAATTAGCTTCTTAAATGTCCTCAGTTCTATAGACAAGGAACAAAAAGATTTAGCAGGAAAATTTCTTTAACTCATGTCATCATTAAGAAAATTTCGTCATGTTGAAAAGCATACCAATTATGATCAAATTTATACATTTGCATCAAATTTTGTTCTTAGTTTCCTTTCACCATAAAACAAGGCAACAAAATACTCAAGTATCCAACTGGTTTTACTTGCTTAAAGTTTTGACTTTGAAGTTGGTATTTTGCATAATTTTTTAGAGTATTTATAACAAGATAAAAATAATGTTTAAATTTTATAACAAAAAATGTTTGAGCTATGTTTTTCATACAATGTTAGCTGTTATATTAGTGCTATTTAAGTTCTAGTATAAGTTTAGAAATTTTGAAGTTGAAATAACTATTTCTATGAAGTCGGGGGGATAACACATTCTAATTTTGTTTTTCTCTCCTTTTCTCTCCAATGCCCTAGGGTTTCTTTCTTCTCCCTAAGTGCACCGTTGCCTAGGCTGGAGATCGTCACTACCATTCGGTTGGCTCTGGTCCTCCAACACTAGAGATGTTCTCAGGGTTTCACAGCGGCTCTCCGATGGCGTCCCGACTTTTTCTATGGCATTTTGTGGGCAAATTCGATGATTTTGAGTGGCAGCAGTGTTGGCACATAACAGCCATAAGTTTTAATTTAATTAATCATGCATAAATTTGATTATTTAGTGTTCTGTAAATTTAATTTTCATAAATTAGCATGATTATAATTTTCACATAATTTAATTCCCTTTTAAAATAAAACTAATATACAATTTAAATATTAAAATTCTAGAAATTCATCTATTTTATTAAATTCTAAAACAAAACCAGCGCTTTTGATAATTAAAAGTATGCCACTGCACCTGTTTCAGACTAATTCATGTGATATCCCTTTCCCCAGGAACTCAGATACTCAGACTTTCACCCTTTTTAATTCTAAGCAAGACCAACATGCATTGGTCACTCCTCTCCTTAAGAAACCAACTTTTAGAACAACTCAGACATTTCAAAAACATTCTTCTCTCCTTCTCTCTCTCTCAAACGTCTCTCTTTCCCTCTCTATTTTTTCAGAAACCCTAACTAACCATCTTTTGGCTTAAAAACTCACAAAAATGCCTATCCCCATGGCCAACAAGCTCTAAGAATTTCAAGCTTGAATTCTGACAAAAAACTTTCAAGTTTTTAAAGGGATTTAAGGTAGGCTTTTTTATAAAACGAATCTGGGTTTTTGATCTATATTTACTACAAATTTAATTTTTTATTTGTTTTTCATAATCTCCCTAAATTTTCTAGTTTATGTATACGTACATATCTTGAGTGTTGATGGACAAATCTGAGTATTATGTTAAAGCATAGAATAAATATTCGTTTTGATTCAATCATATGATTAGAAACATGTTCTTATGGTAGAAATCATATGCATGTTGGTCATTTTAAGAATCTAAAACTTAGAATCATATCTGAACATGTTTTTGTTTTGAATAAACTCATCATAGGATGTTTAGTAAGGGAACTAATTTTGGTCATTTACAACTAGTTTTAGTTGGAAAATTTTGAATTTTTTTTGAATTAGGCCGTAAAGGACCAAACTACATAGAACCAAGTTCAAGGTGGGGCGGTCGACTGCACCATGTGTAGTACGGTCGACTGGGCTGGTAGCCTAAGCTATTGCCACATCCACCCAAGCCCGTTGAGTCCTCCGATTTGGCTCCGTCGTGTGAAAACACCCCAAAAACCCTTGTTTTTGTGTTCTAAAGTGCTTAGAGAGTCAATCTATATTTTATGATCATTTAAATTATAAACAACACACTAGGGAATGATTTATACATAATATAAAGATATGGCTCCATTTGTTCTTGTTTTGATTCCTCTTGACCTTGTTAGAAACTATCAAGGTCAGGCAGCGCTATATGCTTACGTTTTGCGGAGTGAGCTTGTAAGATTTAAAGTTATGCTTGGATATTATTGTTAACGAGGTAAGATTTCAATCCCTTTCTTAGCAACCATGTTTTGAATCATTTTGCTTTGTTTTTCGCCAAAAGATATGACTTGAGATGAGCATGTTCTTACAAGTAGTTTATAAAATATGTTTCCGCATATTGTCAAGATTATGAAAAATATATTGTAGATATGATTGTTTTTATGTTTTGGCAAATGAGTTTGAAATCATGTTTTAGCCTCGAAATAAGTAATTCTGATCACTTATGGATTTCAAATACTACTGAGGATGTGTTGGCTCCTAGTGGTTAGTTTTATTAGCCATAGAAATTGGGTAATGAAGAGTGTAACCCTAAGGATAAGACCCTTAACCTCAATGGGACTCTTCGTAGCGTGGGCAACGGCTAAAGCATTGTAAGTATGTTTCTATATATGTTGGAATTGGTGCTTATATAGCATAGTGTAAATTTCACATGGCCATTATAAGATGTAAATTATTGCATGATTAATAAAATAAATTCCTTCTACACTCCTATATGTATACATTTTTGAATACATATATAAATGTGTGTATATATATATATATGCAAATATCATAAAAGATCCAATACTTGTTGAAGTACATAATCATGTATACGAAGTGTTCATATTACAGAGGATATGGTTATATATACTTAGTATAAGATTTTGGTTTATAATCAGTAAATAAAGCCTATCACTTTATCTTGCTAAAGATTATGATGTTATCTATTCACAATTTGGTCGAATGATCTTATCTAGATTATAGTAATATGATGATTACTAGATAGAGACATCAGTGTGTTTAGAATACATTAAACCTGGACCAAGATAGAAGTTAAGTTCTTATCTAATTCTGTAATAAGAAATTAGAATTCTATAACCTTGATCATTTTATTGATCTTACCTTAATCCAGAGGTGATTAGTGGACTCATATGTATTTACTGTGTCTTTTGATTGTCAATGAGTGAGACCGGTAGCATCCATGATCTATACCCTGGTATACTAGAGACATACTAATATAGAAATCTAGGAATCTTATTCACAAATATGAAATTCACAGATCCTACACGATAGGATATGCAGATAATATTCCCATGAATATCAATTTGGGAACTTGGGTGAAGAGTACTCATTATTTGATATGGGATATCAAATATTACCTAAATTCTCATTTATGATTTGTTTATAAATAGGTCACCTATTAGCGAATTAACGGAACTTGTGGACAAAGACGTAATTAGAGAGGTTGTACGAAAAACTATAAACTTAACTCTAATTATGAATGTTGTTGTAGAGGATATTATCACATGGCAGATGATTATATTAATGGGCGATCTTGTCAATGACATTTATGTTTAAATATCCTTATAATTCTATATATAATTTAAGAGTGCAACCTTGGTTTTTGATAATAGGGCAGACTAAAGTTAATAATTATTATTAATTTAATTATGAGATGATTAAATTTTAAATAATTGTTAAAGCTTAAATTATACAATGTCCATTGGGTCCCCTTGCTTGCTCCACAATATTTATTCAGATGGATCAATGGAAATTTTCTGGGGTAAATTTTGTCCTAGGGGCAAAATGGTAATTTCATGCTGCAGTCCATTAGATTATGTGTGGTGCCACACATTATAGCTCTAGGAGTCTATGTGGCGCCACTCCATGATTCTAGGAAACAAATAGATCACGTAATCTTCATGTAATCTTTTTGTTGTCTTGTTGCAGATAAGAATCTTTTTCAAGAGTTGAATTAGATTTCATAGATAATTACTTGAATTATGAGATAATTTAAATAATTGAGAAAATATGGAAGATATCTATTTTAAAAGTTAAAATAAATAAAGTCTCAGTTTCAACTGAAATCAGATTTCAAGAAGATACTAGATGGATACATAATCATACAGTTGGAGGTGGTTATGAAACGTATCACACCACAATTGGAAGAAGGAAGATCACACCCACCAGATGTGGAGTTGGTGTGATCTACTCGAAATCCTTGTCGGATTCTATTTCAAATTTTAAGCCTCTATGTATGCCTATAAATAGATCTTGGAAGTTTTATGTTCAATAGATTTTTGTCGATCCTTCATCTAGTGTTCTTTGAGCTCTCCCTTTTAGAATTTAAGGACCTTCTACTAAGAAACTTGGAAGGAGATTATCTAAGAGATATCACCGGTTCCCACACACTAGTTGATCAACAAGGAAGATCTAAAAATTTTGGAACACTTGATCATCCAAAGCTATTTCCAAACCTGTAAGTTTGTATTTTATTCAATTATTATATATAGCATTATGAGAAGGATATGAAAGTTTATGAAAAAATTTAAAACTTTATTCCACTGTGTTTCTTATGATTTTTGAGCTCACAACCTAACAATATGTTATGTAATAGTTTGGAAACGGAAAACTGAATCAACCGACTCATTTCTCTCTTTTATACATCCTTTCGTATATGTGTGATTTAAACAATTTATTTGTTTATTCAAATGCTTTTTCTCTATTTACTTAATTACTTTTAAATGCTAAATTTATTAAAAGATATTTTACTGTGCCTTTCGCTAATTTTTCTCTATTTTCACTTACTCCTCTTGGTGGTGTAAAGGGTAGTGCTAAGTTTGTACCGAAATAGTGATGACAAATAATCAATGTGTGTTTCGTGACGTCTTCAAATGAACTCATTGCATGTGTCATATTTCTAGAACGGTTTGTGCTCAATGCGATTATATTCTTTTCCTATCATAATTCAATTATACATGTCAAAAGATTGTGTGGCCTGATACTGTTCCTATTTTGTACATTTTTTTAGCAAGGGTTGTAAGTTTATGGACTGTCTTGAGATTTAAAACCATTGAAAATTTTAAGTTTTTATTTGAGATATTTATTTTGGTTTTAATTTAAACTTTTCGTTTAAACTAAATATTTTGTTTAATTTACTTTAATGAATTCAGGTACTTTGATTTAAGTTAAATGACTTGCTTAATTTATATTAATATTGTTTTAACCTCTAACCCCCTCCTTAGGGTGTTACATGGTGCCGTTGTTTATTTGCAATAGGGGGTGGTGTCGTCAATGGGATAGTGTGCTCGCCAACAGATCAGGTCTCGCCTCCGGCCCTACATGATTTTTGGGGTGTTTGTATTAGTGTTAAACGGTTTCCTTGGTGGTGCATCACTAGAAATTAGGTGCGCTTGGTCTAGTGAAGGCATTTTGGTTGCGAAAGGTTGTGGCCTTTTGCTCAGCTGGCGTGTCTTGTCTCCCCCATTGATGGTTCCTCTTCTACAGTAAATTTTTGGTGTCTTCTGGTGGTGTTGCAGCTCTTGGGGATCTGCCCTGCCGTTGTTTCAAGATCCGTGGAGGTGATGCTGTAGAGGGCTGGTGAGTTTTGGCAGTGAACCTCGTTGTGCCTCCAACGCTTTGTGATTTTTTTTTTTGGTTTTTGTACCGATGATGGAAAGCTTTGCCCTACCGGTGCAAGACTAGTTCTTTAGGTGCTTTATCTGGGTGGAGGTGATGGTTGTGTTTTGATCATGGCTCTTTCGGTCTAGCTTAGCTCATCTTCCTCTCGGTGGTTTTGCTCTCCATAGATGTTTGTTTATTCATCTCTATCACTGCAGTATTTGGTATGTCGCTTATCAATTTGTGCACAAGGCTGAATCCTTTCGTCTTCTGTTTGGTAGTTTTTTCAATAATGGTATATTTGGTTTTTGTGCACCAATTGTTTGTTTTTATATTTTTATTGTAATAATAGAAGTGGTCTTCCATCTTTTAGTTTGTCTTAGTGTGTCTTTCCTACAAGAGCATGCTCTTTGTGGTGTTTGGTTTTTTCTCTATGGTTGTGGCCTTTGTGTTACATTGTCATGGTCTATGGTTAAGATGTTTTATCCATCAACTATCAAGGGCCTTTTTAACAAGCGTAATGTGTGCTCTTTGTTTGTGAGCCGAGTGCCCTATTTCAGGCCTTTCCGTTCAGTCGGGCCTCTAGCGTACACTTCATCCTTTGGCTTATGCATGATTTGATTGTACCGATGGTCTTGGTCTGTAGTGAGGGTCATCTCATGCCATTTATTTTAAGGTCAGACACATTTGTATTTCTCCTTTATTGGAATGAAATTTCACTTTCAAAAAATATATTTTATTATTTCTACGACGTTGCCTTTTAGTTCCCCTCTTTATCCCTACATTGTTGGTGCCGGTTGTGAATCTCCTCGGCGCACAACCAGCTCTTGCGTGGAGAAATTTAACCATTAGTTTACTCACAGTAGACTACTTGGTTACTTTAGTCATGTGTTTGTGTGGGGGAAAAAAATCTTATATTTTTTCGTCCTCCCAACAACTACTTGACTGAAAAGTAACTGGTGTTTTATTTAATCTGTGCTTCTTAATTCAATTTTAAATTTTTATTTAACCTAAATTCAACTATTAGTTTAGTGAAAAATAAACTAGTCCTGTCAATAAATAAATAAACTAGTGGTTTCTGTAAAATAGTGAATTTACCAGTGAATTAACCGGTAAGTAAACTAGCAGTTGAAGTGAATATTCGCACTTTTTAGGTTGTCAATGTCAACAACTAATGAGTTTTAATTTTTTTTCCCCTTCCTCCGGTGAGTTTGGTTTGCAAAGTCCAACAGAAATTTATTGCGTTCCTAAGATAGTAAAATCAACTCTATGCATTAAGGCGAAAGCTGGTTCCTTTTTTTTTTAAAAAAAAAAAGTGATTAGTGAAGGAGAAAAGGTATCTTGACTTCATTTCCAGGACAAGACGAGAGAAATTGCTTTTATAACTGATGGAATCATATGATAACATATTTATATTATTGGATAAGCAACTATTTTTTTTTATTTATCAATTATTTAATAAATTAGAAATTTATATAATAAGGGCGTCGATTTACATTCTATGCGACTCTTAATCACAACCGTGTAATATACACATCAACGGTAAATAAAACATGGTTGTGGTATTATGGGAGGATTTTTTGGGCAATGCCATTGCAGCTAAGGCACAAAGGGTCAAGTAGTTCAAATCAAACGGTTAGCGCCCTGCAGTATAAATTTCTTTTAAAATAAGTTACAATCGGTGTTTCTTTGTCGTGGAATTTTCCAGAGAAAAAAAAAAAGGAAAGAAAAAAGTCGTCCTCTTGTGCCATGTTTTCTTCCCTCGACTTTTAATTCATAGGCGTCGTGCGTGTGGGTCTCTCCTTTCTTCTCTCTCTTATTTGGCGCTAGAGGCTGTTTCTCTCTCTTAATAGAGATTTTAGAGAGAGAATATATTAGGTACTAGTTGTACGATTGTACTCTCCTATTGTGATATGTATCAAATGTAAATAATGTGAAAAGAATATGTCTTATACATATAAATATATGGCTCTATGACGTAAAGAGTGAGAACATTCAAAGCATGAAGCCAACAAGTTGCTACAAGATGCAAAACGAGATTAGTTGGTTACTAATTGTTAACAATGACATGTTGACAAGTTTTTCCTTTTCCTGTCAATAAAAAAAAAATCATCTTAAAGTCTTTAATGTTTTCGACTAATTCAACCAATTTATTTATTATCTAGTCCACAAGTCGTTTTAGTATAGCTTGAAGTTATTTCTTACTCCTAATATATCATTTTACATTTTTTCTTCTTATTTTTCTCTCTATCTTATTATTATTTTTTTAATCAAAATTAGAATGACGAAAAAACATCCAAGTTTTGGTCTATGATGTTGATTCTTAAATGACGAACTAGAAAGGTCAGCTTCTCTCAAGATTATTGAAGAAAATGTGATATATCGTAACCATTGCAATCTATTAATTGATTATTACTGATCATACAAATCCACAAAGAATGACAAATATAAATATACAAATTACAATCACAACTAACCAATGGTATTTGTACCTTTGTATATTTAAGGTACATTCAAGTGGACAAGCTCTTTGTCCTCTTTATTAACACACACAAAAAAAAAAAAAAGAACTAAACTAAACTAGGAGAAATTCTGTTTCAACTTTTAGCTACATGTTCACAAATTAGGAAATTTTTATGTGGCTAATACAATTTTGCTTCACCAATGAAGCATAAGTGTTTATAAGTGTTTAACTGTCAGACTAAATTTTTAAGGATATGATTTACGACTGAAAACAGTTCTGTATCACACGTTGTAAATTTTTAAAATAATCTATCATAAATCAAACCGTTAAAATTCTAATCCGACAGCTAAAACATCTTATTCCACCAGTGAAGTAAAATTGTCTCCTCCACCTTAACAATTCCTCACAAATCAATATATAAATTGCACAAGGTAGAAATAAAGGCCTGGAGGTGTAAGGGACACCGGTAGCTGGCAACCAAGAACCACCTGCAATGAAGCTGCCGACGGTGAATTTTGAAGCCTCAGATGCTCCAATCACATGGTAACCAGCCCATTTGACCCGGTTCGACGTAGACGAACCAGGTCCGGTGTTTGCATACTCAGCATAATACAGAGTCTTAAGGGCAAAATCACCGCTCCATTCTAGCCAACCCGCTGGATTAATTAAGCTACCAAGGTAAGTTTTCATGAAAACTGTCCTTGAATACTCTTTCCATGGTCTTCCTAAATATGTTTTAACTGACGATGACAATGTCGAAGCAGCCGTAACCTTACAATTGTGAATTGAAATTCCGGTGTTTTGATTCGGGTCGGTCCGGCCTTGTGCAGTTATGGTGTTGGTTTTGTTAGGAGGCTCACGGGCATAAATGTTGCAATTTTGGAGGACCACTGCGGCATTACCAAATATAAAGTCCACCGTGCCATAGATGTCACATTCCCTATAGAACTGTCTTTCAGAGTGGACGTAGAGGGTGTCTTGATACCCTTCAAAGCTACATTTGTAGAATACGGATTGATCCGAACCCGACCGCAACGCCACGGCCTGATGGTTGGATGCTCCGGCTGTATTTCGGAATGTGATGCCTTGAGCAATAAATCCGTCCCCAACAACAGCTGCATTAAGATTTTAAAATAATTAAAAAAAACTTATAATTGTTACTAATGACAAATTAGTTGACAAATGTAAATTTTTAATAAAAATTGTTGACAAACTATAATTAATTATAACTATAAATAGTTTACTTTTTAACCAAATTACCCTTTTTTTAAGGAATTACAGAGTAAACCACCTCAGTATCAACAAAAAGAAGTTTTTTTGTGGTATGATTAGTTCAGTTATAAACTATTAGATCTATATTAGATTGTTGGTTTTATATTTTCTTTTTTATTTTAAAGTAATTTTGACCAAATTTAGTGTTAAAAAATATACATTAATGTACCTTGCCGTAGAAAATTCCTAACAAAAATGCATGGAGAATATGTGAAACCACGTCATCTATATATATTAATATTTTACGTAGGAAAACAAAGTTGGTGACTTAAAAAAGAAAATTTGGAGGATAGAACAAATTTAGTTTCAAATCCAAAGGTGCCTAACAAAATTAGGGGATCAAAGATTTAAAAGACATGTGGCAAACTTCATAACCAAAAAGCACTCGTGGCTAATAAATAATACTTGGGATATCGCCTATTAATAAAAATATGAACCATCTATGCTGTCTTTTTCAATATAATTAATTGAGCCTATACGTCAAACGACTTTTAACAATTAATTGATAAGACGAAGTTTGATAATGAATGTTGTGTTTACTTTTATGGATAGTGATTTAACGAAATCTATTGGCCCCATGTTTGGAGACAAAAGGAGTTCCCAAATTCTCAAGCCGTATACGGTTAGCAAAGTAACACGCATAATAGTACGCTTGTCTTATTTTCTAGATGACATGGAAATATCAAAGTTGCAAAGATCACGTCTCTTCTTTTTTGTTTTACTGGTGAAACTTGCAACACCTACAATACTCTCTTATTACCTACAATATTCTCTGATTTGTTACTCAAATATATATATATATATATATATATGTATGTATGTATGTATGTATGTATGTATGTATGATAAAAGAGAAAAAACCAATGATGTGCTATTTTTTAAAATCACCTTTCAAAGGCAACTTTATTAATTATTTAATACTCAAAACATGAATTAACATGCTATAATTTATTTTATTGAGAAATCTAAACTCAAATCTAATTAGAGCGAACAGAATCGCACGTATTAGTTATCACGCATGCATGACTACATCATATGCAGAATTTTCGAGACCACTATCACGTAATTAACAAGGGCAAATGGGTTCGGGGGCATCTCTCTATGCTTAACTAATTAAAAAAAATCAAAAATAATTTTTCATATTTTTAATGTTTTATAAATATATATATATTTTTTAAGAAAATAGTGTATGCCTTCAAGGCTGGCTCTGCCACTACCAATAATAATACTCATTTTTTCTGTAACCATTTTTTTTTTCTTTGCTAAGCAAATTAATTAATTACGGGGACTTTTTGCTCTAGTTAATAACAATTATGTCAACTAATGTGCGCTTACCAACAGTTGCTGACTTGAACGTTGTATAACCACCACCAACACTCCTGCTTCCCGTAATAACAGTTTTCCCAATGCCATCACCAATCAACATAATATTTTTCACACTTATCTCAACATTCTCCTTGTACGTCCCTGCCTTCACATATACCACAAACCTCCCACTCCCTTTTGCGGCGCTTACCGCCTCCTTCACTGTCTTGTAGTCCCCGGACCCGTCTTGGGCCACCACAACATTGGCCTTAGAAGCTGGTGACGACGAAGACTGCAATAGCCTTCGGTCACCGGGCTTGACCCAAGTGGGAAACCCGTCCCTATACTCGTTATCGGGTTTATACGGGGATTTGTTTATAGCCAGAGAGTTGCTAATAAGGTAGGAGACATTGTTGGACATGAAGGGCAGGAGATAGTCCGAGGCGCCCATCTCAAGAAGCCCAGCTCGGCACGTCTCGAGGTTGGTGAGGGCGGTGCTGAGCCAGGTCTGGAGGTCGTCTTGGGTGCACTTGGAAGTGGGTTCGGAGGTCTTGTTGAGCCTAAGAACTGTGGACTCATAGAGCTCAAGGCAATCAGCCCAAGCGGCCTTCTCTTGTGGGCTCCTACACTTGGGGCCCACAGAGAAGAGGTTGCTATGGGCGTATGTGGCTCGGTCTAAGGCTAGTTTGGTTGATAGTTTGAAAAAGTCCGACTTTTGTTTGATGGGTGTACGATCGACAGTTAAGATTGGAGCTAAGGAAGAACTCGCATGGTTGCGGGTGGGGTGTTTGGCCACACCAAGTTTTCACTTCTTGGAGAGAATAGCCAAGAACAATGGTTGGGGAAAGATAGAGAAGGAAAAATAACGATAGTGTTATAATGGTGTAGTTTTGAGCTTGAATGACCATTTTGTAATGGCCTGAATCTTAATGAGAACAAAACAAGGAAGAATAATTAGTGGGTGTTTGAGAATATTGCTATAAGGTGTTTGTTTTTGTTGGGGTTTGTATGAAGTTTCATGGCTTGGAATTGGCTGCTTTATATAGAATGACAAAGAGGGGGACGGTGTTTAATAAAGGAAGGAAAAAATGGGACGCAATGACACGACTTTTGCTAATTGTTTATTCCCTTTTACTTGAATTTTTATTTTCTTAAAGTTCGTTGAAAACATATTTCAAATCAAAAAGTTTTGATTCAAATCAATGTTGTTACAGTGCTTTTTTTAATAATATTGAAATTATTATAACGTTTTAGGTTTCAAACTGATTATCATGGCTATCATCGCTATTCCTTTCTTGCAAGACTATGTGAGGCTTGAGTTATATAATATATAAGTTGTTGTGATATTATAATAGAAATAATTCAGGAGGCAAAATATCTTTGTAGAAAATTATATGTTAATCGTATGCAATGAAATTAGTGGATGAGAATTTGTTCTATAAATCTTGGACTAATTTAAAATATCATAAATTTATAAAAAAAAAAATGTTGTCGACTTATCAAATTAATGGATGAGAATGATCTGTATTATATTTTTAGACTTTTTCTTTTTTGGGTAAATTCTCATCTCATAGGTTTATAAAAAAATCTAGTAGACTTTTTCTATTATAGGTGTTTGACAAAGACTGCAACCAGGAGACAAGGAAAGGCAACCAACACGCCATTCAAATATATGTGAATAATTTCCCTTAAAAAAAAGAAAAAATGTGAATAAGTTGTGTGCATCATGATTCATGAATATACATACATACATACATATATATATATATATGTATATATTCGTATGAAGGAAATTCATGATAAATATGAATAAGAAAAAAATGGTTAACTAATTTCCATGTATGATTTTTTTCACAAAGTAATTGTATAGCTAGAATCAAAAAAATACATATCCTTTGGAGTTCTTATCTCCCAAAAAGACTGCAAGGAAATTGAGCTTAATTTATTTTTATTTTTTTTATTGGAGCAAGGAACGTTCCCTTAAAAAAAAAAAAAAAAAAAAAAAGAAGAAGAAGAAGAAGAAGAAGAAGAAAGAGCAAGGAAATTGAGTTACTGCATGCCCTATAGACTTCCCCTCTCGCGCTGCCCACGTTGTTTGAAATGCTAACGTTATTTGCTCACAATTTATGACTGCTGAGGTCTATTAATACATATAGGGCCTAAACGGTGGGTATTTGTTTACAGATTTTGACTTGTAATATCCCCCCATCCTTCCAAAATTTTGCTTTTCCTGATAAATATTCGGGACAAGTGTTTAACAAGTTACATGTGTGTGTATTTATACAGGTGGTTTCAATATTTATGTTTTTAGTAGGTATTATTAAATTTTTATTACATTATATTATTAATTATTGTTAAAATATATTTTTATTGAAAATGTAACCACTAAAATTGTAACAATTGAAACAAGTTTTATATGTGTGTATATATATATAGATATATCAACTTGTAAATATAGCAGGTAGACTCATTTAATATGTATTACCAAAATAAATATCATGCTGCATGCAATGTGCACCAGTTCATTTATATATATGTGTGTATATATAATCTAAGAATAACGGTGTTTTTAAACATAGGTAGATTTATATAATTATACCTTTTATCTTTTAACTATTTCAATTTGTTTTTCTATCTTTAAAAACTGCAAAGATGTGTTTTGAATTTATAAACTAATTTCAATTTCATCCCTATGAATGAAAAAAATTAAGTAAAATAACATAATTTTCCTTCAACAGTTATGAATTTTTTTTTTATAAATTTAAAGAAATAAAAATATTAAAACAAAGCATCTTATGTTAGAAAAAAGACCTTAAGTTTCATGGCTTTTTAAATGTAAAATATTTTTTAAAAAAATTCTTAAGAATAAAAATATATTTCATAAACAAATTCAATCTAATTAAGAGTATATTTATCTTATCTTTATATCTTTTTGTCAAAAAAGTTTATAATGAATCAATTGAAACAAGTTTTTTAATTCAAATAATACTTTTTAATTTATAAAAACAAAAAAAAAACAAATAATTAAAACTACGATGTATAATTTTATAATTTATCCCTTTAAATATATTTACCTCTAATCTTAGTAATGATTGACGCTAATAGCTCAGTTCTCAACATACTTTATTATTATTATATAGACTATTTGGAATACAGTAATCTTGAAGTAGGAATAGGAATCTTACAGATTCCCATGTTTGGTATGCAGTAATCTGAGTTTTGGATTATTGGGAAACTCATTCCCATGGAATTCAGATTACCTCATTTTAGAGTGATCTGAGTCCAAAATGAGGTAATCTGAATTCCATCCAACAAGGTGATATTCATATTCTTGAAAATCTCAAAACTATGGAAATCTCACTTTTTTTTTCTATGATGATGATGACAATTATATTATTAATAAATAATAATAATAATGATAATAATAATAATAATAATATAATAATAATAATAATATTATTATTATTATTATTATTATCATTATTATTATTATTATTATTATTATTTCTATACAATATAAATATAAAAATTATATCAATATAAAATAATAATTTGATAATAATGATAATAATAACATTAACAATAATAATAAAAATATATAATATATTACATATACAATATCTAAATATAATATATATTATTAATTAATATTAGAATATAATATATATTAATACTATAATAATAAAATAAAATAATTTCATACTATTATTATAAATTATTATTAATATATGATATAGATATAAATATTATATCAATATAAAATTATAATTTAATAATAAGAATAATAAAAACATTAATAATAAAAACATAATAATATAACATCAATATGAATAGTATAATATTAATATTCATAGTAATATCAATATAAAATTATATAAATATTATTATAATAATTATAAATATAAAATATAACCAAATATATTTATTATTTTTTATAACAATATTTTATTTAATGTTAATATTAATATAAATACTAATATATTATTAAGAATTATATTTTTATTATTATTTACATTCATATCAATATATTATATATTATATACAACATTTTTAATATTAATGTATTGTTAAATAATAATTCTATGATTATTATAAATTAATATTTTTATATAATATAAAAATATTATATTAATATAAAATAATAATTATTTAATAATAATGATAATAATAACATTAATATTCGTAGTAATATTAATGTTAAATTATATATAATATTATTTTATTATTTGTGTTTATATTATTATTATTTAATATTAGTATTAATATATTATATTGATACATTTAATGTTAATACTATAAATTATTTCTCAATTATACAAGATTCCTATGTACAACCAAACACGGTAATGTATTATTCTTAGAAATCTAATAGAAGATTCCTATGTGCAACTAAACATGATAATCTTGGTTCCTAGGAATCATATTCCCTACAATCATTTTCCCGGGAATATGATTCCTACTGATTACTGCATACCAAACGCCTTATATGAAAGCAATAGTAACTGGAAAACCAAAAGACGTACATGCCAGTTGTACTAATTAATGCTCAACTTACTGTTATGCAAAGAAAAATAAAATATAAAAACAAATAAAAAAGCATCTATGAATTGTTTAATTTAGGGTCATATATAACCTAACGCTAAATCCACACATTGCTCCATTGTATAAAATTATATAAAGTATAAACCTCTCCATATACTCTATCCTAAGCCAAAAAAAAAAAAAAAAACCATAAATTAATTAAGTGGTTGTTTGGCTGAGTGGTGGGAATAGGTTTCGACCACAAACTCAGTTATAAATAGTATAAAACTCTCACATGTTACAATAACAATAAAAAGCTACAGTATAAAGCCCTCACATGTTACAGTAAAAATGGTTCTAACCAATAGTTCCTACCACCCTTTCAAACACCCTCTAATATAATCATAAAGTGCCTATGTCAATATTTGACTGCAACTTGTCAATATTGAAGAATACTAAAAGATTAAATTAACGTCAAATATTTGGCGCTTTAAAGTCGGAATCCATCTTCTTTCTTTTTTTCAAATACCATTTCCAATATTCCTGGCTCCATATATTTTTTCTCTTTTGTAAAACTATTTGTCTTCTTTATATTATTCTTGAGGTTTAATTATTTTTAGTTACACTCTACGGTTTCATTTAGCCATGGTTAATATACATCTTTTGGTTACATTTGACCCAGTCATTTTTTGTCATATAAAAGCAATTAATAAATAGAAAGAAATTGAAGTTCAACATGAAACAGAGACAACAAATATGCATTCGCACTTTCTTTGTGCTAATTGTCTTTTGGCCAAAAAAAAAAAAAATTAGCTAATAGTTATAATCATCGTCAAAACTTTCATTATTGTTAGTCAGTTTGTTAATTATGCATACTAATAATTAGCAGCCCTTGGAATATGTCAGATACATAAATACCTATTGTATTTATAAATAAACAATATTATACGCACGTACGAACATAGGTAAATCTATAAAAATTTTCGATGTAGAGCAACTGAAAAATGAACAATATTCCTCTCGAGAGAATTCTTGTCAATTATTGGAAGGCATAGCACTATTAGTTTCTAAACCATGAATAAGTAATATTTTAGTTTCCAAACTTTATTATAATTATTATTATTATTATTTTGCAAATTACCCCTGAAATTGTTGTTTTTGATAGTTTTGGACTGCAGAAATCCAAAACAAAAAACAAATCGAAAAAAATCTGAAGTTAAATAGTATCTTCTTTTTTTTCTATTATAACAAAAATTTTCGTTTTTATTATGTTTTCAATTTTTTAAATAGATAATTTTTTTTCTGAGACTTGAGCATTGATCGCTAGTATGAATTTAGTTCAACTTCAAATGCAATAATTTATACTTAATGAGATCCAGTACATATAGATGGTATTTTTTTTTTAATAAATTCAAAACATAGAGTATATGTACATAAATTTCCTTTTCTATAATTTAAAAGATGTAACTACGTGCTCATTGCGTTATAATGCCTTGAAAATCTACAGAAATGTGTACATTACATGCTAAATTTTCATTTTATTAGTGTGAATAACTCTTGTAAACTAGTACAATTTGTACGTAATATAACTACTTTTCTAATTTTTTTAATTATTACGCGTTAGAGATGCAATCTCTTTTAAATTACAAAAATATAGGGAGAAATAAGATCCACAACAAAATCTAAAGTAAAGCCAAAATGCCACAATATGATAATACTTGTCAAATTGGAAATAACACAGTTGTATGATTATTAATTTGATGGTTAACATTCATAAGCTTTCTGCAGAGCGGTGACCAATTAAGAGCAAATATTAAATGTTTAGACGTAAAATAGGGAACACAAGGGAGAAAAAAGAAGAAGCATGTTGGCCAGCTAGAAATCACACACACATACACACGTATACATATATGTGTGTGTATATATAATGTATAAATTTATAGGCGTGGTTAATAGTTATGTTTTCAAAAAATACTGTTGTTATTAACCGTGTGATGTAAATTTAACAGTTATAATTAATTGAATTGACAAACAAATTATAGTAATTAATAAAATTAATTTTTTATTGTGTTATGTCATTAATTATTATTAAAATATATCATTATTGAAAACGTAGTTATTGAAAACAAATTCATATATTTATATATAAAGAGAGGGAGGTTTAGACTTCCACGCAATTACCACAGAAGTTTAGATTTCTG
The DNA here is from genome assembly GCA_025403435.1 of Artocarpus heterophyllus. Taxonomy (NCBI): domain Eukaryota; kingdom Viridiplantae; phylum Streptophyta; class Magnoliopsida; order Rosales; family Moraceae; genus Artocarpus; species Artocarpus heterophyllus. The sequence continues at coordinate 20,481,503 of CM046354.1, read as the reverse complement.
GTGGACCAAAGTTGAGGCTCCACTTGGCAAGCACTAGTGTTGGCATTACGTATTGATAAAGAGTCGTGAAACTGGAGTTTCAACGTCGTTCAAACAATAGGGGCAAGACAGTGTAAAGCAATTGAGATTCGTTCTAAAAGTAGAACCCAAAGTTAAAGCTTAAAAACAAATTTATCAACTTTCAAAATCAATCGACAAATTTCATTCAAAACATGCGGTTCAATCCAATTTTTATTAACTTGTTTTTTCATACAAAATTTAAATTTCATAGCTTTTATTCAAACTCTTATTTTGAATTATGATATTTAAACCGGGTAATCCCTTCTACAATTAGCCTTGACAATGTATAGCTGAAGTGGGAAAAAAAATTAGCCACCTTCTTGGGATGAATTAATTATTTTATTCATCATATATATACACGGTTTCTATCAATTAATTATGGAGAGTATACAAAGTATTATTAGTACGTGGATATTTTTTAGGAATAATGTAGAGAAAACCCAATTCCATGCCAAGTGTGCTTGACGAATAACAAACACAAGTTGCAACCAAATTGTCAACAAATAAATATATAAAGTTTGGATAGACTTTAAGAAGGCAAAAATATACTTGCTTAAAGATCAAGGTAATCAACTGCAAATACTTAATTAATCAAATTCATTGATCCTTTTTTGATGCGAACAAAAAATCTATATAAGCCATACACATAAAAAAAAATATTTAAGATACATAATTAATATGCCTGATAATTTTTTTAAAAAAAGTGCTAAATAATTATTTAAAATATGATAACGAACTGAATTGACAAATATTTTTTAAGAATATGGCAATTATTTGTGTTTGTCCGATTAGTCTTTTGGGGTTTGGCTGAGAGCTGTTGGGATTCCTTGTACGTGCTGCTCAATAGATATCCTATCTACAAACAAAGTCAAGTTTCGTCCTTATAAAAAAAAAAAGAGCTAGTTGGTTCTATAGTATATATCAGGGAAAAAAAAAGGTGGGAACAGAAATGAAAATAGGAAAAATGGTTAATTTCACATATGGCCCTTAAGGTTTACTTTCAGTCTCAGTTCAGTCTTTATTATTTAAAAAGTCTCACTTTGGTCCCTTATTTATTATTTTGTTTCCGTTTCGGTTCCTCTGTTAGTTAGGCGTGCGTTAAGTATTTTTAACAGGAAACTTTTAAGAGTTTATAATTTATTACTCTTTTTATTTTTTGTACGTATGTTATAATTTAGTCATTAGGGACTAAAATTTGAAAATCTAAAGTGCAAAACTAAATATGACAATTTTGATGCATATAATAGATTAGAAACCAAAAGTAAAATAATATAATAGATTAGGCACCAAATGGATATTTTGAAAATATTCTGTTAAATATTTAACGCCTGACTGATAGAAGGACAAAAACTGAAACAAAGTAAAAGATTAGATACCAAAATGAAACTTTTTAAATATTAAGAGACTAGAGAAGGACTTTTTAAAAATTGAGGACTAAAATAGGACTAAAAAAAAAAAGATCCATTAGGTTCTGGCCAACTTGCTGATCAAAAACTCCGGTCAAATATAAAGAAAAGTACTATAACCACATTCATATGTTTTCTTAATTTTTTTTAAATTGTTCCTTGTGGCTATAATTGGATCAAAAATCAGAAAAGAAAATTAATTAAACACAAAATATATACAATTGACATATATATATATATATATATATATATGTCATATTGATTCAATATATGTGAAAATATTCTCCATGTGCCCCCCATGTATACACAGACGAGAGTTTAATAATGAACCAAAGGTACTAATAATTGTAACAAATTGACCATTATAAAATCAACAAATTAATTATAGGATAATTGTTTCCATTTTTTAAAAGATACCATTGGTAAAATTTCGTTTAGTGCCGTTCAAAAGATTATCTTCTATTGATCTAAATTGGATATATAAGTTTCTCTTGGATATATAATTTGTATTATATATATCTCTCTCTATGTGTGTGTGTGTGTTTGCTTATGGTATGCACGTTTGTGTATGTTAATAAATTATAAATCTACCAGAAAGTTGAAAACTTAAGGGAAAAAAAAAAACTAGTAGTATATATACATGATAAATTCAATATTTAATTATATCATAGTCAAAGTTTTAGTAAAATAGTATAGGATGACAAACTAGTAGAGGTACATTAAGTACCTATCTATATACCAAAATAACATCATAGTTCAAAGTTATTTCGACTTGCCGACAATCAACCCAATGAATTAAAAGATAACTGACGTAACTAAAACGAGAAAAAAAATTAATAAACATATAGTCAATATTATGTAATTAACTTATAAGAAATAAAGAAAAAACAAATTAAGGAATTATCATACATTCATCATCACAAATATCACTAATGAAATTAATGTAATCGTCATCACCCCTATTGAGTTTTGACTCTCTGCTTAAGTTTGGTTTTTTAATGAAGATCATTTAAGACACGGTACGTATATAAGAAGAAGAAGAAGAAAAACACGGATTCCAGATCATCAACATTGATCAACTTTGTCTAACATTTGACTGATCAAAGGAGCCAAAATGATATCCCGAAAGGGGGCTCATAGTTTCCTAATGAAGTTCGTTCCTTCACGTTTTGTCACAGTTCATAAAGACCTACCTAACATTTTAGCAATGGTATGTTGTCCTGGCAAGTCAGAAAAATTAATCGGAGATGGGGATGTGACTCAATTATCGAGGTATGAAAAATAAAGAGATCTTAAAATCTGAGGGAAATGATATAATTTTAAAAACATAAGTTTTATAAAATTTGATATCATATCAGAGTGGCGGCTACCCACTCTCATTTATTGATGACTTCAAATTATCAAGTTGGATCCATTTAATCAAACCTTTCCTCCGAAATTAGTTGACATATAATTTTGAAAATAAAATGCGTAGAAAAATAACGATACTTTGTGCATATTCTCTTTGATTTTTGCCGAAAGTTAAGATCAACAACAACTAAAATGAGGATGACATGCATATGAGAAATTGGTGCACGTGCGTTCCAACTACGCATTTAAACACCCTACAAATTGGGTGATTGAGAAGGCCATTAGGGTTAGATAGGGGGGGGGGGGGGAAAGTTAGGCCTTGGGAAAATAAAATTGGGTCAGTTTTATGAAATACCACTTCTGCAATATTATTTTTCAATTAATCTCTTTTATTAACAAGTTTGAAACATATCACTTTCAAGTAATATACACTAAAAGAAAAACTACATTTAACGACATATTATTCACGACATGTAGTTTTTAAATGTCGTTGAAAAGTACATACAACGACATCTCCAACAAACATGTTGTTAATAACATTTGAAACAATAATTAACGACATCTATATAGATGTCGTATTAAAGGTCTCCTTTCAACGACAATAGTTTAGTGTCGTTAAATTATTTAACGACAAGTAGGAGATGTCGTCAAAGCCTTGGAGATTCCACGACACCTCTTATAGACGACATCTTGACCAATGTCGTCTATAATGGGTGTCGCAGAATCTCCAAGGCTTTGACGACATCTCCTACTTGTCGTTAAATAATTTAACGACAGTAAACTATTGTCGTTAAAAGGAGACCTTGAATACGATATCTATATAGATGTCGTTAATTATTATTTCAAATGTCGTTAATGACATCGTTGTTGAAGATGTCGTTGTATGTACTTTTCAACGACATTCAAAAGCTACATGTCGTAAATAATATGTCGTTAAATGTAGTTTTTCTTGTAGTGATAACAACACAATTATTCATAAATATTTTAGGTTTGGATAAGACAAATATGTATTGTCTAAAGGTACTTCGGTCCTTATGGTTAGAAGAAATTATATGAATTAAAAAAAGCAAAAAAAAAGAATGGTGGGACGTAGTGATAAAAAAAAAAAGTGGCACTTAACCTAATTTATTCAAGAGAAATTATAAGAAATAGTAGTTTTTGTTGTTCTAATAATAAATTACTTCAAAACTTTTCAATATAAAAATAGGCCTAATCACATAATTTTATAACCTAGTTTTCATTATTTTTCAGTTTGTCCCACTATTTTTAGAAACTGCAAAGATGTCCTTTGAATTTGAAAAACATTTTCAATTTTATCCCTTGTAAACTTTTTTGACTTAAAAAAATAGAAATAAGGTAAAAAAAACCCTTTAGCTAAACCTAATTTGGTTATGAAATATATGTTTTTTCTTGAGAAAAAATTTAAAATATATATTTTAAAATTTTAAAAGTCATAAAACTTAAGGTCTTTTTTTGAAATTTAATGTTTTGGTTTAGGATTTTTTTATGTTTTTAATATATAAAATATTTATCACAGCTATCTAAGAGTAGTCATCTTGTTTTGCCTAATTTTTTTTATTCATGGGATAAAATTGAAATAAGTTTTTAAAATTTTAAGGATACCTTTGTAGTTTCTAAGAACAGATGGACAAATTGAGAATAGTTAAAACTACTGTTGGAATAATCAGTTCGGTGATACAGCAGAACTTTAAAAATTTTTATAAATCACAAAAAATCTAGCTCATGATGCTATAAACAATAAATTAAATCTAATTCAACGTACTTATTGGAGACTGGAAACAGCATTTTTGATTGAACAATTCTTCAAGAATGAATCTCTACCTCCAGATGATGAAGTCACTCACCTAGCCGATGCAAACGAGTTCGGCCACATAGTTGATGCGAGATTGCTCACCTAGCCAAAACCAATGCGGTTAATGTCGACTACATATCTGACGATGACATCACTCACTTAGTCGACGCAAACGAGGTCAGCCACATAGCTGACAATGTCGCTCAACTAGCCAGTAGAAATTGAGTTTGGCAACATAGCTTATAAGAGGTCGCTCACTTAGCCGACGCAAATGAGGTTGGCCATATAGCCAATGACGAGGCCAGTAGCCAAGCTGACGCGGAGGAGGTCAGTCACATAGTTGATGATGAAACCGTGGAAGAGCCCATTACCATCGACATTGTGGAAGAAACCACCATCAAGCTTATGGACAAGCTCACCAAAGACAAAGATTGTAGAAGAGTTCATCATTGATCACTGACAAGATCGTGGATGAGCTACCTCATGGACGAGTTCACCATCGATGAGATCATCGATAAATTTAGCGACTAGCTCACCACAGAAGAACTCATAGGTGACCTACCTTGTCGGTAGCTTACCGCCAAAGAGATGTTGGATAAATTCAATGCCATCAAGTAGCTTATATCATCTACCAGCTCATACATGAAGAGTTCATATAAATGAAATCATCAATGAAAAAGTCATCTCATGGACGAGCTCATCACTAAATGAGCTCTTCATTAGACAAATTCAAGGTTAGAAGGGCAAACTCATATATATATATATTTGAAGAAAAGGCCTACCTTACCTTACAAAAAACAAAGGGTTAGAATTGAAATAGGAATGACAATACTATAAGAGCTTGAGGACTTTTCAAAAGAAAAGAAAAGAAAAAGAGCTTAATCACCTTTACAAGTCATTCTATAAGGCAAGCGAAGGTATAAACCTAACTAAGCCATAAAAAATATCTCGTTCATATAAGCAAGCCAGGGCATGAACCTAGCTTAACCACAATAAAGTTTATCTCTTTCATCAAGGCAAGCTAAGGCATGAACCCATCTCAGCCATAAAAAGTATCTTGTTCATATAAGCAAGCCAAGGCATAAACCCAGCTAAGCCATAAAAAGTATCTTGGTCATATAGCCAAGCTAAGACATGAACCTAGCTCAACCTCAATAGAATTTATATCTTTCATGAAGGCACGTCAAGGCATGAACCCAGCTCAGCCATAAAAAGTATCTTGTTCTTATAGGCAAGCTAAGGCATGAACTTAGCTTGGCCAAAACAAGAATCTTGTTCACATAAAAAGTATCTTGTTCATATAGGGAAGCCATGGTATGAACCCATTTCAACCATAAAAATATCTTATTCATATAGGCAAGCTAGGGCATGAACCTAGCTCAGGCACAATAGAATATATCTCTTCATCAAGGCAAGCTAGGGTATAAACCTAGCTCAACCATAAAAGGTATCTTTTTCATATCGACAAGTCAAGGTTTAACCCAACTTAGTCCTAAAAACAATACGTCTCAACATAGAATCATTTAAACTTAGAGTAGAGCTTGAAGCCCTTCATGCATTGACCTAGAAGCACTTCAAGCTGGGGGAAATTGTTGATGGATTATTAAGATTGTCTTCTTGGTGACATAAAGAGTTACCCCTTACCTTTAGTTCAGCAATAAGCATCTCAATACTTTGGCAAATAAGCCATTTAGTCAACATGGATAAGGTTAGCCATATAGATATAATGACAAGCTCGGTCACCAAGATGACGTGGATGAGGTCGGCCACATAGCTAACATCGTTCACCTAGTTGATGCAAACTAGGTCAGCCACATAGTTGAAGACAAGAGGTCACTCACTTAGCCAATGCAGATGAGGTCAGCCATGAAGCTACAGGGACGGCCAAAGAGACACTCAGCTGTTTTTTACGTCATCCATGTTCTCCTTGGTCACGTTAATTATAAAAATATGCCAAAATTCTCACAATGTCTGACTTGGCGAATGGATAACTACAAAACTATTTAAAATCCAAGAATCATGGGAAACTACATTTAATGTTTAAATTAAAGATCTTCAAGATGGCAAAAAACACTCAATCTTATCAAAATCTATATGGTTTTAGATACGCAGAATAGATAAACTCAACGGAAGATCTCATCAGAGCCATCAAGCTAATTAAATAAGAGATTATCTTGTATTTAAATTTGAATTGTAACAAGAGGATCGAAATATGACCGAATTAATAAGCTATAAATAAGGGCCAGCCCTAGAAAGCAGCCTTACGTCCAGTTCTTGATACAAACCCTTTTATATACTTATTTTCTCATAGTGAAACACAACCACTTGAAAAAACCTAAAGTGGACGTAGCCTTCAGTTGAGGTAAACTACTATAAATTTTTGTGTTGTTGTTATTATTTTATTTACTGCCTTGATAATTCTGTTCGTGAGCAATTATCAAGGTGAAAATTTAAGAGATCTGTATTTGACGAGTTTTGCTTGTCAACAGACAGCATGAACAATCTTGTCAATTCGAAGTTCCATCGACATTTGGGCTCGACATCGTGCCAACTAGCTCATGGCAGTTGGAGGCAGGCCACTCAATGATGGCTCCAGTTCCAGAGGTAAGATAAAAGGAACATGATAGATAGGTTTTAAAGTAATAGGGAAACAACTTTTTATAGTGTAGAAGTGGTATGTTTTAAACTTGTAAAACAAAGTAGTATGAGTATATAATAGGTCTTCAGAAGTGATACCAGACCTAATTATCTCCTCATAAGTACTGGACAAAGCCTATATTTAATGCATTCACCGCCCATGTTGTATTTTAGAAAGACACCAAATGTTTGTTTCATCACTGCTCTTCATTTAACTTTGCCTCTCTCTGTCTAAGCTTTCACTCAGCAACAAAGCAAAATTAACTGCCAACCCTCAAAGATCCATATTTACACCTAGGCAGTCGGTTACATTGCATTATTTATCCGACATCAACCACAGAGTCACTTAGCTTTTAAAACGTTTTTTCGCTCCTTATATACATACATATATATAATGGAATATTATTTTTCTTTTTTATCTTTAGAAGTGTTGAGAAATGAAAAGGAAGGTTATATATGCAGAGCCTCTGCTGTAGTGTCCTAGTCTCCTAGAACTCAAAATAACTGAGCTTCCAACGGAAGGCATATAGCTAGTATATTTAGTGAGGCATGGATTAATATAGGCAAATTAAAATACTAACATTGTTTTAATTTGCTCTCTCGCTATAGTACTCAAGTAACCAGCTAGTGTGACGATGGCGTTAGTGAGAGATATTCCAAATATGAGTGATTAATCGAGATTACATGCCAAGTTTTCCTTTCAAATATATATATATATATATATATATATATATATATGTATACTATTAATATACTCACGCTTTTGATTCATAATATACATAGTACTGAGATTTAAAATTATGCATTTTTTTTCCCATGAGCATGATACCTCTTTCAAGTGCTTAAGATATTATCCAATTTCAATATACACATACATATGTATATAAATATACATATATATATACACACACACACACGATCGCTTTGGGACCAGCTTTCCTCTCAATATTGTTTGATCAATATCACAATTACCATGCACGACACATGGCTACAAACATTTGTCCATGTGTTTGCTTCCTCGCATTTTCTATAAATTAACACATGCAAGATGCACCACTCTCGAACACATCAAAAATAAAAAAGTTCATGCACTTTTTAATATCATCACTAGAAGAAACAGCTAAGCCTGCATATACCAAAGCAAACCAAAAGATGTCCCCTTGTGTAGTCACGACCTTTCTCCTTCTCCTATCCATGGCTAACTCCATCTCTTGCCTCCCAACAGAGCTCAACACAACAAAAACAACAACTATCGCTAATATTATTACAATACTTCAACTTGCCAAAACTAAGTTGCTTCAATCTAAGAATTGGGTTCAATCCTTTTTGGAGCTACATAAGTTAAATATGGATGGAGATTCTTCAAATAGTGTTGGGTTGGCTTTGGAAGACTGCAACAAGTTGTATGATGAGAGCAAGCCACAGCTCTGTCGGTTGGTTTCCGGCGAGATGATGGTTAGCTACACTGTTGATGATGCTCTCAAACGGCTCAGTGGCGTGCTCGCCAACCACAGAAGTTGTTTGGAAGGCTTGGCTGAGAAGGGTTTGGTGGAGGCTCATGAGACTCATTTTGTAGCTCAAAACTTGACTACCACCATTGGAGAAGCTCTTGCTTTGTATGTAAAAATGAAGGCCAGAAGGTTTACAAGTAAGGACAAGACTAGTTAGATGACAGATTAATGATTGTTGGCTTTATAGATAGAAAATCTTCTTAAGTGGTTGTTCCGACACTCACCCTAATTAATTGCACTTCTGACTTGTCTTTATATGTTTATCAGTGTTGATATTTTTGTGTTACGATATTTTACAAAACACCACATGCATCACATTCGAACCTGTTGTTGTTCGGAAGATCTTAAAAATATATCATGTGGTTGTTAAAAATATCATTATGGTACTTTAAGTCTAATTTTTGTGGCATGAATTTTTAACTTAAAGAAAATCAAAACAAAACATTAGAAAAAACACAAAAAACAAAACTATAATAGTGAGTTTTTAACTTTTTTATAATTTTCGTTTGTTTTCTGTTTTTGTATTATAAAACTAATTACGAGTTTATTAATAAATGGATAAGTTAAAACTTTCATGTCCAATACGAGCTCTGAATACTAAATTGATATTTTAAAAAATACAGTATTATTTAATATTTTTTAAATACCAAAGTATCAATAAAGTGTTTCATTGAAACAAGATACCAAAATAATAAAAATCTATTTTTATCAGTGTTAATATATTTATGTTATGCTTGTCTAATGAACTGTCCTCTAATTATAGTATTATCTATTTAAAAGTCCACTTTATGATTGTAGGTTAAATATTAGTTTAACGCCAAATCCTCATTCACAGAGTGAGTTAGTAATTGTATTACTCAGTGAAGTCCAATTATAGATCACGGTCTTCTTTTTTTCTTAAAAGCCTTGTGATTGATTTGCCCGTGAATCATGTGTGTTCTTTTATTCTGGGTGTCAAAAAAGAAAAAGAAAAAACTCCCGTTAGAAGTTTAAAGCTTAAATTCTCACCCTTCAGGGTTTTTTTTTTTTTTTTAAGTATTATATGTCTCAGTTAAAAATATATTTATATTAATTTTATGGGAAGACTGATTATATTATTCTCTTATCAAGTTCAGGAGTATCCATAGAAGGACAAAAATCTGAACCGAACACAAATGGAGGTGGGCTTTTGGCGTCATGGAATCCCGCAACTTCCAAGGCTGACTTTGTGGCGGCAAAGGCCGGCTCCGGCACTCACCGCACGATTAACAAGGCGATGGCCGCACTTGCTAGAATGGGGCGTGAAAGAGGCCAAAGAGCCATAATTTACATGAAAGCCGGGGTGTACAATTAGAGGGTGGAGATTGGTAGGAAGTTGAAGAATGTCATGTTTGTTGGTGATGGCATGGGAAGAACTATAGCCAGTGGGAGCCGCAATGTGCCAGACGGTTCTACAACCATAGGCTCAGCCACATTTGGTAAGCTTTATTCTAACTCTAAAATGTTGAAATTATAGAATCATTTTAAATGAATATTTTGTTACAAAAACCTATTAAGTACAACTCGTCTTTAAAAAATTGGCCTAGAAAAGGTAATCCAAGAACTTATAAAATCGCTAGTTATCTTATAATTATTCCACGTAAAACTATTGGTATCTAATATTCCATCATGCTTTACAACCGTCGTCTACAACCATCCATCTTTCCAGCTACGTGACTTTGCGGATCCCACAATATGAATACAAGTCCAAACTGTGATTGCTACAGATCTAAATACCTACGCAGTCAAAGTCACCGGGACAAAAATCAGCCACATCATGGTCATCTGGTGAGAATATATAAAACGTGGGATATCATGGGAAAATTGCCCTTTGTCCTATATTATGTCGTTTATTGTAACGAATTTCGCCATTTATTATCTTTATTACAATGAGAATACTGCAAAATTATTCAGCCAGCCACCCTGGTAAGATTAGTACGTTGTTAATTAGTTTACATTGATTTCACATTGTCACACATACTTTCATCGTTAAGAGTTTCATATGTAACTAGTGATATTCAAAATCCTTGTTCCAATGCCTAAATGTTTGCAAGGACTTTAATATTTTTAGAGGTTAAATTAGTTTAAATGTGTATCAATATTTATATTTTTTTCCTTAACGAGTCAAATATTATAATGTCAGTATTATTTGATAGAGATTGGGACTCCAAATCTTATCCATTAACTAAGCAAATACATTAATACTTCGGGCAGGTGGAGTTGGTTTAGAAGGGCAAAATACCATCAGAGGGGAACATATTTGAAAACTACAAGGCAGAACTAAAATACTATAAAATGTAAAAGCTTTATACCAGCAAATTTTTACTTTACACTATAACATGTGAAATCTTTACACTATAACATTTGAAACTAATAAGTTCCAACTAGATCGTTAAATAAGCCATTTATTTGTATCTATAATGGGAAAAGGAGTTTTCTTCCTTGAGATAGTGTACGTTTCTAAATCTTAAATCTGTTAAAATTCACTTTATAATAATGATAAATAAATAACTCAAAATTGACCAAATTTGCAGATAGACCAGAACTCTGCCTGATGGCTATTCATACCTGACAGTATTTTTTTTTTTTTTTTGTTTTCTTTTGCCATTGGAATGCAGGTGTATCGGGCGATGGATTTTGGGCAAGGGACATGACATTTGAGAACTGAGCCGGTCCCCAAAAACACGAGGCAGTGGCGCTGCGGGTGAGCTCGGACCCATCTGTGTTCTACCGCTGCGGCGTAAGGGGCTACCAAGACACCCTCTACACCCACTCCCTCCGCCAATTCTACCGCGACTGCTACATCTACGGCACCATCGACTTCATCTTCGGCGACGCCCCGCTCGTGATCCAAAACTCCGACATATTCGTGAGAAAACCAATGAGCCACAAGGCAACATAATCACGGCTCAATGACGGGACAACCCCAACGAGAACACCGGGATTTCGATCCATGCCTCGCGGGTTAGGCCTGCGGCGGATCTTGCCCCGGCAAAGGGTAGGACCTACTTGGGAAGGCCATGGAAGAAGTACCCTAGGACGGTTTTTCTTAAGACGGACTTGGATGGTTTTGGTTGATCCCAAGGGGTGGACAGAGTGGAGGGGCGACTTTGCGGTTTCAACTTTGTTTTATGGAGAGTATATGAATACAGGAATTGGTGCTTCAACGGCTGAGAGAGTGAATTGGCCTGGATTTCATGCGCTCAATAGTGATCAACAAGCGAGCCCTTTCTCTGTGGGAACTTTCATTCAAGGAGGGTCTTGGATTCCAGTCACTGGGGTCCCATTCTTGCTTGGAATATGATCAGGGAATTTTTAATTATTTATTTCTTTCAATAGGTGATCTATTATATTATAATGAGCTAAGTTTGTTAATATGAATGTGTGGTGATCATCTAATGTATAACTTGTTTATCAGCTTGTTAATGGCATTGGTTTTTAATGTATAACGGGTTTGTTTTTTGTGGGAAATGGATGTAGTTATGAAAATTATTTGGCGTGAGACTGATCTGATAAGAGTATCAAAAGTTTTGCTCTAATTAATATCCGCAAAATGTTTGGTCGAAGGAACTTGGTTTTTAAAATTTTAGTTTCAAATGCCAATTAGTTCAAATAATTAATTCGAAATAGTCTAAGTTATTTGAATTGTAAATTCAAAATCTTAGCAGCAATATTTACATATAAATACTATATCTACATGTTATACAAAGATTAATTGGTGATCTCGTCAACAACCGAGAAATATTTATTTACATGTAAATTCAAAAATTTGTTGGCGATTCCGTCAGACTTCACTAGCACGATAACGTTGCTGGTGGCTGGGATATACAATGTTTACATGTAAATATAAAAATTTATTGGCGACCAGTTGTGATATATATAGCCAAATATCACAAGCACGGGTGACATCAAACAACGGTCAAAAAATATTATATTTTCATATATATACCAAAATTTACTAGCAAAATCACTAGATTGGGAAAATATCGTATTTACTACATGTAAATATGGGCTTTCCATGGTAGTACTATATTTTTTTGCTAAATACACATATATTTTTTTGCTAAATACACATATTTACCCATGTCATCGGACATCACCGATACCAGCAATGTCATTAGCGGCCAAAAAATTTATATTTCTCAGTATATCGAACAAAAAATACTAGTTAAAAAACCAAAATTGCCGCAAAATGAAAAAGAAAATACAATAATTGTCGTCACAAATTTGAAGTTTTGGAAAAAATAATCAAAAAATTTTCAGTAAATATATATATGTCTGAATATTTCGAGGTTCAAATTTAACATATTGGTATACACACAGGCTCAGTCGTCGGTTAATGCATAGATTGTAAAGCCAACGCTGACTCGGAGAGACACGTAAAGAAAAGAAAGAAAACGTGTCAGATATGATGCTATTGGCGTTTTAATACAGACAGAATGAAGACATCCATCGTGCATTAATGAGCCATATGTTAATGCAAATGCATATGATATCCTTGCACGATTGACATACGATGACTAGAACAAGATCCAGCACAACAAACGTTTGTCAACCAGTTAAAGATATCATAAGATATGAACACAAAATATTACTGAGATATTAAATGAATAAATGATGCAGACGATACCCTTGCATGATTAGCATATATATAACTAGAATAAGATCTATGAAAGTTTACCATCCAGTTAAAGATATCGCCATAAGTGATATGCAGATGCATTGCTTATGTAAATTATAGAAATAAATATGAGAAGAAGTATTATAGTGGAAAGTAGAAAAGCTCTAAATTCCTAATAAAGAGTTTGTAAAGAGAATTATAAGGGCGAGAATAGCTATCTTTTTATTATTTGAGAATGTTTGCTCTAAAGAACTTCTAAAGTTATGATGAACACCATTTATTTGCTAAAGTGATCGTCTGACTTTTGCCTTTGACGTTGTTATTCTTGCTATTCTTAATGTTAGTTTGATTGTCTTTTTTTTTTTTGTTATTGTGGTCGTTCTTCTTATGGTTATTCCCTCACGTTGCTCTCTTGTTTTTCTTTTTCCGATGTTGTGATTATTTTTTGTGTTCTTTGAGCTAGATAAATGAGGCTTATATATAGGCAAATGAATTGGAGATTTCAAAGGTGCAATATGAGTTGGCCAAAGTGAAGAAACTAGAGCAAAGTTAAGAAACAGATGGTAAAAGTGAGAAAGGAAGGTTGACCTCTCAAAAGTGAAAATACCTACATATACATATTTGTGTGTGTATACATATATGTATATATAGCAATGGTGAGAAATGAATGGATTTTGTCACGACCTAAAATTGGGACAGTGACTAAATTGAAAGAAATATTTTTAAAAACCTAGAAAGTCAAAAAATATTTAGAAACTATATTTGAGCCTTTAAATTTATAAAAATAATTTAATATGCTCCAGAGTCTTTAATATTAAATAAAGAGATAAAATACAAGTAGAAAATTTAAAATTAAAATATGCAAATTTTAAATGAATGCTTATAATAAGTAAAAATACAGTTACGCAGCTTTAGTCAACATAAATAAAAATAAATTTAAATAACAAATAAAACAAAGTTTATAAATAACAAATCATCTAGTAGGAGTGTTCATTTTACGTATCTTTTATGCACCAATAAAAGTCATAGGAAGAGTATACCAATCAAGTATTGAGGAGCATCAGCGACATTCTCGGACAACAAATATCAGTTTGTCTGGCCTAAAAAGGGAAGCATGGAGAGTGAACACACGGTGCTCAGTAGAAAATCCATTACCTACCTCTTGGTTTTTTTTACTATTATTACATAAGATTCTTATAAAGTTAATGAATGAATTTTTCATATCAATATAAAAATTCATCGAGTTCTCACTTAATCAAACAAATCAATAATTTAAAAATGCATAATTGCCACTCAAATTCTTCCTCTCAGATCCTGGTTTGTTAGTGAAAGAAAGGAAAGAAAGAAAGGTTATAATAATTATGTCATGCCTGGATTGAACACTTCATGTCTGTTGTGCCTCGAAGAAGCACCCCGTGAAATAGGTCATATAGCATTAATGGTACCAAAATATTAGAGCCGGCAATTTCAGACATGGCATGATGACGCGATACGAAAATGGCACGATATAAATGGGTTTGAACCGCACGATAATTAATTAGGCCATAAATAGGTTGGCACGAATAACACGAAAATAAACGTGTTAAATTCGTACTAGCACGTTTAACATGTTTAATTAAACGTGCAGTAAACATGTCAACACGACACTGCACGACCCGCCCATTTATAGCACATTTAAACTTAAAATAAATAAAAAAATTATGATTTTGTAATTTTAAAGATTCGAACCTTACACTAAAAGATGTATTATTGAGCTTGCTTCAACCACACTAAATGATCATGAAAACATGTATAAAAGTTATGCTTTATACCAGAATTGCTGGAAGGGAGGCTTGTAAATTTATTATCTTCTTACTATTAGATTGCAAGGGACGTTTGGATGCAGCTGCTCAAATAATACGACCTGGTATTACAACCGATGAAATTGATGGGGTGGTCCATGAGGCAACTATTGCTGCTGGTATAACATAGGCTTTTTCATCATGGAGAAATATCATTGGTTTACTATATTGGTCTAACAGTCCATGATTGGTTTAATGGTTTTTTATCTTACCTCGCCACAGGAGGGTATCCATCTCCTCTCAACTACAATTTCTTCCCAAAGTCTTGCTGCACGTAGGTACTCCTTTTTAGTAAAGTTCTTATTATTTTGTTGGAGTGAGTGTTACTGAGCAAGTAAATGCACTTGCATTCCATTTTTGTTGCAGGTCAGTTAATGAAGTAATTTGCCATGGAATCCCCGATACCAGGTTTTGGTTCCTACTCATTGAACGACTCTAAGTTTTTTATTTTTTATTCCTTGTTACCGCCCCCACTTTCCCTCATCCTCTGTTTCTACGTGCAACTGATCTTGATGTTGTCTCAAACGTGTAGCTCCTGATCTGTGACGAATATGTAGCTACTCCTATTAGTTATTGCCTGCCGCATTTATCAGTCTCTTAGCGTTTAGTATTTGTAACAGCTCTCAATTTCTACTGTGAGCTTTAGTAAGACCACTTGATATATATTTCATAATTGCTTCAGAAAATTGGAGGATGGCGACGTTGTAAATGTGGACGTGACTGTGTATTATAAAGGTGTACATGGTAAGAGGGCTTTGCTGCATCAGCCATATAAACTCATACCCTCAAAAGAGCTAATTTTCTTTTCCTAGATTAATCCAAAAATTTCCCAATGAGTGCTAACCCGGCTCTTCTTTGACTAATTATGCAGGTGATCTAAATGAAACCTTCTTTGTGGGAAATGTTGATGAAGAGTCTAAACGACTGGTTCAGAGTACCTATGAATGCTTGGAAAAAGCTATATCTATTGGTATGTATTGAACAAACATTACAGAGATTTCTATTATGTCAAATGGTTTGGGAACTTGACTTTAAAATTGATATTCATGTCTTGTTTGTTGATAAATACAGTGAAACCCGGGATGAGATTTCCTGAAGTCGGGGAAGTCATCAATCGCCATGCTTCTCTGTCGGGGTTCTCTGTGGTAATTAGCAATTTCAATGCAATTATACACCAACTTAACCTTAATGCAATGATTTTGTACTAATAACTTTTACATTCCTGTTATGTACCTTAGGCAAGATCATATTGCGGTCATGGTATTGGAGAACTGTTTCGTTGTGCGGCAAATATTTCTCACTACGGCAGTATCCTTAACAAAGTCAGCGATTCATATGTCATCTTGTTTTTGTTTTTGGTTTCTTTTACTATAGCAAACATCTTAATAGCCCATTTGAGATCATGGTTGGAACTACATTTTATGGTTCTAACTAATTTTTTGTTTAAATTTAGTGAGAAAAACGCTGTAAAAATCACTTAGTTTGGAAAGTCAAGTAGAACTTGAAGTTAGAACTTAAACACTGCAATAATCACTATAGCATATGAGAGATTTACGCTGTAGCAACTTGGACCTTAAAAGTTTCAACTTATTTCTCAAACAAAGCCAACATTAGTTAGAACCACAAAATGTAGTTCCAATTGCACTATTAAACAGGCTGTCAGTTTTGTGTCAGTGCACCGTGCATGTTAATATATTCTATCTAGCCCTTTTGCATTGCTTGCCTTAACCCAAGCAGGAAATAAAGCAGTTGGGATTATGAAGGCTGGACAAACATTTACAATTGAACCAATGATCAATGCAGGTACATTTGCAATTTATGAGGTTATGAATTTAACAATTTAAAGTTATATAGCTAATGAACTTTCTCGATAGGAGTTTGGCGTGATCGGATGTGGCCCGATGGATGGACCACTGTTACTGCCGATGGAAAACGCAGTGCCCCAGTTTGAACACACTCTCTTGGTAAGCCTGGACATTTTAAAAATTATTTTATCAACAAGTGATGCACTTACATTCAACTTGATTTATCTACTTACTATTGGGTTGTTTGGGAACATAATTCAAACCAAGAGTGTGGATCAAATATGGATTGAAATTCAAATTTTGTGAGAAAAAATAATCGAGTAAAATTAATTTTAACCACAACTTTATAGTTTGCATTACGCTCCTAAACGCCCTATATATCTTTTCTTGAATCCCCCATTTCATGAAACAACTACTGTTGCATCCCGCAGGTTACTGAGACAGGAGTGGAGGTTCTTACAGCAAGGTTGCCTTCCTCCCCAAACGTGTTCCCTTGGCTAAATGCCCAGTTGCAGGGCTCAGAGAACTACACATGACATAAAATATGCCCGAGTGCATATAATTCTACAATAGCCTGTTTGGTGGGTGAGAGAATGTCAATGCAATGTATTTTTAGACAAGTTTCATTCAATTTTTGATTTCAAGCTGCAACCATGACTAGAGGTTGTTATTCATGTGTTTTATTTTACAGTTTTGTAATGGTGTCAGATTTATCGAATAAAGTATTAGAGTTCTTTCGTTTGGCTTCAGACAAATCTTACAAGTGGTAAAACAGCACAAAATATGGGGAGATTCTTTCCAATTTCCATTACCAGTGATCTCAAAAGGGTATCTTTCATTACACGATTTCTTTCACCATTTCCATCTACAAAGCACGGATTACTTGTACAATAAATAAAAATAAAGGAACCATCGATTGCAGAGAAAGTGAAATTCATTCTCAAATCTCAACCCGTATATACGTTTTTAAGGAGGCATCAAGGGGACAATTGAACCAAAAATGGAAACAGGGAATTTGTATCCAGCGACTAGAATCCTGAGGACTCTACTAATGAGGAATATGATGCATTTTCATCCGTAGCTGCAGGCTTCGTCTCATTAATCTTTTTCGATATTCCGCTGCTTGTCTTTCCATGAAGCTCTCCTTCCAGACCAGCCATATTATACAACTCTAACTTTTGTAACCTTGATGCTTCCACATCACCATCCCAACACGTTTCTGAAATAATCTCAAGGGCCTTCTGTGTCTTGTTTTCATCCACAAGATCCCCATTCTGCATAAGCACAAGGTAGACTTGTTCGGCAGATGCTTTTCTTATCTGGGTTGAAAGGACAAGACAATAATCATTTATCAGTGACTTTAATCAACCGGTATGTTTTCGAAGTAGTTGAATATCTTTGCGACAGGCAAGGAACTGGTATTATAGGGCCAGAAACTAAAAAGTTTTTATCACTCACAAATGCGGGTTGTGAGCATACAAACCTTGGGGTATCGATGACCTAAGAATCTGAGAAGATGAGAGAAAGCCCGAGCATTGATTTGGCTGTCCAACATCGAAGCAATATATCCCAGTATTGCAATGCCTGCATATAACTTGGAGAAGTCCTTCGAAAACTTTAGTTCAACTGCCAGAGAATCCAATACACCAGCACAAAATACTGTTGTATGATCCTGTAAAATGAAAGTGAGATCCAGATAAGATAAGTTTACCTATCTTAATTCAATTACCCGCAATAAAGATGAAAGACTAGCAACAACATTACAAATATTGGTAGGGATAAAAAAGATCAACTAACCTCCATATTCAGAAATATCTTGTTGCTGAAAAGAATCTCAATGGTCTGCAATACAGAAGAAATCTCATCAAAATCCGCACGTGTCACAAGTGAAAACAACTCAACGATTATGCAGCTTAGCAAGATTTTAAATAATTTACCTTCAATGTAGGTACAATGACTCTGTCACATCTCCTATACTGCTGGAGGACCCAAAGCATGTCGGTTGATAGCACACATTCTCTGGACTTCTGTTCATCCTGGTTTGTAACTTCAACGGCTTCAAGATAGTCCAACAATGCTGAGAGTGATGCCTTCGTCAAAGACTCTTGCAGGCCACCAATAGAGATTACTAGACCAGATAGCAGTGATCTGCTATAACAACTGAACTGAAGCAATCGGACAAAACGTGGATATGAATTGGCGGGTACCTACAAGCGAGTAGAAAACAGCTTTTCAGTTTATTTAAAGAACTTGCAGTTACTTGCTAAAAATCTGAAAAAGGATATGACTTGTATATGCTCACCCCCCATTTTAAGTCAGTTTTTTTAGGAACAATTTCTTCAAGTTCTTTCCTGTAAGGTATATGTGGGATGTCAACCATCTCCGGGTACAAAATCCTCTGGAGAACTTTAGCAGCTGCTTCTCTTAGTTTGTCCATCTTCTCCACAGCTTGCTTACATATTCCCCCAACTATACTGGTAGCAAGGTTTGCATCAAAGACTAAAGTTTGCTGGTTATTCTCAACTACTTCGCAACTGTTCAGCTCAGGCACTCTTTTACAGAGGATATAAGTACATCTCACGAGACCATCCATAGCAGCTTCACGAACCCATGAACCCACATCACCTCTGTTATCGACAGAATAGTCATCAAGAGCTCTTAATAAACTTGCCATCACTTCATTCCTGATCAGGAGTATCAATTCCATGTCATC
This sequence comes from Artocarpus heterophyllus, assembly GCA_025403435.1. Taxonomy (NCBI): domain Eukaryota; kingdom Viridiplantae; phylum Streptophyta; class Magnoliopsida; order Rosales; family Moraceae; genus Artocarpus; species Artocarpus heterophyllus. Next base: position 20,461,728 of record CM046354.1, on the reverse strand, counting down.
CATGTCGATTTTCTTATCTTGAGCTTGAGTTAATACTTCACAAACTGATACAAGTCCTTTAACAGCATTTACTCGTGCTTCAGCGTCTCTATCATCGGGCTTCTCCTGCAAAAAATACCCAGTTCTGATACTCAGTCACCTTAAAACAGAAAAAGGTTCGTTATCATCAAAATTTTCTCCCACACCTCAATTGTGCAACAGCTAGAGAGCTTCATGAGCACATCCTTCCACCTTTTGGCCAAAAGTTCATATGGCAAAACACCTATTGCCAAAGCTGATCCTCTTCTTACAGCCACGTTTTGATCAGTCAACAGTTCCAGGTACTTGGATATTACATCACCAGCACCTTTAATATCTGGAGCAACTAGGTATGCTAGAACAAAGTGTTTTAGAGCTTTTACAGCAGCATCCTATCCATTATATGTAGGGAGGAACACATTAATTAATATGTTATAAAAGAAATAAACAAACACAAGAAGTCAGATTTGACAACAGCACCTGAATCTGAGAATTAGGATGTCTCAAATTTTCATTGAGCGTGTCAAGCAAACCTCGCTTTATCTTTTCTGTTAATGACAAACCAATAGAAGATACACATCCGATGAATCTAGAAACAGCTGCACGCATTATCTCTCCACCCTTTCCACGATATAAACGTGCTTTCTCAATAGCAGGAACAACACCAGCAACACGTTTCTGTTTATCTGTAATAGACAGGTCAAATAAAGTTGAAAATCAGAACTTAGTTCGTGTATCACAAGGACCACAAGCCCAAAGGACACAAGAAAATTTTATGAGATAAGCTAGCATATTATCTTTTCTATTTTCTAGTGAGCACAACAACTGATATTCTGATGCAGTTCATTGTTTCAAGATATTTCTTTATTTCCTTCTTGATAGACATGAGGTCTGAACTTGAACAATTTGAATGCCTTTGATTCAGTTCACTACCAGTTTGCACTTTGAAGAAGGTAATATTGCTGACAATAGGAATATATATATATATATATATATATAAAGCAAGAGTTCTTACCAGAGGAAAGAGCATAATCACAACGATGCAATGCTAAAACAAGTTCCCCGATGGCCAAAGTGGCCCCATGGCGCATGCATAAGTCAGTTGAGAGCGTACAAGGAATTAGTTTTTCCAAAACTGACTCTGCAAAATATACAGGATCATACTTCACAAGGGCAGAAAGGGCCTCTGCAGCAAGCTCTCTCAAGCCTTTTTCCTGATGATATCAAGTAACATGTTAGATTTTTTTGGAAAAATGAAATTATCAGATATGTTTGAAGAGTTGGAAAACGACATTTGATAAGATTATATACCATGCAAAAGTAAATCTAAATAAAGAAATAAATGACATTACACTTGGAGCCTACCCAGTGACAAATCTTGTTGTGTACAAGCTCATCCGCAAATGGATAAAGATAACCCTCAAATTGGGCAATAAAGACAGCAACATGCATGTAGGAGTTTACTCGCGAAGAAAGAGAAAAATAATCTGCAGTATTTACAATGTCAATGCCATGTGGATAATTCCCCTGTCGTCCAACGTTCTCCTGAAAAGCAGCTGCTGCTGCCCTTCTACAGTTCACCTAGCATCATATCACAAAAATTTCAGCAAAGGTAATATTGAAGTAATGACCAAAAATCCTTCTTATAATAAAATTTTTAGCACCTCCCGGTCATAGCAGGCCACTGTTAAAAGGTGTGGAGCGAACAGGTCCAGTATGTTTCTCATATCTGAGTGATAATATGCTCGGCCAAATGCCCAACAAACATAAGCTGCAGCATCCCGTATATGGGAGCCAACACTATGTGGACCTCTTCGTATGTCATAATGCAGTGCCTGTTTTAAAGATTTCCTCTTTCATCAGTGCTTATATCTACCCATCAACTTTATAATACTTAAGCCTCATGAGACTGAAAGAAATGACGATAGTATCCAAATCATCATATGAAATATATAGTTTTGTAGGGAAAAAAAACTCTCGTTTTGCTAAACAAAAATGAATGTTTCTGCATATTTCAACAGAAACTTCAAACAAAAAAGCATTCTACTTTTGCAAATAGGTATATGATAATTTAATATTCCTTCACACAACCTTCACAACAACAGGTACAACACTGGGGAGACTGATAGGTAAAAGCAATCCCCTACGTGCCAATTCAGCCAAAGCTAAGCAACCCCCATGCCATGAGCCATCACCCTGGAAATATATGATCCAAGTAATGAGGACAACTTTATGGTTCAATATTTGTAATGTCATTATTAACTGCATATTAACTTGGATCTTTTCTAGCATGGCCATTATTAGCGACTTGGTGGAAAGAGTTTGTAGAAACATGTAAAATAAAGTAGGCATACAAAGATGTTATTGTACCTCGCCGGGTGAAAAAAGCTCCAAGACAGATGACAAGACCTCCTCTGAAAGGGCAGACGGAAGGCGTGAAGTAATACGGCCTATTCCTTTTGCAGCGGACCAGCGCACAACAGTGTGCTGCATTACATTAACAATGAATCTTACTGCTCAGATAAGCAAATTACTAAACAAAATTCAATCTAGGAATTCATGAGAGATCAAAGAAATTGTCGATAATCAGTCTTAATAAAAAAAATTAGCAAAGTATCAATCAAACGATTACACCAAGGGAAACGCATACTTTCAAGACGCCCAATAAACATACCATATCTCTCAAACCAGTTAGTAACATTTCAATGATCTCTTCCACAATTTCAGGAACATCCATATCTTCGTGTTCCATGCAGCTTGATGTTTCACCAGAGTTGCAACCATCAACATTATTGCAATTATCAGTTTCTCTGGATGCAGATAAAGAAACATTTTCTCCTAGCGAGCTGGTTTTGCTCTACATTAATCATACGAAAGACACTTAGATGTGTTGCCAAAGTTCTTCGAGGAATATAAACTAAGAGATAAAGACAATTGTTGCATAGGAATATCATTGCAGACAAACAATAAGAAAAGACAGAACTTAAGAATTAAGCAACAGAACAATTAAGTATAACATTTCAGCATATCTGACCACATAACGCCATGAAGGTAAACGGTGAGGGAGGCAAGTGAACCCAATCCGCTGAGTTAACTTCATCAGATATTTGCAAAGCAAGGCACTCCGAGCTGCACTACTTGACTTAATCAACAGTGAGGTGTAATCCCAAACTTTAGGAACCACGTCAACCAAGAGTTTCCGTCCGCCACCCTGTCTATTATAGATAATACATAAGAGGTGCAATGCTGAGAAGACATTTACCCAAATGAAAGCTATTTTATGCATAATAAAGAAGTTTTCCCATGACAAAGTTCGCCGTCGTCATCCATGAAGCATCCCTCCAAAAAAAAACTCTAAAAAGGATATATCCACAAGCCGACATGTAAACATATATATAATTCTTTCACTAGAAAAAAAAACAGCACAATGCTTACTAAATCTAGACTTCTATCCCACCAAAAAACCTGTACCTTAAAAATTGACACAAGTGCTTCTACAGCTCCAAGTAACTGGAAGTGATTTGTGGCATCTTCTGTGACAGAAGATAGGACTTCATGTGTCCAATCAACAAAGCTGAAGAAAAAATTGTAACAGACAATAAGTTAAGCTTAATTAGTCCAGAAATCAACATGACATTATACAATTGATATAATGAGACATTAGAGAGACTTCAATCCTTTTCGAAAACACAAATGGACATATGAAATGTGTTAGTCCATAAGACAAGATAAAATAAGTGCTTAATTCAAAGGGAAAATCAGTATTATCAGCAGCCACTTCACATGAGAATGAATCTAAGCAATTTTCAACAATCTAAGACACATATGCATAATAAGAGAACCTTGAAAAGGCATTTGGCATATCCGGACGTGTCAGAAGCTTTGAAAGAAGCAAAGCAGCTATAGGTCGCATAGGGCCCGCACTCGACAGATAATCCTTGGAAAACCCAATTATCTTCAAAACCAAAGGAGCTGGTTCATGTTCACCAAGACTATCATTGCTTGCAATACTAGTATCAACAGTGGAGATATCAAATGGAACCAAGACAAGTATTGAAAGCCACAAAAGGATCACACATTTAGCCTCCATCTCTCCTGTACTTTCCTGCCTCAGAGACGTCCCAGAATTCGTGCAGTGACACCTCTCCAAGAGAGAGACGGCGAGCTCCAAGTCGGAAACTTGATGGGGAAAAAACCTGATCACGGCCTTGTATCCACAAACTGTGACCAGAGAGTAAATGATGATGCAAATTGGCTTGATTACTTCAAGAATTTCTTCAGAAGCTACACCTAGTTCAATCGTTTTGGAACGAATAATGAACATCAGAGGAGAAACTATGCTCTCCAAGTAAGGCTCTAGTAATTGACCCTGTTCTTGATACTTGTCCATCTACACAATTAAAAAAAGAAAAAAAAAGAAAAAAAAAAAAAAAGGAGCCCAAATACTGTTTAAGTCTCTTCATAGCTCTAATCATCATGATAGCAGCAAATTAAACATTTTCAAGAATTTTTTTTTAATTCTCGAAATGGATCTAACCAAAAATATCTCAAATTCTGCACTGTTTAAATCGACTGAGCGTAAAGCAACTAAATTTATGTCTTAAAACAAGAGAGAGAGAGAGAGAGTACAATGGATCGGATCTTATGAGGGATGGAGGGATCAGAGACGCGTCCGTGAGAAACGATGTCGTTTAAGAGGGACTTGACGAGCTCCCACTCTTGGAGGAAGTACTTCTGGAGAACCTTCTCCTTGGAACCGTGCTCGTCGTCTTCCTCGTCCCATTCCTCCTGTTGCCTTGGTATCTCCTCCGCCTCCGCCGCCATTTTCTCGAGAAAGTAAGTTCCTCAGAAGAGAGAGAAAGAAAGAGGAAGAAACTTGTAGAGGGAGAGAGAGATTTCACTTCCCGCCTCTGTCACAGACACAAATGCTGCAATCTTTGTGAAATGTGAATTCGCAAGCGTGTTTCTCCGCGAGTGTTCCTTTTTTTTTTTTTTTTTTTTTTGGGCTATTAGGTATATACAAAAATCACCGTTGATCATGTTCGACGACATTCCATCCCTTGCCGTTGAAATTTCAGCACCATGTGGGCCCTCTTAATTTTATGTAATTAAGATAAAAAAAAATGTTATTTCCGTTGCCGGGAATCGAACCCGGGTCTTTCGGGTGAGAGCCGAATATCCTAACCGACTAGACTACAACGGAGTGTTGAGACCAGATTGAATAATAATTTTGAAAAGGAAAAGAAAGAAACAGAAATTGGAATTTTTGTTTCTTTTCCCCTTACCCTTCACTACTTGTACGTTGTCCCGAATTGTTAAAATTTGTAAGCACATTTATAGTGAAAAGGAACAACTGATGCCCTCGACTGTCAAGCTATAAGCTCTAACAAAGCTCATCGCGATAATATGACTAATTTGTAATGGTGAAATAGATTGTTTCTATGACCTAAAGAATCATTGTCATCTTCATTACTATGAATGGTCAGGAGTTCACCATCTCGCTGTCAGTGCAATTGAAATCGGCTTTGGCAAACTTTAGGTCATATGACCATTCATAGTAATGAAGAAAAAAAAGAATAATCTATGTTTATGTTGGGTGGATTTTTCAGCATCAAATTTCTCTGCACTTTACAACTCCATTGTGAATGATACACTTTATAACTAATTCGAGAATTCTCACATCAAAAATGATTAAGAAAATTTTATAATTTTTTTTAGACCATCGACACATGTTGGGTTTTAAATGTGTTACTCAACATCAAACTTTGAATCATACCTCAAAATAAATAATTTATTTGAAGTCAAACCTTAATATACTAAATTGCTCGAGGTCTTGAATTGATTAATTTTAGGGACAAATCTCGAGCCTTTTGATCTCGATCTCTTGATTGGTTTCAACTTTCAAAACACATTTCATTATCGTTAGCTCAATGCTATGCTCCAAATTGAATTTCTATCTTAATGAGTCCTCAGATGATTTTATTATTCAATCTCGAGGGTCGAGGGGTACTCAATGAATATAAAATAGACTCTCGATCCCAAAAGGTAAATCCCCAACAAGTGTTCAAATTAAGGAAGAATGAAGGTTGCAATTGAAGATTTATTAAGGGCCTTTACTTCCATGCTACAAAAGGTTAAAAGAGAAACATGTGGATACATTTTAAGGTTTGTCATTTTCCTGCCAAAACTTAGCTTTTTGAAAGTTGCACATCATATTAAACTAGGGTGTTTGGCAGGTGGTTAGAATCATTAGTTAGAACTATTTTTATTGTAGTTGTGAAAGCTTTATACTGTAGCGATTTTTTTATTATTGCTGTGATATGTGAGAACTTTATACTGTTTATAATTAAAAAAGTAGTTCGGACCACTTTATGCAAAACACCTATAAAGCCCTTGTACCTTTCCGCCTTCTGCTCCCGCTAATTTTGCTTTATTAATGCCTCTTGACTAGGCTGCAATCATGTGATAGTTAAATATACAGTAATTCCATGCATAAATCACCAATAGAGAACCTCAAAAGTGCATTAAACTTTATTAAAATCGCACACTTTTTTGGAAATTTCTTCATCCTTATCTCATATACAACATTGGACAAGTGCTTGATTTGTTTACAAAGATGACAAGACAAAAATTTGTGTTCACATGTCTCTATAGCACATTATTAACAAAGATGATTGAACAACAAACACTAGTACTTTTCCACATATAATAATTACCCACAATCCGTCCACAAAAACTAACAAGCCCAGCTAATTTCTACGGCTTCTTGGAGGCTGCGGTGGAGGCGCGGTACCGGGCGGCGTAGCGGTGAAACAAGGCCAAGGCGTTGCTAGTGAGCTCAGCCACGTTCTGGACCTTGCCTTTAACCGTGGCCTTCCACTTGCTCATCCTACGCCCGGGAAAAGCGTCCACGCAATTGCTGGCGTCGGTCAGGGCAGAGCTGACCCACGTCTCCACATTGCTTATGTGCCAAGATATCATATCATGATCACCTTTGGCCTCATGCCCCAGTCGGCGCAATTCCTTGATGGACATGCTCAGTTGCTCCACACTCATATTTATCTGATCCAAGCAGTCTTTCACGGCTAAGTACTCCTTGGCCTTCTTTGCCTTGAGCTCGTTAGCCACTTTGAGTAGAAAAGCCCGCGTGTAGCGGGCCCGGTAGAGGCTTATCGACAAGGCGTATTGGGTCAGATCTTCCGAGCTTTTTATGGTCTTGTTGGCCCGGTCGACGTAGCCCTCGAGACACCGGACGCAGAGGTCTGGGTACCGGGTGTCGTGGCACGCCGCCTCGATAGACGCCCGGGCCCTAGAGCGCTGGTGGAAGGTAGGATTAGCTGTGGTTGGAGGAGTAGTGTAGAAGATGGAGAGGAAGATTAGGAGCAAGGGAAGTACTCTACGGTCAGCCATGAGATGATGGTGGTAATGATGATGAGTTTGAAGGATTTAAAATTTGAGGTGTTTAAGCAAGAATATAAAGAGAAGCTTTCACATGCTTACCTAAACGTGCGCTTTACGTGCGTTAAGATCAAATACTAAAATATCGGACTATATAGAATTAAGGGGATTTTTAATTGTTATTTAAAATTTGGACCAAATGAGGTTAAACTAGACCAAGATATATGGTCATTACGTTGCTTTGTTATGACTTACGAGGCAATGATGGAAATGCTTCGCTGTTCATGGTCTTTGTGCTCAGATGCTTACCAATGTGCTCAGCTCTTCCGGAGAAGGGGGACGTGTATTACAATAATACACCTAAATCAAATAATGCACTCAATTAAAAAAGGTATTTGAGAAGTGTAGTTTGAATTAAAAACTACAACATGTAAGACATTTATACTGTAGCTCACTTTTTCTAATTACTGTAGCATGTGAGTTTTATATTGTAACAACCAAAAGTTTTTGATAGAATTGATTTTACAGAGTACCTTTTTTTAGTCTTTTAATTAAATAAATGGGTAGGGCAATGACTTGGTTCTGACAAAAGGTTTTCTCCTGCGATCAGATATACATTAGATTCATTTTTTAAAAAAATCAACTAGGGAGCAAATAGTGACGACAATCAAGGGTAATTCCCCAAGCTATTGTCTAGAATAAACATTGCTTAGCTTGCAATAATACATAAAGCTATGATTTTGAAATTCTAGGAACAAGTGTTTGAAAAGTCTAATGATGCATATCATATATTTGCATTGAAAGTGGTGACCTAGCCAAAGATCACGTTTTGATTATGTGTAATTTCAAAGGAAATTTTTTTTTTTTAAAAAAAAAGGAATTGCCCCCCCAAACCCAAAACTTAAACAAAAGTCCACCTTTATTAAATTCTTTTTATGTTTCCAAAATCACTCTTCTTGGGTTTAACGTTTTGCAGTAATTGAAATTTGAAAAAAGTTTATAGCTGCCAAATCATATACGCACACCAGAAACATGTATTAACGCATTTTTTGGTGCAAAGGCACCAAGATAGAGAGATTGATGGAGATCTTGATCAACCGTTCAAAATCTCACAAACAGGAATAACAATGACAGAAAATACACCAACAACAGTTGCAACATGTTACAGAAAAAAACAAGAAGACAGTATTAAACACACCAAGTACTACTCTTTGCCATTCTTTTTTTTATTACACTGGTTGGGAAGCTATTCAGCAACCTTCATTCCCGAGAGATAAACTCTACTCTGAATCACGCTGCCCCCAATTGAGAATCCAGGCATAACCATGAGACCAACCTTCGGTTTTTGATCAGTTTCATCTATTATCAAATTCTTCACAACGCTTTCCATATAAACCTCCGAAAACTCGCTCCCTCTCTTAGCCTGGAAGACCTTGACGCTGGGATCAAAAGAATGAGCAAGCCTGTGCAGAAGCCAGACCGCCTTGGCCAGTTTCAGAAACGCCTGGTAAAAGGGGGTCCTTGGATGCCCACCTCCCGTCACATAATTCCGTTGATCCAGATTCCCGAAGAAAGAAGCCTCCATTTTCTGGTGAACCACCACTAGGTATTTGCTCCTGCAAAACTTCCCGAAAATAGAGTCTGGGCTCTGACCAAGCATGTCGAGTGGATCCATCTCCCTCAATGCAAGGAATTGTTTGAAGAAGCTCTCCTTCGTGACCACAAGATCATCTGCTTTTATGCCAAAGTTTTCTTGCTGAAACCCGCTGAACATTTGCTGGCAGATATTGGCTTCAAATGCATATTTCTTGTGAGCTCTTTTCACATAAACAACATTAGGTTCAATCGAGTTAGCTGCAGCATCAAGGTCCCACCCAGCTGCTTTCATCATGTTAATCAACGGTTTTGAAAAATCATGAATAGCTTTGAAGGTAGCTTCAACAGATGAGGTAAAAAGCTCTGGAGTTAGATCCAGGTGGAAAAATCCATTTTCATCAGCGGAACCTTGTGACTCTTTTGTCAACAAGCCCCTGAGCTTTAGATTCTTCTCCAGCTTTGCCCGCTTCTGGTCTGCCTCCTCAATTTGCCGGTGCAGCTGAAGGATCTCAGAATCCTTATTCTGAATTTCAGACTGGAACTTCTTGACCATAACCTCATAGGTCTTCAGCAGGCTCTGTTGTTCTTGGATCTCAGCAGCCAAGCGAGAGTCCTGAGGCGAAACACATACTGGTTTGGGGTTGTTCTCTCTGTAAAAGTGCTTGAGTTCAGACAGGTTCTTCAGCTCAGAAATCACAAGCTTATCGGCGGCTTGGATTTTTTCAGGGTCATAGGGAGTATGAGCTGCTTGAAGCTCAATGTAAGCCAACTTAAGGGAGGAAATGTTGGTAAAAATCTTTGATATCAACGCTTCCACTGCTTCCGGATTCTGATTCATGGCCTCTTCCATGGGTTGTGGGTGAACCTTCTGGTTGTTACTCTCACGGTGTTGAGTTTCCTTCGCTCCAGTGGGTAGCATAGCTGCTACCAACTTTCAGGTGGTTAAACTGTTCTCTTTTAGATAAACAACCAATAATACAGGACCTGGAAACTCCCAAGGAAGTTTCAGTGGCATTCTATAGAGACAACAGGACGGTAAAAAGAACATATAGAGACACAATGGAAAGAGTAACTATTTTATTAATGCTCAAGAAACTTATGCTTAAAATGTTAAATACAAAAATGGTTCTCAAAAGCCTGAAAGATGTAAGAAATTTAAATTAAGCTACATACATAACAACAATTAAATGAACAAGCACAAAATACACATCTGAAGTTCAGAAAGACTATGGGGCTCCATACAGAGCCAACTCCAAGATACAATGGGCCCGACGGAGCCGATCCCTGACATTGGGAAACCACATCTATATCATTGCAGAGCCTCATAGTATCACTCTTTGAACCCTTTGAAGTTTCATAATTTAACTGTTTTGAGCAGAAATAAATCTTGAACTCCTTTTTATCAAGTAGATCGTCCCAAAAAACATTCAGATTATGAAAAACCCAAAATACAAAACAAAAACCACAATGGCACTAACTAGGGAAAGCAAAAACCTTTGTGAACAAAATAATAACTAAGGATTAAAAGAAACACCCACATCACAAAATTGACAAAATGAGAAATGGGTAAGAGCTGCCTTACTTATAAGAACCATATATCTGCCACAGACTGTATCCAAGTATCATAATACCTCTTCAATCTAAAACACAGAAAAAATATATAGATAAATATAAAATCATCACAGACAAAAAATAGTTATGTATATATTCTGTAAACATAATTGGACAATTTCAATAAAATTCATCACATTTTAAAAAGAAATGGTCAACCCAAATGGTCAATAAAATCCAACAACAGATTCGAAACAAAGAAAGAAGGAAGTTTCTCAACGCTTTTCGGAGGGTTTTATCGAGAACCAAACAGAAGAGGAAAGGAAGGGTTACCTGATCTCCAAAATTTAAGCCCGAGAATTACTGGAGAAAATGAAGAAGAGATTTTTCTTCCTCTTTTTTTTTTTTTTTTTTGTTTGAAATAGAAATAAAATGGGCACAAATGAACAAAGTTCGGTAAAGTTTTAAGGCTTAAGCCTGAAAGCCCTGAAAGGGAATCACACGGGATGCTTTTCTTCTTCTTTTTATTTTCGTTTTTCAGACAGCTTTTGTACTTTTTGGCAGATAGAGTTTTACAAAATTTTGTGCTTAATTAGTCGGCTGAAAAAAAAAAAAAAAAAAACCTTACAATTTTTCAGGGAACTTGTAATAATAATGCATGTTTTAGACTATTTATTAAAATCACATGGAAATAAAAAATTATATGAATGAATATTTTTTTTTTAGACAGGTGCCTTCCAAAAAAATTATTTTTAATACAGGACTGGTAGTTGAAAAACTGAATACGACGTATAGTGCATATCTCTTTCTTGTCCCAAAAAATTAGGCATTTTTCTTGTCTCAAAAATTAGGCATTTTGTTTTTAAATTTAATACTGATTATTGATTATTTGATCACTAAATACAATAAAAAAATTGTTTGATCAATAACTCTAATATTTTGATGAACATAATTAACATATTTACTTAAGGGATGATAAAAGAAATGGTAAATTTTTGAAACTTTTTAAAGCAAATAATAGTTTGAAAATTTTTGTGATAAATTAAAGATTTACAATATATATAGTTTATTATGTCTAAATAATTATTATTTATACTGTAAACAATGAGGTAAATAAATTATTTATACCTTAAATATATTTATTGTATTAATAAGAATATTTACATTTTAAACAAGTGATAAATAAATTAGTTACATTATAAATCTGTTATTTACTACAAATATTTTCAAAACTTGATATTTACTACAACTAGTTCAAAAAAAGTAGTATTTATTACCATTTTTGTTTATTTATTTTAATAGTTTAATATTTTTTTTGGTTAAAATTTAATTTTTTAGAATTACATGTCATAGCATTAGCTTATAAACACACAATGCCTCCATCCAAAGTCCTCCCGAACACGGCAAATTAAAATAAATCTTATAAGTTGAATAAAAACACAATATCACTAGACCAAAAAGTCTTGGACAAAATTAAAATTTACTTGCCACAAGTTATAAAACATAAAATTTATAGCATTCAAAATAACATAAAACTTTATAAAATAAAAAGGGAACGAGGAAAATAGTAAATTTTTGAAACTTTTTAAAATAAATGGTAAGTTTTGAAAATATATAATAAATAGCAGATTTATCATAAATAGTTTATTTATTGTATAAATAATTCTTATTTACACTCCAAACAATGGGTAAATAAATCATTTACACCTTAAATTTATTTATTACATAAATTAGAATTATTTGTATCATAAATAAGGGGGTAATTAAATTATTTATACTATAAATTTACTATTTACTACAAATATTTTTTAACCGTAACAAATTCAATATTGAAACTATATAAAATATCAAGTTGAAAATATATATATAAACTTTGTCAAATTATTTTTTCTGTTCAATGCAATATTAATAATTAAATATAATAAATACTTCCTTGATGGTAGGGGAAAAATACTCTTTCTTAAAAAACAAAACAAAAACGTTTTCACTAGTCACAAAAGGTCAGGGGAAAAGCTCATTTCCTCCTACTGGCCTTGCAAAGGCAGAATTTCATGGGGGAAAAAAAAAAAAAAAAAAGAAACTTTCATAGACAGTAACTACAAAACACAAACATTTATTTTCGTTTTTTGTTTAGGGAATATTTTCTTTTTTTTTTTTCTTTTTTTTTGGCGCGAAGACAGCCATTATAGTGGAAGCCATAATAGGTTCCATAATAAACATGCGTTCTTATTCCATAAACATCATCATAACGGAAGCCATAATTCGTTATAAGTGGTAATATCATGATTGAAGACCCACCATCTATGCTACAGTAGGTGTATGGTAACTTCATACTCTCCTATTCTTTCTTTTTTTTTTCTTTTTTAGTACAAGATTTGAACTCTATACTTTTAGATATAATTACATATAAAATTATTGTAAGCTATTCCTCCATCCATTGTTATTCTTTCTTCTAAGTAAAGTTACGACTCACCTTTTAATTTTTAAGTTCCAATTTAATCTCGTATACTTGTAATATGAATAGACCACGATTAAAAGTTTAATATGCATACATATAGTTCAGAGTTTTTTTTTTTTTTGAAGGGTATACTTTAGAGTTTCTAATGTGAATATCTTTCTAAAAATGCATCTAATGTATCAATTCTATATTTATATGTAATTTAAAAATATGCAAATCTAGCTAACTGTGCTAGCCTAGCCTAGTTGTTAAGTTAAGGATGGGTAGGTTAAAAAAATCATTGGTCCAAAAATTGTAAACAACTAGCATTGTAGATATATTTATATATAGGGTTGGTCTTTAGTCTAATACCGTATCCGGTCTAGATACCAATTGTAATCGTTGGATAAAAATTGAAGGACCATGATTGAAAGAAAGACATGTTAAATCCAAAATAGTAAAAAATAACTATATGTGGACCGATTAAAAAAATAATTGAAGATGTAATTAATTGTTTAAAGAAATATAATCTAGGAAATGAATTATCATTTAACTTGTTTATATAGTCATTTTTTTTATTTTGTTGAACGTATTTCTTCGGAGACGAGATTTTGTCCAATGATTGGTTCCACAATTTTGTCAGTTTCAAAGTGAAGAAAGTCGATCCTTCTTTGTGCTTTATCGTGGCAGATCTACATCTTCCTTTTATGTTGACAATTGATGAAAGTTCATGCATTGGACTTTCTTTTGCTCCTTCGATAACAACAACAACAGTAACTGCTATTTCACGGCAACAGAGCTCGCTGGATCCATGGCCAAGATGGGCTAGCCCTTGACTTACAGGGAGTTGTTGAACATGACGAGGAAGGCCGATGCAAATGGCAATGGCAGTCTTAGTTTCCATGAGTTTGCCACCATCATGGCTAGATCTTCCGTGGATTTCCTTAGCCTCTTGTTTGGGTAGTTTTGGGGAATTAGGTGTTTGATCGAAGGCATAAGTATGTTTTCACCTCTATGGCTTTATATACTGCACCACTGAAATTGTTATTTGACTGATAAGAATGGGTTGAATTATCTTGTGCAATAGTGCTAATAATAATTTCATGTTATAGATTAGTTGGATAACAGTTAGTTTGCTTTATTTAAAAAAGGAAGAAATGAATGTTTATATTTTAGTATTTCTTAGCTATATTTTTCGTGATCACTTCTCAAATAAATATATAGTGGTTACCAATTCAATTAGATAAAATCATATATTGTTATCGTTCATGAGAGATTAAAAACATATTTTATTCATTTTCTTACTTTTTTTATTCAAACAGGTCATATTTTTACCCATTTTATAATTTAACATTGGCCATTGATTTAGCTCCATGGCTTTGTCAATTTGAAACTAATAGTGCTTTTTATCCAATAGCTAAGTCACATTTGTTAAAAATTGGCCAATACATGCCTTCACCTCAATGTCAAATCAAAACTGGTGGCAAATTTAGTGATCTTAAGTCCGATGGCAGATGTCATCCGAACATCTATTTTTACTGTTGGATGGAGATTTAATAGACGTGATCTAAAAAGGGGTTAAGCTAAAGAAAAAACAGTAGAAATAAACATACGTGGAGGTATTAAAAAGCCTACAAAAATGTAACTAATATTTTTTAAAAATGTAGATTACTAAACGGAATGTCGTTTACGTTGTTTATATAGTCTTTTTTTCTTTCTTTTTTTTTCTGATTTTAATTTGTTCAACGCGTTTCTTTGGAGAGGAGAATTCTTCCTCAATTTGGCCACCTAACTTCATCTATTTCTTTGTGATTTGCTATTCATCATGGAATTCGACCGCATCTTCATTTTGTTTCAATTGTTGGTGAATCTTTATGTTTTTGATGGTGAAGACGATCTCCATCGCCAGAGCTCCGATGAGGTGGATCTAATTAACAATGGAGCTTTGTGAGAATATAGGTGATAGCGGCACAAAATACAAGCTCTTGTCGTCTGCAAGCTACCGATAGTATTGTGAAGAAATGTATTAGGATATGCTCGTTTGGAATTAGAATTGCCATGGAAGACAAGGAAATTTTCTTTTTGTGCGCTTTTGGGATTTATAGCTCTTGGTTGTCATAAATATGACCTAAGAAAGAAACAGTTAGTTCGTTTGCAAAAGAGGAAAGAAATTTCAAATTAATTTTGGTTGGTTTTGCTTGGATTTGTTGATGCTATGACAAATCATATTAGAAAGGGGAAAGCAAAGGCATGGTAGTATTAGTTGTTTTCAAGGTCAAAATTTTAAAAAATTATCTTTGATTTTCAGAGTTTAATTTCTCAAAAAATGAAAATTTGTTGTGAAATTTGATAATTGGTGGTGAAACAAGGGACAATGGTAAAATTTGTTTGTTTGGTTGAGAAAGAGATGGACCAGGGGTAAAAAAAGTAGGAGAGTTATAAAGTTGAATCAATTGGGAAAATGATTTTCTCGACGTGCTTCAGGGACAATATCCTTATTAATCAATTAAGTCTATTGTCATGTTATTCCTCCACTATACGACTCATATAATTAAAATATTGTCTTAGGGTATTTTGCTATGACATTATCATCATCTTTTAACTATGAATTGGCCATGCTTGTGTGCTCCTTCATTATTCGCAACAATGTTTTACTATCTAACTCACAAAAATTAAGCGTTATTTTGATGTTCGAATTTGAGATTTTATATATTCCCTTCTTATTTTGTTATATGATTCGTCTCTTCATCCGCACGAACTTAAAACTTAATTTTATATTATTTAAATTCATAGTTTCATATAACTTCTATTACAAATTCTTGGTTACGTACTTTTAATACATAAATGACTAAAATTAGTTCTACTTCGTTATAACTTGCTACTTAGTGCAACTTCTTGCAGAACTATACTAATTGCAAGTTCTTAACTTTATTGTTTTCCTTCGGTAACTCATTAAAAACCATTCCCAACATGTTCTAACAATCGAAATGGGAGGGAGTTGCAAAAATAGATTCCATTGATAATTGTTAGTTTTCTCTACTTTAAAAAAATAATAAATGTTTATATTTAAGTATTTCCTAATTATATTTTTCATGATTACTTCTCAAATAAATAGACAATGATAACCAATTTAACTAGATAAAGTCATATATTGTTGTGCTTTCATTCCCTGATTATTCTATTTTATGTATTTTGTCGTTTATAAGGAATTTACAACATATTTTATTTGTTTTCTTACTTTTGTATTAAAGTAAGGTTATATTTTTATCCCTGATCTATAATTTAATATTACCAACTGCTTAAAGTCCCTAGCCCATTCAATCAATGATCAACAATGCTTTACCCAATAACATCTTCATGTGTGTCAAAAGGTGTGTCAACTCATCGCACACATCAGTGCCAGATCACATCTAATGTCAAATTTTAGAATTGTCATATATATATATATATATATATATATATATATATATATATATATTATTCGAGATCGACGATGACAACACCACATTGAGGCGGACCGTGTTGAGTCACGACAACTACACCTTCTCATCTCAAGCAACGCTAAAGAATCGATGGATGCATTGAGATCTTGACTTGGCAAGATCTACAAGCCTCCCATGATGGGGATGTCATAGCGTCATAGTGCTGCCAAAATGACTAAATTCATCAACGTGAATATTTTTTGGATTTTTTTTATTTTTGTGATTTTTATTACAATGGTTATCAAAATAGTAGTGGCCAGTTGGGTTCGGTAACAAGGTATTTACTAGTCGATAACCATTTGCCAACTAATATTATGATGGTAATCTATCGGTAACCACCTGCTAATTGGTAACCAACCAGTATCACGATAATTACCTATAAGTATTTTAAAGATATATTTAACAAGGAGAAAGAGCAAAATAACATAATTATAAGTATTTTAAAGATATATTTAATAGGGAGAAAAAGTAAAATAACATAATGATTCTAAAACTTAGTAAATACTGTCTTGCAGTTTTAAAATGTGTAATAAATAACATATCATGATAATTGAGTAATATCTCATAAGAAAGTGAGAACAAAAATCTCAAATACTCTCACCTCTTTCTCATCCACATTCTTCACTTTCCTCCCTCACCGACACCTATGGTTTTCGAGAAATATTATATTTACATGGTAATATTGTATTTCTAAATAATAAAAAAAAATTTACTAGCGACTTTGCCGGACCATCAGCAACCAAGAAATACAATATTAACCTATGAATACTATATTAAAATGTAAATATAAAAATTCACTGGAGACTTTTTTAGACTACCGATGGAAGGTGTAAATACAAAAATTCACCGATGACTTTGCTAGACCACTGATGGCCGATGAATACAATATTAACCTATAAATACTGTATTAACATGTAAACACAAAAATTCATTGATAATTTCGCTAGATCACAGGTGACCGATAAATATAGTATTAACCTATAAATACTACATTAACATGTAAGTACAAAATTCACCGGTGATTTTCTAGACCACCGGCTGCTAGAAAATATAATATTATCCTGCAAATATCGTATTGATGTGTAAATACAATAATTCACCAGCAGCTTCACTGAACTACTGTAACGCCCCTATATGGGGGTTAACAGTTTTTAATGAGATAAAATAAAAATAAATAATAAAAGTAAAACCTTAAAAATAAAATTTGCCCGGGACTTAAATGAAAACTCTCAACTTAAAAATAAAAATATAAACGACAAATAAACCACAGTTTTAATGTAGCACCTTAAATTTAATAATATAAACTGTTGTCATCATCATTTTATCCCTCAACACATTGTAATACAGTCACAGAAAGTAACAATTGATGCTTACATTATCATGAAGAACATTCTCAACAATTGAAGCAGTCCCAATGTAATATAGCTACATCACGTTCTCAACTATATTTCTCGTAGCCACCTCACACTTAGTGAGTCCTGAAAAGATATAAACATAAGGGTATGAGCAACACTATGCTCAGTAGAGAAAGCCATTACTCACCTCTATCATTACCACATTAAAATCTGCATGGTTAGTAGGTTACATCATATTCCACATTATGAGGTTTATTATGATCACATCTTATGGATACCGTAGTTAATCATTACCAAGTGTCATAATTACACATTTATACAAATATTACCAATCATCATTGTTCATAGGTATCCATGTTAAATTGAGTATCACTCAACTCATCGAAACCCAAATGGGCGCACTTGATCACCCTATAAACATTCCAAGGGTATTCCGGTGAGGGGACATCAAGCCCCGAGTCCTCACCAAGTCGATTCCTGTACAGTGTGTTCTGGGACTTTCAACCCAAGGAAGCGTCATCACCTTCCCCCTATTTTACCTTTTAGGGTATTCATGCCCAAGGACGTAATCGCCGCCCTCTTCATGTCTCACCATTTCTCTATATTAAATCATTATTAATAGAGTCAATTTTCCTAACCATGCTTCTCAATTTATAACATATGTCAATTCATTATGTTCCTCGCCGTACAATACAAGACGAGTCCATGTCATAGTTTCATATGTGATACTCATATAATATCAGTTCAACATAGATATATATATATTGCGGCAAAACAATCAATTTTAATTCTATAAAAACCTCACAAAAATGAGTAATAGAATCCCTACCTTTTAAGCTTATCAACAGTCTCTTAATCCTAGAATCAATTAGCGTTAGCTCCATACTCCCTTGATCCTAAGGCGTGCATAAGGACAATTAAAACTAAAGCACAACATACAACTACATTCATAAAATTTATTTTAATTTAATCTTAGAATTTCAAGAAATAACCACTGCCCATAGAGGTATTATAAAGTTTAACAATATAAATTTTCTGTCTAGGGCATATACACTTAGACTTCATACATATGCTCCAAAATAGCAACAAACATATACTTAGGTTTAAGAACGCAAATTTGAATAATCCTTTAGTATAAAAGAAAATTTATAAATGAAAGACTAAATTTGTTCATAAGATTCTAACCTCGGATTATGGTTAGTTGGAAGCTTGAAATGGCTTCAAAACAGGTTCCTTTACTTCGGTATGACTGAAATTCTTGCTCAAATGGAGGTGATGGTGGCTGATTTTTATGGCTGCCTTGAAGAAGTTCTCTAAGTATTTTGCTTCAGCAAAGAAATGAGAAGAAGAGTGTGGGAACCGTGGAAGAAAAAGGAAGAAAAGATGAAGTCTTTGAAAAGAAGTGATAGAAACAATTATAGAGGAGACATGTTGAAGCATGTCACGGAGGAAATAAAGAAAATGAGGGTCAAGAGTAGTTGGAAAAGATATCCTTATGTCTCATCTAAAGACTTTAACACACATAATGCCAATATGACATTTTTGAGATTTATTAGAAGTTCTAAGGCTTTTTAGTAATCATACTAAATAAATATAGGAGAATTTTAGAAAATTTAAAAATAGATAAAAATAAATATTATAAAATAAATTTAAATGAAGCAATTTTTTTTTATACATTAAAAATTAATTTAATTACCTCAATACCCGTTAGAAGAATAACGGGTGTCACAACTCTACCCCCCTTAAAGAAATTTCGTCCTCGAAATTTCAATTCTAGTAATACTAGTAAAAATTATGATTCCACTATGATTCCAATTCTGAGTCTAAACCGTTAATGTTCTTTGTCCTCCAAATTTAAGTTATCGTATCTCCACTCATTTACTTGCATAATAAATCTTACTCCTAAATCCCTCAATGAGAGTATTTCTGACAAGTTTCAACTTATAACACCGTATAATAGTCTAAGAATCTGATCAGGCATACATATTGACCATATCATGATTCCAGTCCTTCATTGTCCATGGACCGTGATTTACAATCACATTTAAGGAGATTGCCAGAGAAATTTTATATACTTCATCTTTAGGTTCCTTTTCCTTTTTGAGTAAGGAAAAGTCAAATATATTTGATTTCATACCTCAACTAATAAACTAAAACATAATCATAAAAAATATATCACAAACGCTTTTATTCAAAACTATACATTAAACTTACTCATAGAGATATTAAACGGAATCTCAGAGTTGCAAACATACCCGGCATATTTTTCATTAAACAGCTATCCTCATGACACAAACATTCAATCCAAATAATATACTCATATTTCATATGGAATATCCCCATAACTGACTTTGGTACTTCCACATAATATTAACAGAATATTACACATTACAAACATGATACGGATACGTTTCGAGAGTACAAGGCACTCCGTATACCAGCTATCCATATCATGCATGCTTAGAGGATACAAAAACATCGATAAACAAAAGATCGGACCTTAAGAAGGATGCGTTTCGAGAGCATCAAGTACTCCGTATCCAGCCATCCCGGCATTAGGCTCAATGAATCTAAAAGATTGAACAACAACGTACCACAAGAAACACAGAATACAAGGCAAACGGTTATTCGTAACACACGAAATACGGACACACATGCCTACATGCCAAAGATAAAACAAAAAGATTACAGATGGAGATTCAAATCAATTGGCCGCTCCCGGCTTTCCCTTTCCCATTCAAGCTTGGATGTTGCAGTGTCGGATTCTGGATGTATGATTTGCATTTTATCTATCAATTCCTCAGCTGTTGAAGCAGTGACAAAGATTTGTCTCTCCGATTCTGTAGTGATGTTTTCTTCCACAGCGTAATCTAGAAATTTCAAAAGACCGTCATAAAAACCCTTTACGTTCAGCAGTCCCAAAGGTTTGGAATAAAAGCCCAACAATTGCCCACAAGCAACTATAAATATTTCCTCAAGAGTACCTAGACCACCAGGTAATGCTATAAAAGCATCAGAATTATAGATTATGTCTTTAAAATTTTTAGGGATACTCCTGACTCCTTCTCCCTTACCTATGGCTTCCTTACAAAGGTTTCCTTCAACTGGAATATGAGGCCAAATTCTTACATCAGTAGCGTCGCTAGACCTAGCTGCTAGTGCCATATTTACCATCATTTTTATACTACCACCCCCATAGATTATGTTAATCTTCTTGCGTGCTAGGACTTGCCCTAAGTGATTTGCAGCTTCTAAATAAGCTTTATCTTTTCCAAAGCTGGAACCACAAAAGACACAGACATTCTTTATTTTCTTCGTGGACTGGGAGGTAGACATATTTGGTTTATAGAAGTGGTTGCTTAATGTCTGCTCCACTTAGACTTCGGGTTCTACATGAGTTTTTAAAGATGAGAAATATACAAAAAGGGCTAAAGAGATAGACGAGTAGGTAATGAAAAGGTAATCCAAAGATTTAAACAAAATCTTGTGCGGATAAGAAAGTAAGATAAGGTGATTGATAGTTTACAGAAAATCTGATTCACTTTTTGAAAAAGATTAGACTCTAATTGTATAACTTTTGACAATTGAGAACAATTCGACAGAAGACCCTCATGACACAACTGTAGACTTTTTGACAAATATACACCAAGTCTAGAAATTTAATATAAACGACAAATACTGTAGAACTTTTGAAATTTGAGACACAAATCTTGAAATATCTGGATAAGCTTTTCAAAATTCAAACATATTACTGTACCGTATGTAACGTGTCTGATAAGATATATATTTTATTATATATATATTTAAGAAAATCATAAATTAAATAAGATATTAACACTTACTGTATCAATCTAATAATCACAATTATTTCAAACACAAAAGCAAATATTCTGAGTAAAAGAAAAACACATACTGTTGAACATCAGCTAAAACTGCTTCAAATAAGTAAAGACTAAATAACCTTTATAGAGCGATGACTTATTCCCCATCCAGTTTTCTTATGGCTTGACAAACAGGATCTAGAAATACCATATTCCTGAGGCGTTGTCTTTCTGTATAAAATTTAGGCCAGAGTTTAAAAATAGCTCCTTGAACATATCCACTAGGGTGACCGTGGAGAGGAGGATGGATGCTATCCAAGTTCTCCTTTGAAAGTCCATCCCTACAAAACCTTATTTTATCCTCTCTATTCGTAGACATATAACCAGGTGAAGTACATTTACCGTTACAATTTTGTCTTCCACATTTGTTACAAGTGACCACGATGGCACGAGCTCTTCTTTTCATTGCACTACGACTGGTACCTGTTCCTGGTAAACCGACATCTTGACTAAAGTCACTCGGACGGATTTTCCCCTCTATTAACATTCTCACATCACAAGGGATACCAAAACGCATAAGAATCCACAACCGAGTAATTCTAGCCTTGTATTTCTTTCTGAGAATCTTTTGGGAGAGTGATGGGAAATACTTTCTCAGGTGTTGGTACTTTGGGTCCATGATGAGATGAAAGAAGAGTAAATAGAAAGGAAAAATTAAGATAGTAAATTGCAGAATCCTAGAATTCCTTCTTCTTTTAGAGGAAAAGAAGAATTTCTAATGAAAAAGAAGAGGATTTGCGATTTAGAGAGAAAATAACAAATTAAGAGAGAAAAAGTGAACTCGGAGAAATAAGCTCCTATGCACAGTAAACGTATATGTAAACAATGATTAAACCACTGTATATGACACGTATAGAAACCACGTGGGAGAGACAGTGTGAATCAAACTGATTTAAGATTTGAACTAGGCCCAAATGTTCTTAGTTGAAAATGGTCAGGTTGTTTCGGCCTTAACACATTTAGAACGAGTTAAATAACAAACATAAAATTGAAAACCAATTCGTATGAATCTTAAACCCAATTCAAAGCCCACTATAAATAAAGTTAACTATAAACAACAAATCTAATTTAACGACAACAAGGATCTTCCTGAATGATCCAGCAACTCAAATAATTTTGTTTTAATCAAAACCTTATTGAACAATGCATACACGCATATGTTATTCCTAATACTCAACATCTATCAATGGATTCATCATCATTACTACCAAGGGTTTAGAATGCGACTAACCTTGAAATCAATACGATTTACGTCTTTCAACGTAGACCATATCAATGAACAAAGACACTTGATGTTACTACTTAAGAACATCTATAATCCCCACAATTCTACTCATACAATATATAATTTCCTCATATAACAAAACCTTAGGTAACCAAAAGATTCACTGATACACTTAAATACAATGTACGTAACGAAATATTCCAATTTTGAGATTCATGCATTCTAGACTTTACACAGTCTCAACAGACCAAAAGTCTAACATTTATCTCTCTCAAGATTCAATACCATGATTCCCAACTTATATCATATTCCTCAAATAAATAGAACTTTCAAGAAAAGATATTGACACTTATGTGCTCCATCGAATCCACACATAATCATTACTTAGGTTTGAATCAATTACGAAAAATTTGGCATATCTATGTCAAACTTTAAAATCAATAAATCAAGCCTTATATTTCTTATTGTTTTTCACGAGACAAAAGGCTCTTAAATCCTCGTATCTACACGAATTTCTCATCGTTTATACGAATTAGATATGCTTATAGATCCTAATATTATACGAATCTCTCATAAGCATTCTACTTATAAACTCATTCCATATAATTATCATTCCCTCATAACTATTAATACTTTCCTTCTATATAATTATTGTACTCATATAACCATAAGTATTTTCATTCTATGGCCTTTCCATGTTACATCCTTCTAGACTGTATAAATCAATGTGAAGGTTCATTTTGATGATGACAATGAAAATTCAGCTTCAAAACCATCTCAAAAATATATTTTTTAAAGTGGTGCTACACTCCCTAGGTTAACCGAACCTAGGCTCTGATACCAAAAATTCTGTAACGCCCCTATATGGGGGTTAACAGTTTTTAATGAGATAAAATAAAAATAAATAATAAAAGTAAAACCTTAAAAATAAAATTTGCCCGGGACTTAAATGAAAACTCTCAACTTAAAAATAAAAATATAAACGACAAATAAACCACAGTTTTAATGTAGCACCTTAAATTTAATAATATAAACTATTGTCATCATCATTTTATCCCTCAACACATTGTAATACAGTCACAGAAAGTAACAATTGATGCTTACATTATCATGAAGAACATTCTCAACAATTGAAGCAGTCCCAATGTAATATAGCTACATCACGTTCTCAACTATATTTCTCGTAGCCACCTCACACTTAGTGAGTCCTGAAAAGATATAAACATAAGGGTATGAGCAACACTATGCTCAGTAGAGAAAGCCATTACTCACCTCTATCATTACCACATTAAAATCTGCATGGTTAGTAGGTTACATCATATTCCACATTATGAGGTTTATTATGATCACATCTTATGGATACCGTAGTTAATCATTACCAAGTGTCATAATTACACATTTATACAAATATTACCAATCATCATTGTTCATAGGTATCCATGTTAAATTGAGTATCACTCAACTCATCGAAACCCAAATGGGCGCACTTGATCACCCTATAAACATTCCAAGGGTATTCCGGTGAGGGGACATCAAGCCCCGAGTCCTCACCAAGTCGATTCCTGTACAGTGTGTTCTGGGACTTTCAACCCAAGGAAGCGTCATCACCTTCCCCCTATTTTACCTTTTAGGGTATTCATGCCCAAGGACGTAATCGCCGCCCTCTTCATGTCTCACCATTTCTCTATATTAAATCATTATTAATAGAGTCAATTTTCCTAACCATGCTTCTCAATTTATAACATATGTCAATTCATTATGTTCCTCGCCGTACAATACAAGACGAGTCCATGTCATAGTTTCATATGTGATACTCATATAATATCAGTTCAACATAGATATATATATATTGCGGCAAAACAATCAATTTTAATTCTATAAAAACCTCACAAAAATGAGTAATAGAATCCCTACCTTTTAAGCTTATCAACAGTCTCTTAATCCTAGAATCAATTAGCGTTAGCTCCATACTCCCTTGATCCTAAGGCGTGCATAAGGACAATTAAAACTAAAGCACAACATACAACTACATTCATAAAATTTATTTTAATTTAATCTTAGAATTTCAAGAAATAACCACTGCCCATAGAGGTATTATAAAGTTTAACAATATAAATTTTCTGTCTAGGGCATATACACTTAGACTTCATACATATGCTCCAAAATAGCAACAAACATATACTTAGGTTTAAGAACGCAAATTTGAATAATCCTTTAGTATAAAAGAAAATTTATAAATGAAAGACTAAATTTGTTCATAAGATTCTAACCTCGGATTATGGTTAGTTGGAAGCTTGAAATGGCTTCAAAACAGGTTCCTTTACTTCGGTATGATTGAAATTCTTGCTCAAATGGAGGTGATGGTGGCTGATTTTTATGGCTGCCTTGAAGAAGTTCTCTAAGTATTTTGCTTCAGCAAAGAAATGAGAAGAAGAGTGTGGGAACCGTGGAAGAAAAAGGAAGAAAAGATGAAGTCTTTGAAAAGAAGTGATAGAAACAATTATAGAGGAGACATGTTGAAGCATGTCACGGAGGAAATAAAGAAAATGAGGGTCAAGAGTAGTTGGAAAAGATATCCTTATGTCTCATCTAAAGACTTTAACACACATAATGCCAATATGACATTTTTGAGATTTATTAGAAGTTCTAAGGCTTTTTAGTAATCATACTAAATAAATATAGGAGAATTTTAGAAAATTTAAAAATAGATAAAAATAAATATTATAAAATAAATTTAAATGAAGCAATTTTTTTTTATACATTAAAAATTAATTTAATTACCTCAATACCCGTTAGAAGAATAACGGGTGTCACAACTACCAATGGTCGGTAAATACCGTATTGACATTTAAATACAAAAATTCAACTGCAACCGGGAAATACTATATTAACATAGAAATACAATATTAACATGTAAATACAAATATTCACTTGTGACTTTGCCAGACCACCAACAACTGGAAAGTACAGCATTTAACTATAAATATTATATTTACATGTAAATACAAAAATTTACTGATGACATCTCCGACGACCCAAAAATATCAAATTTTTTATTTAATACAAAAAACACACTACACAAAATCAACATATCTATAACCAAATCTCAAAATTACAAAATCTTATCTCAATTATTTTAAAAAAATCGAATCTAAACGAAATATCCATTTAAAAAAAATCAAAAATGCATGCTGAACTTGCCATTGGCTCTATCTTTGTCTCCATCACTATTGTTGTTACCATCGTCATCTAATCATTGTTGTTGGCATTAGATTGCCATTATATTTTCAACAACACCTCAGATCAGAGACAAAACAACATTACCGAAAAGGTTGCAAGCTCCATTGCGAACCATAAGATCTCTATCTCATCACTGTTAACGTCCTTAGATCATCTCGTCACTATCAAAGTCCCTTCGCTTCTAAGTTCCATCATCATTAAAGTCCCAATTCGAGCTCCGACAAGGAAGAGAAAGATTGAGAGCGATTGATGCTTGTGAGGTGGACGGTCTTCGTGGAGGTAGAGGTGTTCGTCAACGATGACCAACAATCAGATTTATGCCATTGAAGATGACAGAGAGCAGATCAGAGAAAGAGAATGAAGAGAGGGAAAGAGGAGACAAAGAAAGGAAGGATCAAGAGAAAGGAAAAAATTGGAAAAAAAAATCAGATCTATTTTATGTCTTTGAGGGTATTTTGGGCTTTTCATGTTTGTAAAATATTAGTTAATTTTAAATATTCTATTTTCTTTACTTTTTTAAAAGGTCTGACATTATTTACTAATGAACCAATAGAATTTGCTATTTAGTGTAATTTCTCTGGTTAATATTTGTTTTTTCTTTCTTAAGACATAGATATCTATAATTTCCTGATTTTCTCAAGACAAAAATACATTGTGCCCTTAAAACACACCACTTATTAAAACTGCCCTCTCACATTTGTCTTCTCAAAACTGCCTATTTTCTTATTTTATTTTTTAAAATACTAATTATAAATTTACTATATGTAACACCCAAGATTTTTAATGCATTAAAAATGCATTAAGTTGAGGATTATATTAAGACAAAAAGTACAATTTAAGGAAAATACTGTATAATATTACAAAAAATTATGTAGTATTAGAGCAAAGCAGTATAGGAATTTGAACTGTTTAAGGTCATGCAACATAGAATTGGACTACATAGACTACAATTTTTTTTATAAAGTGCAGAAAAAAAAGGAAAAATATCACAAAAATTCAGCTCTCTCTCTCTACTTTCTCTCTCTAGATTCTCTCTCTCTCTCCTCAAATCTCGTTCGAGATTCCGGCGTCCGTTTTCGACACCCCCCATGCCAATGGAAAGCTCTCGATGAGCTGAGTCTAACGAGGTGTCGTGTCACCCAAAACACCGTCGAAGGAGGCCACACGCGCCGCCCAAAGTGGTGGTGAAACTTATTTTTTCGGACATGATTTCTCCACCGTCCGACCACCAATCGACGTGATCTTGGTGTCTATGGACTCAGCATGAGGAGAGGAGCAAGATGGTACCAATTTTCCAGCTCGATTTTGGCTGAAAAAGCCTCGACGGAGTAGCCCCGTCACCGCCGTGGAGCCACCGTCGGACCCGCAGTCTCCGGCGGAGGTGTGACACACCACCAGTGCCAAAATGACCAGAGGGCGACGCGCGAGCAAGACCCCTCGGTCAATTGCACCGTTCTGTCGCCCCATGCTAGAGATCGAGGACGCCCGCCGTGAGCCGCCGTGGGTGAACTCGGGTTCACCGTTTTAGGCCATGTTGAGCCAAATTGAAGAGGCAGCCACCTTCAGAGGACCGAGATGAAGAAGTTCGACTCCTCAATTGCACGAAATGATGGTCGATCACTGGAGAACGACCTCCGCCTTTGTGCACCACCGCGAGGAGCTTCGAGCCGCCATTCCACGTGGTGTTGAGCTGCCCCACCATAGGGGAAATGCTCAGAGGATGTCGAGGAGCAAAACGCCCAAGCCAATTTTGAGCTACCGTCACCGGACGATCGAGATCGGAGTTGCCCTCTCCTACCGTCGACAACGACTTCGAATAGCATAGATGGAGGCTGAATTCGATGAAATTGACCACCAATCAACTCAGGAGGGTCGAATTAGGAGGGGTAGGCTTGAGCTCAACCCCCAACGGAGCCAATCGCCGCCGGTCAACGGTGGTCAACGGCCAATTAAAGGCCAAATTAAGATTTTGTGATCCGGACCTCCGATAGAAGATCCGAGACCACCTCCCGACTAGTTTCGATGCTCTAAACGCAATGGTAACCTACGTTTGAGCTAATTTCACTCTGGTGAAAATCGTCTGGTACAGACTGTACGCGGATCGAGGCGATTCAAATTACAGTAACGGAGTCCAGAATGACAGTTCCAGTAACGTATGATCTCCAGGAAGCATTCATAGCCATTCATGGTCGCTCGAGGAGCACTACAGAGGATGCTTCGCATACTATAGATACAGCGAGGTACAACTGGACCTGCTTAGCTTGGAGTCCAAGTAAGTAGGAATCTCGTCTACAGTATGAACCGTTTTAAAATAAATTATTTTAGATGCTTTCATAAAAATTTATGAAATGCATGATCAGTGATTGTTACACTGTTTTATGTGAGAATGGGTTTTATAACGTTACAAGGTTGACGAAAAACCCGTTAAGGGTAAAATCGTCATTATTAAGGAAACGGCTAGAACGGAGTCGAACACTCCGATTTAGCATAATGTTATAGACAAAAAATGTTCCGTAATATGTTAAGTAATAAAATCGCCAGTAAAACGGGAGATTTAATAAGGGATGTTTAAGTAAACGAGAGGTAAACCGATGGGTTACAAAGTTAAAAGGAAAGAATAGTTAATGTTTACGTTTTATTATCAATCGAGTGGATTGATAATAAAGAAAGTTAATTAATAAGTCGGCTGTCGTTTGATCGGGACACAGAGGCCGACTGATGTAAGGAAAAGGAACGAAATAGAGAATGTTAGAGCATAGCTCGGGTAAGTTTCAAATCTCACCTACAGCATGAAATAAATGATTTTTAAATGCTTATTTATATAATTTGCAAATGAGTTTGCAATTATTATGCGAGTTTCTTTTAAAGTATGTTTGCATTTATTGTGCAAAAAGTTTTAAAGTTCAAGAAAAAGAATTGCAATAAAATTGCAACCGTTATGTTAAAGGTTTATTTGCATATTGATATGCATAACGTTTTTTAAAAGTTTAAGTTATGATTTTCAAAGTATTTAAAGTATGTTTTGTATTATGACAATGCATAATGTTTTATAGTTTAAGTTATAGGTTTCATGATGCATATGTCATGCAATAAGTTGCATTTGTTGTGCAATAAGTTTTAGAATAAAAGTTATAATTTGCAAAATGTGATTTCGATATGTATTGCATTTGTTATGCAATAAGTGTTAGGATACAAGTTAAGATTTGTAAAATGTGTTTGCGTTTTATGATGCATTTGTTAAGCAATATGTTGCATTTGTTATGCAATAGGTTTTATAGTACAAGCTATGAATTGCAAGTGTGCTTGCATATGATGTGATTGCATTTGGAATGCTCACTAAATTTAATAAGAAGGTAATGTAAAGAGAAAAAGAAAGTATCGTACCAGCCTCCTTGTTATGAGGCAATACAAGTAAAGTTAAAGTTTGACCTCCTAGATGTGAGGTACATAACCACGAAGTTCGATGGTCTTAAGTCTCCCACAATGGGAGCATCACTTTTATGATCTCATGATTAAAAATGTTGGTATGAACACTAAAGGTTACAAAGTAAACAAAGATAAGGAACAATGATAGAAGTAAAGTAAGATAAGAAAAGTTAAAGAACGAAGATAGAAAGTTAAACTAAGAAAAGAATGTTCATAAAATGCTCATAATTGAAGTAAATAATTGAGCATAAATGGAGTCATGCATTCTGATGTTGCTTGAATGCCTTTTTATGAAATATTTATATGTTATGTTATAGAAAACATTCAGAGAAATATTTTATGATAAATATTTATGAAAAACATTTTCATGTTTTCAAGAAAAGGTTTATGAACGACGTTTTAAGAAAAACATTCAAGAAATGTTTTACGAAAAACGTTTATGCAAAACGTTTCAGAAATGTTTTATGAAAAACGTTTTCAGAAATGTATATGGAAAGTGTTTGTGTAAAATGTTTCCAGATGAAGGCTTTTATGAGAAAAGTTTTAAAGCATGATTAAAAAATTTGTGAGTTTATGTTTGAACTTACTGAGCGAAAACTCATTAAAAGTTTTTCATGTTGTAGGTAATTTATGGGTGACCAATAGGACCCGCTAGAAAAGCGGGGTGCTGCGAAGGACAGATGTGAAGATTTGGGTATAGATACCATCACTGTTTGCTTCCGTTACGTAAAAAAAAGTTTTCCATTGTTTAATGTTGTATTTACGAAGTTTTAAGAAAATCAAAGTTCTAAGAATTGTATTCAAAGTTTTAAAATACAGTTTACGAACTGTTTTATGTAATTATAAAGTAAAGTTTTAAGCTATGATTTAATAAATATTTCTTATTAAGTTTTAAGAAACGATTTGAAATTATTTTAAGGGCAAGTGTTGAGCGAGGTCTCAACTTGAAATGCGACAGAAGTCACATCAGTTTTAAAGAACTTTTAAAGAAGGTTTAAAGAAAAAAAATTATTTCAATATTTTTCTTACTAAGTAAGATTACTATTTATTAAACGATGTTTAAAAAAATAAAATAACTACCTAAAAAGACAGATCGTCACACTATATTGCCCTTTTTCTCTATTTATTTTATGTGGCTCTTTCATTCATCTTTCCTGTCAACCGCCCAAACTTTCTCTCTCTTCTATCTTTTTGCACCTCATCTCTCTCTCTCCTCCTAGACTCTCTCTCGAGCCTTCCCTACTTTATCTTTTCCTTTCTCTCTCTCCTCATTCTCTCTCCTCTTAAGCTCGTAAACTAAAGACGACTTGTTCATGTGAGTTCCACGGAGTTAAGATCTTGACAATACTCAATCCTCTATTTTTATTCAGATTAGTGACGAAGTCCGTCCTCATCACCATCTCTGGCAAAGTTCAGCCTCTTTTAGTTCAAATCTGCTAGTCCGCGTCGCAATCTCTGAAAAAGCTCAGCTTTGTCTTTCTCTATCTTCCTCTCAATCTCGTTCTGATTTAGAGCCATGGAGAAGTTATGATCGAAGTGTTTGGTTTTTCCTCATTGGCACTGCAAAATCGCAATGCTCCTTTATCGGGCAAGGATGATGCTATCATTTCTATCGCTGTTGTTTTTCCTTCTCTCTAATTGTCGCCTTCACGACAAATCCCTGACAACCCCATGAAAAATTTGAGCTTGGCTGGTACTCACTCAAATCTCCAATCCATGATGGAGGATTTTTCCATCAGTTCTGGTTTTTATTTTTCTTCTTCTTCTTCTTTCTATTTTGATGCTTGATTTTTTTTCTTCAGGTTTTAGTTTCTTCGTTAGATCTACAGTAGTTTAAGGTGTTTTTAGTATCTAAAAAAACACAACAACTTTGTTTACATCTTATATGCTGGTTTTGTTTTTGCATATGCTTTGTTGAATCCTTTAATTGATTTTTATAATTTTTGGACATGGGGTTTTGTTTGGAATGTGGTTCCTTATTATTTTTAATTGTAATCTATTTGTTGGATATAATTTTTTTAGAATTTTAAAATGTGAAAATTTTTGGAATATTTTTTTTGTTTTTACTATAATGGTTTTTACTATCTTAGTGAGTTTTAAGATAAAACTTGGTGGGTTTTTACAAGTTCTAGTGGAATTTGTGTTGGAACTTGGTGGGTTGTAGCTAGTTTGAAGACATAACTTAATGGGTTCTGACGGGTTTTAAGGCAGAATTTGGAAGGTTAAAAAAAATATATTGAAATCTAGTAGGTTTCAAATAAACCAGTATCCACGTCAACAATCGGAGGTAGTTGGCACTTTTTGTTTCAAAAAAATATGTTGGAATCTTATAGGTTTCAAGTTCAAACCTGATAGGTTATAATTCGGTATCTGCGTCGACAGCCGGAGGCGATTGGCTTTTCTTTGTTTTAAAAAAAAGTGTTAGAATTTAGTAGGTTTAAAGTTGAAATCTGACAAGTTATAATTTGACATCCCGCGCCAGCAACCGGAGGCCAGTTCCAAGACAAAGCATACAGGTTCTATTTCGGTATCTCGTATTTATGAGTAAGAGGAAAAATAACTTGATCTTTTAATAAATTTTTAATTTTTAATAAATATATAGTTTTAATAAATGATTTGTTAGATGGTATTTTTAATAAGGTTGTGTATCTGGAAAACATTTTTGTAAGTTGCCCTTTCTCAATTGTACGTGGCCAAGGGGCCGTCCAATGTGAGAGGATCAAAGGCCAACATTTGGGGCCGTGAGAGTCTTTCAAAGTTAAGGACTGGGCCGTCACTGGAAGCTTCTGTTGGCTGTTGCTACGTGTGCGTGCGCCGGCGGCGGATCTTATCGGCACGTCCAGTACACGTCAGAAGTTCACCTTGAAGCGCGTAGCAATCAGTTCCACTTTTTTGGGATATGTTTTTTCAACATTTTTTTTTTATTTCATTTGGATCAGCAATACACAGGATGGTCTACCCATAATCATCGTTATCATATGGATATGGGCACCCCCAAGCTCAAACAAAATTACCATCTATGCCACCATTTTTATTTTTATTTTTATTTTCAATTTTTGTTCTTAGGGAAATACTTTTATAGGCTCTTTAGGAAAATGGTTCAAGCTATTAATTTAGGTTTAAAAACTATAATATATAAAAGGTTTACACTGTAGCATATAAGATTTTTGTATTATTTACAGTTTAAACTATTAGTTTGAACTACTCTTCTAAACACCTTAATAGAATGTTTAGAAATTAAGTTAAAACTTAAAAACTTAAATGTTGTAGTATGTTAGAGTTTTACACTATAATATGTTTTTGCTTTATACTGTATCATATAGCCAGGGACGAATCCAAGGAGGCCTCAAGGGACATGTGCCACCCCTTTAAAAATAATTAAAAAATTATATATATATATATATATATATATATATTAACTTTTAGAATAACTTGCTCCAATAATCCTCAACCTTCTACAAAAGTGAGCATTTAGCCCTTAACCTTTCACGAAAGTAAACTTTCAGTCCACAACCTTTATTTTTGATTTACTAGTCCGCAATATTTGATTTTAATTGCTGAGTGACTAATTAAACAGTTAAATAGTTAATTTTGGATGAAAAAAATATGACAAACTGGTCCCAAAGTTATAAAAAATGTGACAAACTGATCTCTAAATTTATAAAAAAAAAAAAGTGACAAACTGGTCTCTAAAATTAACAGTAAAACCGTTAAATTTGTCTTTTAGCAATTAAAAAAGGTTGGGAACTGATAAATAAAAAATAAAAAAGTTGAGGATTTAAATCACATTTTTATGAAATGTTAGGGATTAACGTGGCAATTTACCCTAACTCTTATATAATATGTAGGTGTCTCTCCATTGACATAAACTTTCTCTCATTTATTAGAGTGCTTTCAAGCTTCAAAACTGATAGAATTTCTCTTTTTTATTTTTAATTTAAGTGTCAAATTAATTTATTCTGCTATTGTTTACTTCTACAATTTTTTTTACTGATATTTGATGTTCTTTTTTTTTTTTTTGTGAGAAAACAAGGTCAACCAGAACTCAAAAAGGAGAAAAAAAAAAACAACAAAAGCTTAGGAGCCATCCTGAACACAGAGTCTGAGAGAAGAAGCACCCAAAGCATCGCTTATAATCAAGCTCGTCAGACCTACCGGAGGGTTTTGAATGAAGACACAAGACTGGTTCCTCTCAATCGCTCTGTTGGCTAGCTAGTTGGCAACCTTGTTGCCTTCCCAGTACACGTGCTTTATGGAAATGGTCCACTCTCTAGTCAAAAGCCCTTTAATGTCCCTAATTAATATGGCAAGATGGCCATGGGAATAGTCCAAAGAATTGATCATGCTCAGGGCCAAAGTAGAATCCATTTTTGCTAGAATCTTACGATGGCCTAGGCTCCAAGCCAACTCAAGACTATGCTTTAATGCCCAAAGTTCTGCCTCAATAGTCGTTCCAGCTTCGATTGTTTTGAAAAAACCACCTAAACAAACTCTTGATCCCTCTTGAATAATTCCGCCTGCTCCCATTGGTCCTGGACACCACTTACACACTCCATCCACGTTGAGTTTCACATAGTCATTGGTAGGTGGACACCACCTGATGAAACGAAGGTTCTTTGTAACAGAGACCTTGCTGATGTTCAATAAATCCCAGGCCTTGTTCACTTGACTCTTTGAAACTAACTCTTTGAGTCCTTTGTTTTATTTGTCTTGCTTTTACCTCCCACATTCATTTTTATCTTGTGAGTTACAAGTCTCTCCATATACATTTTTTTCTTTTTAATTTTTTAAAAAATAAGTTTAACATTTAAGTTGTATTTTCTTTTTTCCATAATAATAAGATTAATTACAAAATTTCCTTCAAACTATGACATTTGTAAAACTTTGCCCCTTAAACTTTCATAATTTGTAAAATTGGTAACCCGTGATCTATGCTCCGATAACAAATTTAGTCTTTCTGTTACTTTGACTGACGAATTTACACGAGTCATTCGCTTAGCTATGTTTGTTGAGGTATTAAGGGTACAATTACTCTTTTACCTATCTAGCATCATGAATATTTAATTAAAAATGGTGAAACTCCATTATCAACCTTTATTTTTGTTATCTTCCCCAATTTTATTCCCAATTTTGTTCTTAGAATAATTTGTGCACCATGAAAGAGGCTCCATCAATGGCAAGCAACAGTAGCAGTGAGAATAAGAGGACGCACAATAGCTATGGGTAGAGTAGGACATGCAACAGCCAGGGACAAAGCAGCAGCCATGGGCACAATAGTAACGATCGTCCTATTCGGTGTTGGTGCAGGTTAGATCCGGTGGTGAAGACATCACATTGAAGAACCCGGGAAAACAATTTTGTGGTTG
Source organism: Artocarpus heterophyllus (assembly GCA_025403435.1). Lineage (NCBI taxonomy): Eukaryota > Viridiplantae > Streptophyta > Magnoliopsida > Rosales > Moraceae > Artocarpus > Artocarpus heterophyllus. Next base: position 20,426,753 of record CM046354.1, on the reverse strand, counting down.
CATTCGATATAAGGTAAATTATTATAACATTGAAGAATCATTCTTGTGAAGACAAAGTTTTATTTTTCAAAAAAAAAAAAAAAGATGAAAAAGAAAAGTTTGGTCTGACAAAGAATCGTTCATGTGAAGAACAATATATATTTTTTTTAAGTCTAATTTTAATTGTCAAATATTAGCAAAATATAAAAGAGAGAAAAATATAAGAAAATAAAAAAAAAAAACTAACAGATGGACCAAGTTTGTTAACCTAGCATAGATCAAGAGGTACTGATGTTATAAAAAAAAAGTTTGAAAGACAAAGTGTTACAAAGATCGCAATTAAGGGAGAATTTTTGTAATTAATCTATAATAATATTTGAGAATGCACATAATAATACACGCCCTTATCAACTCGAAAAGCTAACTTTCCTTACATGAAATTTGTACATACCTAATATATAAATTTATTTTTTAAATGTCTTAATGTGTGCCCCTATTAGATTCACATCTCGTATCTGTCACTGATATAACGTATGAAAGCATTAAACTGTAATATATTTTTGCTTTATACTATATGATGTAATTAGAGCTTTAAACTATAACATGCTTTTGCTTTATACTGCAAGATGTAAGAGTTTTATACTAAAGCAGTTAAAACTTTAGTGTTAAAACTTGATTTTTGAACGCTCTTTTAAGTAGCTTTGGACATCTTAAAAAAAATCTTAGGCCAAAAAGATTTATACTAAGCAAAATTAATCAATTGCTTTTCAAAAAGCTAACAAAATCAAAACTTCCTCTTTTTTTTTTCTTTCCTGAAAAATCAAAGCAATTCTAATTCGATTATTGTTTTATACATTTTCAGACTATGTTACGAGTTGTTACTTTTGCTCATGTATTCAATCTTTTAATATTAATTGACATAATAATTATATGTATTTATGATAAAACGAGAATATAACTCACAAGTTATTTAATGCAAAATACTAATACCAACTACATTATAGTTGACACTTAATTATATTATATTTGACACCTAAAGGTATAAACATATCATATCATATTTAATATATTATTGATTTATACTATAATTGTGACACCCGTTATTCTCCTAAGGGTATTAAGGTAATTAGATTAATTACCTAGTATATATATAAAAAAAATCAGAAAATCTCTCATAATTCGAAACTCTCTCTCTCTCTACTTTCTCTCTCTAAAAATTCTCTCTCTCTCTCCTCAAAGATCGTCTGAGATTTCGGCATCCGTTTTCGACACCTCCCGCACCAATGGAAAGCTCTCGATGAGCTGAGTCCAACGAGGTGCCGCGCCGCCCAAAACGCCGCCGGAGGAGACCACACGCGCCGCCCAAAGTGGCGGCAAAACCCATTTCTTTCCGACGAGATATCTTCGCCGTCCGACGTCCGATCGACGTGATTCTTGTTCCTACACGACCACCGTGATGAGAGGAACAAAACCCACCCTTGGTGGCAGCTCAACAACCGCCGGATTGCTCCGCCCGTCTATTTCCGCCGTGCACCACCGCCCCCATGGTGGAACTCCGCCTTGCCGGAGGAGGTGATTGACACCACCCCTCCCAATGAGTTCAGAGGATCAAGGGGAGTAAAACCCCTCAATCAATTGCACGGAAGGAGCCGGTTTCGCCGGAGAACGGCCAACGCCGCCGTCAACCGCCGCGGGAGTCTCCGTTTTGGCTCTTCCCAGCCACGTTTCTTCAAATTGGATGAGGGGAAATGCTCATAGGAGGATGGGTAGCAAAAGCCCTCAGCCAATTTCAGGTTTCCATCGTCGGAGAATCAAGATCGGAGCTCATCCATTTCTACCGACGTTGTACTTCACGACCCGCTATGTTAGAGGCAGAATTGGGTAAAATTGACCCCGCCATTGGACTCAGAAGGGTCGATTTAGGGGGGGTAGGCCCGAGCCCAACTGCCAACGGACCCCGATTGACGCCGGTCAACGACGGTCAAAGTCGGTCAACGCCGGTCAACGGTGGTCAACGCCGGTCAACGGCCGGTCAAAGGCCAAAATGGGATTTTGTGATCCGGACCTCCGATCGAAGATCCGAGACCGCCTCCTGACTCGTTTCGATGCTCTGGATGCAATGGTGACCTCCGTTCGAGCAAATTCCACTCCGATGAAAATCATCCGGTACCGACTGCACGCGAATCGAGGCGATTCAAACAGCAGTATCGGAGTCCAGAATGACGTTTTCAAGAATGTATGATCTCCAGGAAGCATTCCTAGCCATTCATAGTCGCTCGAGGAGCACTACAGAGGATGCTTCATAGATACAGCGAGATACAACTGGATCTGCTTTGCTTGGAGTTCAAGATCAAGGGAGTATGGAGCTAACGTTAACTGATTCCAGGATTAAAAGATTGTTGATAAGCTTGAAAGGTAGGGATTCTATTACTCATCTTTTGTGAGGTTTTTATAGAATTAAAATTGATTGTTTTGCCGCAATATATATATATCTATGTTGAACTGATATTATATGATTATCACATATGAAACTATGACATGGACTCGTCTTGTATTGTACGGCGAGGAACATAATGAATTGACACATGTTATAAATTGAGAAGCATGGTTAGGAAAACTGACTCTATTAATAATGATTTAATATAGAGAAATGATGAGACATGAAGAGGGCGGCGATTACGTCCTTGGGCATGAATACCCTAAAAGGTAAAATAGGGGGAAGGTGATGACGCTTCCTTGGGTTGAAAGTCCCAGAACACACTGTACAGGAATCGATTTGGTGAGGACTCGGGGCTTGATGTCCCCTCACCGGAACACCCTTGGAATGTTTATAGGGTGATCAAGTGCGCCCATTTGAGTTTCGATGAGTTGAGTGATACTCAATTTAACATGGATACCTAGGAACAATGATGATTGGTAATATTTGTATAAATGTGTAATTATGACACTTGGTAATGATTAACTACGGTATCCATAAGATGTGATCATAATAAACCTCATAATCTGGAATATGATGTGACTTACTAACCATGCAGGTTTTAATGTGGTAATGATAAAAACCTAAAGGTGAGTAATGGCTTTCTCTACTGAGCATAGTGTTGCTCATACCCTTTTGTTTATATCTTTTCAGGACTCACTAAGTGTGAGGTGGCTACGAGAAATATAGTTGATGAAGTGATGTAGCTATATTACATTGGGACTGCTTCAATCGTTGAGAATGTTCTTCATGATAATGTAAGCATCAATTGTTACTTTCTATGACTGTATTATAATGTGTTGAGGGTTAAAATGATGATGACAACAGTTTATATTATTAAATTTAAGGTGCTACATTTAAAACTGTGGTTTATTTATCGTTTATATTTTTATTTTTGAGTTGAGAGTTTTCATTTAAGTCCCGGGCAAATTTTATTTTTAAGGTTTTACTTTTATTATTTATTTTTATTTTATCTCATTAAAAACTGTTAACCCCCATATAGGGGCGTTACAGAATTTTTGGTATCAGAGCCTAGGTTCGGTTAACCTAGGGAGTGTAGCACCACTTTAAAAAAATATATTTTTGAGATGGTTTTGAAGCTGAATTTTTATTGTCATCATCAAAATGAACCTTCACATTGATTTATACAGTCTAGAAGGATGTAACATGGAAAGGCCATAGAATGAAAATATCAATGGTTATATGAGTACAATAATTATATAGAAGAAAAGTATTAATAGTTATGTGGGAATGATAATTATATGGAATGAGTTTATAAGTAGATTGCTTATGAGAGATTCGTATAATATTTGGATCTATAAGCATATCTAATTCGTATAAACGATGAGAAATTCGTATAGATAAGAGGATTTAAAAGCCTTTTGTCTCGTGAAAAACAATGAGAAATATAAGGCTTGATTTATTGATTTTAAAGTTTGGCATAGATATGCCAAATTTTTCATAATTGATTCAAACCTAAGTAATGATTATGTGTGGATTCGATGGAGCACATAAGTGTCAATAACTTTTCTTGAAAGTTCTATTTATTTGAGGAATATGATATAAGTTGGGAATCATGGTATTGAATCTTGAGAGAGATAAATGTTAGACTTTTGGTCTGTTGAGACTGTGTAAAGTCTAGAATGCATGAATCTCAAAATTGGAATATTTCGTTACGTACATTGTATTTAAGTGTATCAGTGAATCTTTTGGTTACCTAAGGTTTTGTTATATGAGGAAATTATATATTGTATGAGTAGAATTGTGGGGATTATAGATGTTCTTAAGTAGTAACATCAAGTGTCTTTGTTCATTGATATGGTCTACGTTGAAAGACGTAAATCGTATTGATTTCAAGGTTAGTCGCATTCTAAACCCTTGGTAGTAATGATGATGAATCCATTGATAGATGTTGAGTATTAGGAATAACATATGGGTGTATGCATTGTTCAATAAGGTTTTGATTAAAACAAAATTATTTGAGTTGCTGGATCATTCAGGAAGATCCTTGTTGTCGTTAAATTAGATTTGTTGTTTATAGTTAACTTTATCTATAGTGGACTTTGAATTGGGTTTAAGATTTATACAAATTGGTTTTCAATTTTATGTTTGTTATTTAACTCGTTCCAAATGTGTTAAGGCCCGAAACAACCTGACCATTTTCAACTTAGAACATTTGGGCCTAGTTCAAATCTTAAATCAGTTTGATTCACACTGTCTCTCCCACGTGGTCTCTATACGTGTCATATACAGTGGTTTAATTATTGTTTACATATACGTTTACTATGCGTAAGACCTTATTTCTCCGAGTTCACTTTTTCTCTCTTAATTTGTTATTTTTTCTCTAAATCGCAAATCCTCTTCTTTTTCATTAGAAATTCTTCTTTTCCTCTAAAAGAAGAAGGAATTCTAGGATTCTGCAATTTACTATCTTAATTTTTCCTTTCTATTTACTCTTCTTTCATCTCATCATGGACCCAAAGTACCAACACCTGAGAAAGTATTTCCCATCACTCTCCCAAAAGATTCTCAGAAAGAAATACAAGGCTAGAATTACTCGGTTGTGGATTCTTATGCGTTTTGGTATCCCTTGTGATGTGAGAATGTTAATAGAGGGGAAAATCCGTCCGAGTGACTTTAGTCAAGATGTCGGTTTACCAGGAACGGGTACCAGTCGTAGTGCAATGAAAAGAAGAGCTCGTGCCATCGTGGTCACTTGTAACAAATGTGGAAGACAAAATTGTAACGGTAAATGTACTTCACCTGGTTATATGTCTACGAATAGAGAGGATAAAATAAGGTTTTGTAGGGATGGACTTTCAAAGGAGAACTTGGATAGCATCCATCCTCCTCTCCACGGTCACCCTAGTGGATATGTTCAAGGAGCTATTTTTAAACTCTGGCCTAAATTTTATACAGAAAGACAACGCCTCAGGAATATGGTATTTTTAGATCCTGTTTGCCAAGCCATAAGAAAACTGGATGGGGAATAAGTCATCGCTCTATAAAGGTTATTTAGTCTTTACTTATTTGAAGCAGTTTTAGCTGATGTTCAACAGTTTGTGTTTTTCTTTTACTCAAAATATTTGCTTTTGTGTTTGAAATAATTGTGATTATTAGATTGATACAGTAAGTGTTAATATCTTATTTAATTTATGATTTTCTTAAATATATATATAATAAAATATATTATCTTATCAGACACGTCACATACGGTACAATAATATGTTTGAATTTTGAAAAGCTTATCCAGATATTTCAAGATTTGTGTCTCAAATTTCAAAAGTTCTACAGTATTTGTCGTTTATATTAAATTTCTAGACTTGGTGTATATTTGTCAAAAAGTCTACAGTTGTGTCATGAGGGTCTTCTGTCGAATTGTTCTCAATTGTCAAAAGTTATACAATTAGAGTCTAATCTTTTTCAAAAAGTGAATCAGATTTTCTGTAAACTATCAATCACCTTATCTTACTTTCTTATCCGCACAAGATTTTGTTTAAATCTTTGGATTACCTTTTCATTACCTACTCGTCTATCTCTTTAGCCCTTCTTGTATATTTCTCATCTTTAAAATCTCATATAGAACCCGAAGTCTAAGTGGAGCAGACATTAAACAACCACTTCTATAAACCAAATATGTCTACCTCCCAGTCCACGAAGAAAATAAAGAATGTCTGTGTCTTTTGTGGTTCCAGCCTTGGAAAAGATAAAGCTTATTTAGAAGCTGCAAATCACTTAGGGCAAGTCCTAGCACGCAAGAAGATTAACATAATCTATGGGGGTGGTAGTATAAAAATGATGGTAAATATGGCACTAGCAGCTAGGTCTAGCGACGCTACTGATGTAAGAATTTGGCCTCATATTCCAGTTGAAGGAAACCTTTGTAAGGAAGCCATAGGTAAGGGAGAAGGAGTCAGGAGTATCCCTAAAAATTTTAAAGACATAATCTATAATTCTGATGCTTTTATAGCATTACCTGGTGGTCTAGGTACTCTTGAGGAAATATTTATAGTTGCTTGTGGGCAATTGTTGGGCTTTTATTCCAAACCTTTGGGACTACTGAACGTAAAGGGTTTTTATGACGGTCTTTTGAAATTTCTAGATTACGCTGTGGAAGAAAACATCACTACAGAATCGGAGAGACAAATCTTTGTCACTGCTTCAACAGCTGAGGAATTGATAGATAAAATGCAAATCATACATCCAGAATCCGACACTGCAACATCCAAGCTTGAATGGGAAAGGGAAAGCCGGGAGCGGCCAATTGATTTGAATCTCCATCTGTAATCTTTTTGTTTTATCTTTGGCATGTAGGCATGTGTGTCCGTATTTCGTGTGTTACGAATAACCGTTTGCCTTGTATTCTGTGTTTCTTGTGGTACGTCGTTGTTAAATCTTTTAGATTCATTGAGCCTAATGCCGGGATGGCTAGATACGGAGTACTTGATGCTCTCGAAACGCATCCTTCTTAAGGTCCGATCTTTTGTTTATCGATGTTTTTGTATCCTCTAAGCATGCATGATATGGATAGCTGGTATACGGAGTGCCTTGTACTCTCGAAACGTATCCGTATTATGTTTGTAATGTGTAATATTCTGTTAATATTATGTGGAAGTACCAGAGTCAGTTATGGGGATATTCCATATGAAATATGAGTATATTATTTGGATTGAATGTTTGTGTCATGAGGATAGCTGTTTAATGAAAAATATGCCGGGTATGTTTGCAACTCTGAGATTCCGTTTAATATCTCTATGAGTAAGTTTAATGTATAGTTTTGAATAAAAGCGTTTGTGATATATGTTTTATGATTATGTTTTAGTTTATTAGTAGAGGTATGAAATCAAATATGTTTGACTTTTCCTTACTTAAAAAGGAAAAGGAACCTAAAGATGAAATATATAAAATTACTCTGGCAATCTCCTTAAATGTGATTGTAAATCACAGTCCATGGACAATGAAGGACTGGAATCATGATATGGTCAATATGTATGCCTGATCAGATTCTTAGACTATTATACGGTGTTATAAGTTGAAACTTGTCAGAAATACTCTCATTGAGGGATTTAGGAGTAAGATTTATTATGCAAGTAAATGAGTGGAGATACGATAACTTAAATTTGGAAGATAAACAACATTAACGGTTTAGACTCGGAATTGGAATCATAATTTTTACTAGTATTACTAGAATTGAAATTTCGAGGACGAAATTTCTTTAAGGGGGGTAGAGCTGTGACACCCGTTATTCTCCTAAGGGTATTAAGGTAATTAGATTAATTACCTAGTATATATATAAAAAAAATCAGAAAATCTCTCATAATTCGAAACTCTCTCTCTCTCTACTTTCTCTCTCTAAAAATTCTCTCTCTCTCTCCTCAAAGATCGTCTGAGATTTCGGCATCCGTTTTCGACACCTCCCGCACCAATGGAAAGCTCTCGATGAGCTGAGTCCAACGAGGTGCCGCGCCGCCCAAAACGCCGCCGGAGGAGACCACACGCGCCGCCCAAAGTGGCGGCAAAACCCATTTCTTTCCGACGAGATATCTTCGCCGTCCGACGTCCGATCGACGTGATTCTTGTTCCTACACGACCACCGTGATGAGAGGAACAAAACCCACCCTTGGTGGCAGCTCAACAACCGCCGGATTGCTCCGCCCGTCTATTTCCGCCGTGCACCACCGCCCCCATGGTGGAACTCCGCCTTGCCGGAGGAGGTGATTGACACCACCCCTCCCAATGAGTTCAGAGGATCAAGGGGAGTAAAACCCCTCAATCAATTGCACGGAAGGAGCCGGTTTCGCCGGAGAACGGCCAACGCCGCCGTCAACCGCCGCGGGAGTCTCCGTTTTGGCTCTTCCCAGCCACGTTTCTTCAAATTGGATGAGGGGAAATGCTCATAGGAGGATGGGTAGCAAAAGCCCTCAGCCAATTTCAGGTTTCCATCGTCGGAGAATCAAGATCGGAGCTCATCCATTTCTACCGACGTTGTACTTCACGACCCGCTATGTTAGAGGCAGAATTGGGTAAAATTGACCCCGCCATTGGACTCAGAAGGGTCGATTTAGGGGGGGTAGGCCCGAGCCCAACTGCCAACGGACCCCGATTGACGCCGGTCAACGACGGTCAAAGTCGGTCAACGCCGGTCAACGGTGGTCAACGCCGGTCAACGGCCGGTCAAAGGCCAAAATGGGATTTTGTGATCCGGACCTCCGATCGAAGATCCGAGACCGCCTCCTGACTCGTTTCGATGCTCTGGATGCAATGGTGACCTCCGTTCGAGCAAATTCCACTCCGATGAAAATCATCCGGTACCGACTGCACGCGAATCGAGGCGATTCAAACAGCAGTATCGGAGTCCAGAATGACGTTTTCAAGAATGTATGATCTCCAGGAAGCATTCCTAGCCATTCATAGTCGCTCGAGGAGCACTACAGAGGATGCTTCATAGATACAGCGAGATACAACTGGATCTGCTTTGCTTGGAGTTCAAGATCAAGGGAGTATGGAGCTAACGTTAACTGATTCCAGGATTAAAAGATTGTTGATAAGCTTGAAAGGTAGGGATTCTATTACTCATCTTTTGTGAGGTTTTTATAGAATTAAAATTGATTGTTTTGCCGCAATATATATATATCTATGTTGAACTGATATTATATGATTATCACATATGAAACTATGACATGGACTCGTCTTGTATTGTACGGCGAGGAACATAATGAATTGACACATGTTATAAATTGAGAAGCATGGTTAGGAAAACTGACTCTATTAATAATGATTTAATATAGAGAAATGATGAGACATGAAGAGGGCGGCGATTACGTCCTTGGGCATGAATACCCTAAAAGGTAAAATAGGGGGAAGGTGATGACGCTTCCTTGGGTTGAAAGTCCCAGAACACACTGTACAGGAATCGATTTGGTGAGGACTCGGGGCTTGATGTCCCCTCACCGGAACACCCTTGGAATGTTTATAGGGTGATCAAGTGCGCCCATTTGAGTTTCGATGAGTTGAGTGATACTCAATTTAACATGGATACCTAGGAACAATGATGATTGGTAATATTTGTATAAATGTGTAATTATGACACTTGGTAATGATTAACTACGGTATCCATAAGATGTGATCATAATAAACCTCATAATCTGGAATATGATGTGACTTACTAACCATGCAGGTTTTAATGTGGTAATGATAAAAACCTAAAGGTGAGTAATGGCTTTCTCTACTGAGCATAGTGTTGCTCATACCCTTTTGTTTATATCTTTTCAGGACTCACTAAGTGTGAGGTGGCTACGAGAAATATAGTTGATGAAGTGATGTAGCTATATTACATTGGGACTGCTTCAATCGTTGAGAATGTTCTTCATGATAATGTAAGCATCAATTGTTACTTTCTATGACTGTATTATAATGTGTTGAGGGTTAAAATGATGATGACAACAGTTTATATTATTAAATTTAAGGTGCTACATTTAAAACTGTGGTTTATTTATCGTTTATATTTTTATTTTTGAGTTGAGAGTTTTCATTTAAGTCCCGGGCAAATTTTATTTTTAAGGTTTTACTTTTATTATTTATTTTTATTTTATCTCATTAAAAACTGTTAACCCCCATATAGGGGCGTTACAATAATATACAATGCTATTTAATATATAATGCTGTTTGAAATACTAAATTTTATTTTTGTCATGATCATTATGTAACTCTTAACCTTAAAATAATTTGAAAATATAAATGATTCAATGATTTTTCTTTTTAAAAAAGTCAATAATTAACCAATAGCAATTAAATATTAAAACTTTGCACATATTTGACCGTAAATTTAACTTTAAGTAATAGGGACAAGTTATGATGAAGGACAATTTTTTTTTCTCCACTAGTATAGTGTAAAATGTAGGCTTTTAGATTAAATTCTATGGTCCAAAATGATTCTTTCTATTAAAAAAAAGAAAAGATAAAGACCACTACATTTGATAACACTCATCTTTTCAAATTTCATAATTATAATATTACCTCAAATTTTATAAAAAATTATTTTTGTCAAATTAAATCTTGGTCATACATCTAATTAATTCTTGATTTTGACACTTAACTGAAATTAATTCTAGCATCATATCAGATCTTTGAGTTTTGAGCTTCATATTTTTGGGAGTAGCCTCCAACCACAGCCAGCCTCCCACTCTCATCGGTCTCCTTCGCCCTCATTGTCTGCCCAGCCTCCCATCGGAGATCCACAGCTAGGGATGGCATTATTACTCACTGCAGATATGGGTACTCGTCTCCAATAGGATAGGTATAGGGATACTATATGGGGTGGGTATGGGGATTAATTTTAGCCCTTCAGTCGGTGGTGGGATGAGGATGGAGGAAGCTCCCTCGCCTATGCCTATACCTCTGCCCCCCAACCGCTGTTCTTTCAGTTTTTATTTTGTACATACATGTATTTATGCTTGTATTAAGCTGAAGTGTTAAATAATAATGAAAAAGAAAAAAAAATGGAAGCAGATTTTGAAAAGAATGATCAACTAATGGAGTTAACATATAGCTACGAAGAGAATGTACAAAGAAAAGGAATAATGTACCAAGTATTTTGTTGTTTCGGTTTATTTTAGAAATTTAGTTTTCGGATTGATGAAGTTGGATTTTATTTATGATTCATTTTATAAGACATAAGTGATTATGTTGCTAAATTTTATAATTTATATAGTAAAACTTGATTTGAATTTCATAATATTACAATAATTATAAAACTCTTAATAGGTAAATAGGTAGGGTATAGGGATAGCTTCCCCAATGGAGATTCCCCAACCCAACTTTGTCTTAAATTAGATGAGTACAGAGGAGGTTATGGGGGCCAAAAGAATAGTAGGGTATGGGGTTGGGGGAAGCATTCCTAGTCTCGCTCTAGTCTACCCCATTGCCATCTCTATCCTCATCGTCCTGCCCTTGTTTGCATCTCGGACTTTCGTGTGGTCTCAAAGTCGTCGTTCTTTATGGCACTTGCTTTCCCTCTTGCATCCACACCTTAATTGGCATTAGAAGCAGTACACCACTCCTTTGCCTCCATGCCCATTCATGTCGCTCGCTTATTCCCTCACCTCGATTCCCATGGCTTCTACATGACTTCTCTCTCAGCGTCGTGGAAATCATGGTAGTGAGCTGCAAGCTCAACTGTAGTGGTGTGTCGTGGACGGTGGTTCTCGTAGCGACCAACAAACGCCGAGACCCACGCTACTCTTAAAGCGCTCCTTTCGGCAGCATTTGTGGTTTTGGAATCGAAGCTATTTTTTTTCTTTTAATATTGTGAAAGTTGATTGGGGGTTTTGGGAATTAATTGTGTATTGTTAAGTTGATTTGTGTTTGAGGTAAAGTTAATTTGCAAAGTTTGTGTACGGTTTGATTTTTGATTTGTGAAATTAATTTGTGTATTTATGTGAAACTATATGATTAGTAGGTTTAATTTTCTGATCAAAGTGAAAATCATTGGACTATTATCAAATCTATTTATTTAAAAAGCAATCTAAAAATATTCATTATTTCTAAAGAAAAAACTGTAATAGTTATTTAGAAAAAAAGAAAGCTTTGGCTGTATAAGAGATTTGTGAAATATATGACACACTCATCCATATTTAAAATATAGGGTGAGGAAATAAATTTCTATAAAATAAGATGGTTTTTTTATAATTGTTTTTGTTGTACTTAGGCTAAAATTGATGTAAAAAGGACTTTTGTACTCTTGATGCCCAATTATTTTTTGACTATTGATTTAAACTATAGAGTGTTTATTTAGAACTTTAGTTTCAACCCATTAGTTACAATTGTAAACCTTTAAATAGTTATAGTAAAAAATAAAATATTACTATAATATAAAGCTTTCAATTAATATAGTGTAAAACTCTCACATATTATAATTTAAAATATCAGTTACAATTAAAGTTTCAAACAACTTATTAATTTAATAAAACCCACCCAACCTTCTGATCGTTCCATTTTCTTATCAAATGTTAAAACTCATAAACAGAGAGGTTATTTTCACAACACAGTAAAAAATCACGATTATTCTGTGACGTCAATAAGAAAGGGGGCGCCAAAATCACTGCCATTATGCTTTTCTTTACATATAAGAAGGTCCAAAAGTCCTATACATTTCTTTTCTTTTATGTATTTTACTGAACATAGAATCATTTTGAGTGCGTTTAGTTCGTGTATTTGAGTAGAGTATTTAAATGAAGATTTAAGTTTTTATAAGAGAAAATACTATAGTAAAATAATTCTAACTGTGATTTAAAAATTAAAACAAACACACTCTTTATTATTCTATGTAATCCACTTCACATATTTAAAAAAAAAAAGAAAAAGAAACTCAAACACTGAATTTAGCAAAACAAGGAAGAAACACAGACGTGAATGGGCTTGCTTTCTTCTTAAAACAAAAAACTCTTTCTCTCTCTGTTTATCGCTGTGTACTTCAAAAATATGCCGTTTTTCTTAAATATCAAAACCCAATAACAAGAAAACGATTTGGTGTTTGTTTTGAAGCTTTTGGTGATCTGGGGTGTTTCTAAAAACTTAAAAAAAAGTAATAATAATAACAATAGAAAGAAGAAACATGGCGATGATGAAAATATGGAAGAAAGGAATTCATTCCCTGCACAAACTCAACGCCGCGAACGTTCCTTCTGATTTGCTTGAAAAGGGCCAGAATCGCGTTATTGATGCTTCTCTCACGCTCATCCGCGAGAGGGCCAAGCTAAAGGTAATTTCCCTTTTTTTTTAAAAAAAAGTTTTATAGGATTAAAAAATTAATTGGGAATTTTTTAATTTTTTGTTTAATATTTGGTAAAAGGGAGAGCTAGTGCGGGCATTAGGGGGTGCGAAGGCGTCGGCAACGCTACTGGGGGTGCCAATAGGGCATAACTCGTCGTTTTTGCAAGGCCCTGCCTTTGCTCCTCCTCGCATTAGGGAGGCTATCTGGTGTGGCAGCACTAACGCTACCACTGAAGAAGGTAAATTTATATATATATATATATATTGTTTCAAGGCATGTTTGAATTTTGGAGGAAAAATTAAATTGCAATTATTTTTACCTTCATCTATTTGTATTTTTTAAAAATTCTAAATGATTAAACTAGTAATAGAGCTATATTTTATGTTTAAAGTTTGGAGCCCAAAAGCTTGTGAATTTATACAGTACTGTGATTGATTTTTGGTTTGTTTAAGATTTTAAAGTTAAAATAAGAATATACTCAAAAGTCAAATTTTTAAGTGTAATTGAATCTTTTTTGAAAATGCTTATGTAGATATAGAGAGATGTGACAATAAGAAAAAGAGGGGAAAAAATTCTTGTACTGGGGCAAGCTTTAAAAGGATCCTTTGGGTCCGAGAGCAGCTGCCTTTCGTGCTTAAGGGCAGCTTCACTCCTAGCTATTGAGTCAACTGTGAGTAGCGGTGGCAGACGCCATTAATGCTCAGTAGCATTCTTCTAAAAGAAGAAGTTGCAGTCAATGTATAGTTTTTGTGTGCGCGTGTGTGTGGGTCAGTGTGTGTTCTTAATGTTGTGTGATGGCAATGTAGGGAAGGAATTGGATGACCCGCGGGTGCTGACTGATGTGGGGGATGTCCCCGTACAAGAGATTCGTGATTGTGGTGTCGATGATGACAGGTTGATGAATGTCGTAGGCGAGTCTGTGAAGCTAGTGATGGAACAAGTAAGTTGGTGTTTGGGAATAGAGGTGTCAAGTGTCCAATCAAATAAGTGTTTAATACATGTTCTGCTTTGTAATGACATGTTTCCTGTATTGCTTCTCTACTCAAAAATTGTTTTATAGACGAATGAATCCTCTGATTATGCCGGTACCCTTTTGTTTTAGGATCCATTGCGTCCATTAGTTTTGGGTGGTGACCACTCAATTTCATTTCCTGTTGTAAGAGCTGTGTCTGAGAAGCTTGGAGGACCTGTGGATATTCTTCATCTTGATGCTCATCCGGATATCTATCATGCTTTTGAAGGAAACAAGTACTCACATGCATCGTCATTTGCCCGGATTATGGAGGGCTGTTATGCCCGGCGGCTTTTGCAGGTAAATTTTGACCTGTCAAGTGCCATATCATGAGTTCAGAAACTGGTAACTGATCCATATTTCTGACAGTTTCTTTTCATCTTTCATTTCAAGTTAGCTATTTGTGCCGAGCAAACTATAGAAGTTTGACAATCAGCAGGAAAGTTTTGTGTTTGCTTAGATGAAACATGTGTGTGTGTGTGTGCATAGCAAGGGTTTGGCAGAGTATTTCCAGATTCTATACGTTTTACCTATTAGAAAAATGAATTGTTTGATGTACATATTATCAAGAAGTAAATTTATGACATTCAGGAATTAACATTTTGACTTTACATTCACAGAATACTGATGGATTTTCACTTGCTTGTGATTCATGATCATGATTTTCTCCCTTTTTTTAATATGAAGTTACTTTTGACCCTTATTTTGGAAAAAAAAAGGTTCATGGACTAACTCATCTGTATTTAGACATTTGTTCTATTTTAGTTCCTAACCAGCATTGTGGTTACTATAAGCCTAAAGAAGTTGTTTTTCTGACCTTTTTCAGGTGGGAATTAGATCAATAACACGTGAAGGGCGTGAACAAGGCAAAAAATTTGGTGTGGAGCAATATGAAATGCGAACCTTTTCAAGAGATCGTCACTTCCTTGAAAATCTGGTCTCCTTCATAATCTCTCCTTTTTCTCTCCATCATTGTTAGCCAAATATAGTTCTAAATCACAAATCTAACTAGTGTTCCTTTTGGCAGAAACTAGGAGAAGGCGTGAAGGGCGTGTATATCTCGATAGACGTAGATTCTCTTGATCCCGCATTTGCTCCCGGAGTGTCCCACATCGAGCCTGGCGGCCTCTCTTTCCGTGATGTTCTCAACATTCTTCACAACCTCCAAGGTGATGTTGTTGCTGCGGATGTGGTGGAATTTAACCCGCAGCGTGACACCGTTGACGGGATGACAGCAATGGTTGCTGCTAAGCTTGTGAGAGAAGTTACTGCAAATATATCAAAATAAAATAAAATCATGCATCTCTTCTTTCCAAAACAAGAACTTTGGTTCGCTTGTAAGAAGGTTTTTTCCCCCCTTGCCCCCTTCAGTTTCATTGAAGATTTCTAAAGGAGTTAGAAACATTAAGTTACAAATTTTGTCTGCTTTTACATTAACCCTTGGATTTCAATGCATATGGATACCTCATTTGGCAATCATTAAAAATTTAATAGTTTCTTCCCTTGAAATATCATAACGGGGCATACAAGTAAAAAGGCCTTTTTGTTAAAGTTTCCACTAATTCTTTGGCTAAGGAAATTAATATCCTCAATTTACTAATAAGTTTTGCCGTGGAAGATCTTTCATAAAACACTTCAAACCAAGTCCTTTTAAAGCAGAGGCAAGAAGCCCACATGATTATTGGGCTCAACTTGTGCCCTCCTTATCGCTTGCCCCATCTCTCTTCTCCAATGATATGGACTTGTAGTGTTTGGCGCATAGAACATAAACCAGAAAGTTTAGTGCAGCCAAAGCAGCTGACACAAAGAAAAACCTGTCCAAATGACCATCATTCAAATTAGGAGGAACCCAACCAGGCTTCCCATTCTTTGATGTAATCTTCATCACAACTGTTAGAATACTACTTGCAACGTAACTTCCCATTGCTGAGGAAGACATGGACAAACCTATTCCTATGCTCTTCAACCTGTCTGGCGTTTGTGACGCGAAGAACTCCATTTGCGCAACGTAGACAAAAGCTTCCGAGACTCCCACAAGCACGAACTGTGGAGTCTGCCACAAAATACTCAAGGAGCTTATCTCTTGTCTGATGAAATCAGTTGTGTGTCTTAGCCTTTGTTGCTCCACTATGCCGGCGAATATCATGGCGAGAACTGCAATTGCCAGGCCGATTCCGATCCTTTGCAGCGGGCTAGGAATCTTTGGCTCTCGTTTCGTTACCTTGATGTACAAAGGAAAGATGATCTTGTCGTACAGCATGATGAAGACGGATGTGCTGACAATGTCGAATACTGTCATGCTTGCTGGAGGGATGTGAAAGTTTGAGACACTTCTGTTCATGGCAGCTCCTTGTTCGACGAAAAGAGAGAGCATTTGGATGAACACTACGGAGGAGAAGATGGTGCAAAGCCATATCGGCAATAGCCTTAATATGCACTTCACCTCTTCAACCTGAGTGATCGTGCAAAGATGCCATGGATTAGGAGTACGACCTTCATTTCGTATCAGTTTCATGTCCTCCGGCATAATTATCGCAGCCCGGTCAAGAAACCTATTTGTTAACCAAAGCAAACCTAGAGTTCATTACCATGTTTTTATCATGAACCTAGGAAAGAAATAGACCTTATAAATAGCAAAACTACAACGTTAAGATTTTCTTGTTCCATTGTAAAGAACTTATCATGCAAATGGAAACTACTTACTTGAAGCCCTTGGTATGAAGAATCCTCCTCATTCCATTTGTTTCACCGTCTTTTCCTTGGACTTCATAAAGATCTTCCTCATTTGAGGGAAGATTTTGACTTAACTTCCTCATGGAAGCCACTATTACTTGAGAGAATCTAGAGATGGGATTACCAGAGGGCTTGAAATGTCTATATCTCAAAGTCCCACCCAACAGAAATACATAGCCAACAACAGCTGATATAGTACAAGTCCAAAACGCCACCACCCAGTACCCCATGTTCTCTACATAAACCAAAATCGTCTCAGCCACCAAGCTCCCAAGGTTTAAAGCCACGTAAAAGTAGCTGTAAAACGAGGCCTTGGATCGTTTTTCCTTCTGATCTTCCTCGTCAAATTGGTCCGCCCCAAACGTGGCAAGCGCAGGCTCTGAAGCCCCATTTCCCAACGCAATAAGGTATATCGATACATAGAACATCATGCTTTCGAGTGGTTTATGAGGCTCGCATAACTCGCCAATTTTTCCGCAGCCACGAGGACTTATGAGAAATAAGTTGGTTGACAAGGACAATACCATCAATCCCTACCAAAAGCAGAGAGGGAAAAAAAAAATCTACTTAATATGGCATTCATATGGTTGATAAGAGGGAGGTAAGAGGATTAGAAAGCTTACAATTAGATAGACAACTTGAAAAATAACACAAGTTAGATATCTTCCCAAGTAAGAATCACTAAGAATTGCACCCATCAAAGAGAATAAGTAAACAGTTCCCATCCATATGCTAAACGTATGTGCTGCCTCTGCATTGGTGCGCCTCAGTACTGACTTTGAGAACAGAACCAAATTCACTTCAACGCCAGCAAAAGCCAGTGTAACCAGTCCTTGATTCACTGTCGTTTTTTAACAGAAGCAACACCAAAAAATGAACCAAAAAAAAAAAAAAAACCATAAACTTAAACAAATAAATGACATTGAATTTAACCTCACTTTAGATGAATTTCACTATTATCCTTTCTTCAAAGATATATTATTACTTTTAACGTTACTTTTCTTTTCCATTTATGAGCACCCATTTAAAGCTTTTCAAAAGTTATAATTTCATCTATACATAATGATAATCACATTTTTAAAATGGTCAACTTTTAGTAAAGCAATGACCAGAAAGAAAGTAGTACCTAACAACAACATTCCACATCTCCATCCACCAGTTCTCCCTTTCAAAGCTGGTTTTCCATGGCGATCAAGTGAGCCATCTTTTGTGCATGCATTTTCAACTCTCTCTTGGCCATTCTCCAACTGATTTAGTTCAACCATCTTTCAACCAGACCCAATATTGCAAAATGTCAAAACAATAGTCCTTTTACATACATAACATATATCTATATACATATATATATATATATATATATCTATATAGCAAGAAAATTTTGGCAGTGCTAATTGTAGGAATTATTGCATAGAGTAGAAACCTCACAAAATTAAATGATGGTGACATGGAAAATCCAATCAAGTAGAGGATGTGACGTGGCCATCAAGTGATTTGTCGGCACTACTATATTGTAATCTCTCTCTCTGAATTTTTCTTATGGTCTAATGATCATAATCAAACTATTTTGTCCATTTCTACAATATTTAAACAAGAAAATCCCTAAAGTTAAATTAGACTTCGTAGGTGTTTTCATGAACTAAAATTACATCAACTTTTAGTTAAAGTTTCCTTTTATTTAAAGACGAAGTCCATTACATTTGTCACATGGTAGTGTTGCAATTTAGTTAATTACTGTTTATCTCACTCTCTGTGAATTATTCTCATGGTCTTATCAACAATGATCATGAGACTAAGAATCCAACTATTTTGTCCATTCATACGACAATAAAAACATTAAAAAGAACAAAAAGTTAGATTAGACTTATTTGGTGTTTTCATTAACAAAATTACCAACAATGATTGTATGAAGATTTTCCAAAACATACAATGGGATAAAGTATAGCCTATTTGAGAATACAGTAGGAATTATATTTTGTGATTCTAACTAACTTCTGGTTTAATTTTGTGAAAAATAATCATATAATAATTTTGGTTAAAACTAAAAATATATCTGTGAATTATTCTCATGGTCTTATCAATAACGATCATGAGACTAACAATCAAACTGTTTTGTCCATTCATACGATATTAAAAAACTAAAAAGAGTACAAAAGGTTAGGTTAGACTTGTTTGGTGTTTTCATGAACAAAATTACCAACAATGATTGTATGAAGATTGTCAAAAACAGACAACGGCGATGGTAATATAGTTGGAATTATATTTTGAGATTTTAACTAACTTTTGGTTTAAATTTTTAAGACTATAGTAATTTTGGTTAAAACTACATTATGGAAAATCTCTCTGCCAATTATTCTCATGGTCTTATCAATAATGATCCTGTGACTAAGAATCATCATGTTCTTATCAATACTGATCTTGTGACTAAGAATCAAACTATTTTGTCCATTCATACGACATTAAAACACTAAAAAAGACCCAAAAAAGATAGTTAATAGGGTATTTAAGAGTAGCATTCGAGAGTTTTATAATTCACTTTTGCTTTGTCCTAAAACATAACAGCGTAAAACTTTACACTGTTCGAGTTTAAGCCAATCATCTAAACACCCTATAAATTACACTTAATTTGGTGTTTTCGTGAACAAAATATACCAACAATGATTGTACGAAGATTTTCAAAGCACACAATGGGATAAAGCTAATCTTTTCCTTCACTCTTATGAATCAATTCCTTGAAATGCACAAAGTTTGGCAGAAAGAAAAAAAAAAAAAAAAACGACAGAGAATTAACCTTAGCAACAAAAGAGAAGCAAATGTTGAAAAACGACAGAAAAATGACTCATATTCAGCTTCACATTACCTTGAAGCTGTTATTACAAAGTACCGGAGTCCCACTGGAGCCTGCTTCAGGAGCCATGGCCGCTTTGTAATGAACTTGGTCTTGGGAGATAGAGAAATGGGTCGGTGAGTGAATTGACAGAATTTATATATAGATCCATAAAAAGGTCATGAAACATCAATTTCAAGTATGTCACACAAAAAAAAGAGTGCAAATAGACCAAAGACTACAAGCATGACATGTGTCATTATGGCAAGTCCACTTGTAAGGAATTGTATTTGGTCAGTGGACAAGGCCAATCCATTCCAAGACACACCCTCTTAAATGCAGTCATAATAAATGCTTCAATCTAAGGACAATCCATTTTACAAAGCCAAAACTGCCATAATAGGTTGGTGAATTTGACCAGCATTAAAAAGATAAGCCTATTGTTTTGTCTCTTGAGTCAAATAATTTAAGACCAAAATATATGATATTACATGAATATAACTATAACCCCACTTTATTTTTTTCATTAAAAAAAAAAAAGAGGGATTGAAGGATTGTCCCATGTTGGGATGTAGAATGATTGTTGGTGTCTCAGATACAGGATCTGTCATTTTCAGTGTTTCATTTCTTAAAAAAACCATGTCGTTCAAGTTGTCTACCATAACGTACATATATATACATATATATATATATATATTTATGTATGTATACTCTTTCAGCTGAGGTTGACCACTTTGACTTGACCTGTTTTTTTTTTTCTTTTTTTTTTTCACAATAATTCTCTCTTATGACAGCACCCCCGATTTTCACGCGAGTGTGCCAAATTAAAGCCTCACTTGCCGTTTTGCTAATCATATGAATGTGGGCTGCGCCCATATTGTGTGGCTAAAGTGGTGGTTTGCTCATGGTGTTTTTGAAATTATTCATTCCTTATTATTACTTCAAGTTTGTTTGTTTTCATTTATTTTTGTAAAGGGTGTTGTTGTATTTTGCTTTTTTGCTTAGTTCAATAATAACTCTGCTTTAGATCGTTTTTGATGCAAATGACAATAGGAATTGATATTGTATTCTTCCCAAAAAGGTTTAATAATATTATTTATTTTTTCCTTCTCTCCGACGCATAATATTATTTTGCATAATATGCAATTTCTAGAAGGTTTCACAAATTAATTAAGTGAACTGTCAGCACATAATAACTAATAAATACACAAATATCAGAATTTATCATATGTTAAATTTGTCACAAAATGTAGCAGACGTCAACTTTGACATTAAGTATTAGAATGATTTTCTTATCCAACTGTCAATTTTTAACATTGACGTGGGAAAATATTACTGTATTTGAGATAATAAAAAAATTATACAATTACTTTAGAACTGAGATATTGGATTCAAGGCAGGGTGACATTTTGCTGTTGAGCTCACATCAGATTTCCTCTTCCCCATTTTCCGAAAAAGACGGATGTTCTTGTAGGTGGGAGCAACTTGACTTCTGGTTTTCAAAAAGATTAGCAATACCGGGATGGTTGGAAACGATAATCTTTCTTTATTCTTTATTCTTTTGCTAGTCAAGCGGGGAGTCTAATCCAATTGGATGAGCATACAACTAAGCTAAAAAATAGGTCGTTTACAAGGCTATGGGCTTGTTTGAAAGGGTCTTTTAAAAGTCGTTTTTTTTTTTTTTTTTAGTCTAAAAGCTGCTTTTAAAAATGCTTGGATAACTGTCAGAAGTAGTTTTCTCTCCAGAAAGCACTTTTGAAATAGACTTTAAAACTTATACTAGAGTATCAATAATATATTATAAACTTAAATATAACATTCTTATAACATAAAAAAATTGAAACCATTTTGACTCATTAAACATTTTTTAAAAATATAGTTCTAAACACTTATTTAAAAGCTACAGCTTTTGCTTCTTTTCTTCTACTGACCAAAAGCATAAGCAGAAGCTATGTCAAACGGGTCGTATATGTGGTGATCAACTATCACACCCCGAAATTTATGAGATGACGTGGCGGATTAATTGAGTTAATTAAATCAAATTTATTAGGTTAATTAAATTAATTTTTAATTAAAATTATCCATTTAAAGAATTTAGTTGATTATGAAAAAGATGATAAATTTAAAACTTTTTAAACAGTTATGAAAAATAATAAAACAAGCAAGATAAAATAAAATAGTAAAGAGAGAGAAATACGTATTGGGTCCCACCGGGCCCACAATTTGTGCACACTTAAAATTAAACTTAACATAATTAATTTCATTTTAAAATTCAAGGGTGTTACAATCCACCCTCCTTAAAAGAAATTTCGTCCTCAAAATTTTTAAATATCTAAAGTTTAAAACCAAAAACAACATTGTGTACTCAAACGTAACTACAACGACAACTATCTCGACATAAAACTTAAAGAATAAAATAAAACAGTGAAAATATCATAAGTTCAGTTCTTAAAAGATTTGAAGCTTAAGCTCTGATAACATTCTGTCACGCTTCGAAATCCATGAGATGACGTGACAGATTAATTAAGTTAATTAAATCAAATTAATAAGGTTAATTAAATTAAATTTTAATTAAAATAACCCATTTAAAGAATTTAGTTGATTACGAAAAAGGTGATAGATTTAAAACTTTTAAATAGTTATGAAAATTAACAAACCAGATAAGAGAAAATACAATAGTAAAGAGAGAAAAATACGTGTTGGGTCCCATCAGACCTACAACTTATACAATTAATAATTAAACTTAACATAATTAATTTTATTTTAAAATTTAAGGGCGTCACCTCAACTTGCATAACTCTCTCACGCGGGCCATCTTTTTAAGAGGATTTACAAGGGAAGGCTTAAGAATCCTTGCTGTCTTTATGCCTTACGTGAAGTGCATGCAACAGAGGAAATAACGACAACAACAGAAAAACGATCGACGGGAAGTGAATCAAGGTTATCGTCCCATGTAAACCACAAATTTAATTTTTTTTCCTTTATTTTTGAATGTCCTTTGAATTTAATTAAATCATGAAAATGCTAAAAGAATTTGTTTTAAAACGACCTAGAAAGCTCAAGCTCCATTAATGACGAACCTAATGGACGATTCAAAATCTAATGCAATATAACGACTACTCAGAGGGTATCACTGGGTCGACGGAGCCTAAATCTCCCCTCTTCAAAACACAAAAAAAAAAAAAGAAAAAAGAACACTATGCTTAAAATATAGTGAGCACCTTTGTCAATTCCGGCAACTCCGCCTCTCCTCTGACAATGGTGAGAACTCCATCCCCCTAGGAGTGCTTCTTCTCTGTTGCTGAATGTATTGTTTCTCTTTCGTTTGAGAAAAGGTGTAATCAGGTTGCCCATCCTTTTTAAAAAAAAAATGTACGTGGGGGCAATGTGTCATATGGCTGGCCCAACCCATATGGGCTCAAAAGGAAAATCGGTCTAAGCTGGGCCAAACGAAAAAGCCGACCAGGTTAGACAGGCCCACATATCGGGGGAATTTTAATTTTTTTAAAAAAATATTTAACCGGCCTGACTCGAGGGCTTGGGCCAAGCTAGACCCGACCAAGCCGGTTCTTAGGGTCAATATGAGAAAAACCACTTTTCACGATAACATGTTATATCTTTATTACTTCTGTGATAAAGTTTAAAACATATAACTTTCAAAGAGTATAAAGATATAACTGATCACGAGTATTTTAATTAAGGTTAGACAAATATATATTATTCAAAGGTATTTTGGCTTTTTTGGTTAGAAAAATGGTGTGAATTAAAGGAAGATAAAAACAAAGTGGTAGAATATTATAGTGGTAGTAAATAAATGGTTTACCACCTAATTTACTTTGATTCTTAAAGCAGGCTAGGACTAGGCCTAAAGAGATTGGCGCTATGCTAGCCCCTTTGGTTCGACCCAAATTGACATCTCTAGCTTGCAACCACTAGTTAATCATAGAGAAAAAAAATACAACTGTTCCTCAAATGCTTCAACTTATTAAAAATATCTTTCAACAAACTACTTATTAAAATTGCTCTTTTATTAAAAATTGATGATTTATTAAAAATCCAAGTTGCTCTTCCTTCTTTAATTAAAAAGTTGACTTATTAAAAGTCTAAATTACCCTCATTTCTCATTCTCTCATCTGGTAAATTACTCTCGTTGTTGGCGCGAGGTTTCGGATTGTAAACTGGTAGGTTCCAACTAGATTTGCAACATTTTTTTTGAAACAAAAAAACACTAACCATCTTTAGTCGCTGGTGCGGAGTGCATAATTATAACCTGATAGGTTTTAAAGTTGAAACATACTAAATTCTAATATATTTTCTTTAAAATATAGAAATGCCAACCACCTACAGTCGCCCCGCAAGAAGTGTTGGGTTGTAAACTAGTAGGTTCAAAATTTAAAACCTATCAGATTTTAATATATTTTCTTTAAAACAAAGAAGCACCAACAGCTTCCGATTGCCGATGTGTGATACTGGATTATAACCTGGTAGGTTCCAAAGCTGGAACTTACTAGATTTCAACATATTTTTTTTGAAACAAAAACATGCTAACCGCCTCTAATCACCAATGCGGGGTGCTGGAGCATAAGCTTATAGGTTACAGAGTAGGAACCCGCTTGGTTCTGTCATGTAACCATTAAGTGCCGACAGGTTTCGTCACATAACTCGCCAAGTTCTGTCTTGGACCTCGTCATGTTCCAAAGCAGAGCTGCTAGATCTAGAAGTAGAATCGCCAGGTTCCAAAGCAAAACTGCAAGATCCAAAGTGGAATTAGCATGTCTAAAAGTGAAACCGTCAAATCTTATTCATTTCAACCGAAAACCAAAACCATTTTAGCAGAAAATCTAGATCTACAAACCCACTAGACAATATTCAAGCAAAAATTCATATTTGTAATCAATTAACAATATACAACCACCAAATCTTAACAAAAAAAATTCACAACCAATGCCAAAAACACAAACCACAAACTGAGATCCAAAAATCATTGAAGCACAGATTGAGATTCAAGCTAAAATGCAACCGCAAACCACAAAATCATTAAAACAAAAACTAAAATCTAGAGATCAACACCATAGTCGATGCGATGCCACCTCCACAACTGTTGATCTCCTTCGTTTCTTATTGGTGTTGTTTGGTAGAGAGAGAGAGAGAGAGGTGATCAATAGTCATTGATCCCTAGTTTACAAGGGTTGATCTCCTTCGTTTTATGACGATCTCATTTGGCAAGCTCCAATCACGGCAAGCTTCATTAGGTTTTTGCGAATTGCGATGATTCACACACCAACATCGGCAGAGAAGTGGGTAACAGAGATCTTCATTCACGCCAATTGGTTTTTGAATGGCATTGTAGTCTTGAATGGCAAAGCATTAAGCCACAGACGGAGGTCTTCGTTTCTGCTAGCTGATTTTTGAATGGCGTCGCAATCTCCAACGGCAAAGCATCAAGCCACAGTGAACAGCATCATGATCACGTCCAAAATCGATGGTGCAAGTTCAAAGATATTATGTATAATTTTCTCTTAATCATTTCATATACGGTCTTCTCTTTTGCTATGAGCAGATTGCTCTTTGAGAGCTTCAAATGTTTTTGGTCATTAAAAAAAAAAGAGTTAATAGCCTTAAAAGGTCCTTGAATTTATAACATTGTGATAATTTAGTCTTTAAATTAATTTAATAGGCTAAAATAGTTCATGTACTTTTAATATTATGATAATTTAGTTTTTGAACTAATTTAAAAGGCTGAAATAGTCCTTAAATTAATTTTTAATAGCAAAATCAATCCTATCTATTAGTCATTGTTAAAATTTTAATGCAAAACATCACGACAGCCTTCATCTGCGGCACTTTTTTCCACAGCACTAACCTTGCATCACTCGCTCATTGCACCCTCTTCGCAACAAAACCACCATGTAGTTGCCCTTCTAGTCACCTCAACCTACTAGCCACACTGTAGTACTGTACAGTCATAGTGTCACATTGTTGATCATCACTATTTTAACCTATTAAATTAATTTGATGATCATTTTGTCACAATGTTAAGAGTTTAGAGACATTTTTAACCTATTAAATTAATTCAAAGATTAAATGTCATAATGTTAAAAGTTTAAAAACTGTTTTAAACTATTAAATTAATTTAAGATCAATTTGTTATAATATTAAAAGTTTAGGGACGTTCCGAGTTATTTACCAAAAAAAAAAAAAAAGAGAAAGCCCATAAAAAGACAGGATCAGTTCATTTTTACACTATAAACCACACCAACTAAAACAAAGTAAGCCATTGGGGCCCACCGACAATCCAAGGGATGCAAGTGGTGAGATCATGCATCATCGTCACGGAATTCTTGAAGGTCTCGTTGTAGTCCCTTTTTTTTTTTTTTAAATGAAGTTTTCGGTTAAAAAAAAAGAAATCTGATTTAAATTTAATTATTATTTAAATAATGAAATTATCCCTCTTTAAGAAAAAATAAACAAAAACACCTATTTTTACTATCTTTTTAAATAAACAGTTTTACTTTAAAAAAATAAAAAAATGGCTAATTATTTTAAAAATTAAAAAATTGATATATGTATTTTTTCAGCAGTATATCATTAACAAACACCTGTATATCATTGCTTAAAATTAGTACATCATTTATTAATTATAATTTATCATTAATAAATTAATTTATCATTGATTAATTATGATTTATCATTAATAAATTAGTTTATCATTAATCTATTAATGATTTATCATTGAAAAACGATACATTATTGAGTAAATAAACCACCAACTTAATCAATGATAAAACTACAAATTAATACATCATGCAGTACATCAATGATTAACCTCAATACATCATTGATGTACTTCAGTATATCATTGATATATGAAAATGGTTATTTTCTTAATTTTAAAAACTCTAATAATTTACTTAAAAAGAAGAAGAAGAAGAAGAAGAAGAAGAAGAAGAAGAAGAAGAAGAAGAAGAAGAAGAAGAAGAAGAAGAAGAAGAAGCAGCAGCAGCTTAAGAGTGGCCATTTACCCTCAAATCCCTTATCTTTAACATGAGAAAATTCCTAAAAAACAAAAAGAAACATTAAAAAAAAAAAAAGAAAGTAGAAACTTTAATCTCACCCCTTTATCTCTCTACAACAATCAACCATCATTTACTGCCATTTTTGTTTTCTTTGGACAATGAAAGGAAGGAGTTGCCTCCAGTTATTACCAAGATTAGGAAGAGATTAAGAAGAAGCATCGAGTTGCATAAACAAAAGGGTTAAATGATGGATAGCGGGCAGCCCCCATTAAGCAAACCACTCGGTGATTATCAATGACAAAAATTAACAGACCAATATATACAGAACCAAAATAACTACTGAATGATAATTACAGTAATATAAGATTTCAATATTTTAGATGTAGTATCATCTCAGCAATTCCGTTGGAAAATTTTAGGGAATATAACAGAAGGGGAAATCCTGCAAACGTTCTACAGTTCAGGAGTATTGAGTGGGACATTTAAGGTTCTGGGGGGAAAGGTGAATTAGTGACAGTTCCTGGGGGCATTTATAAAATTAACCCTAATAACAGCACTGCTATTCTAGATCAGCAAGCCATGTCTGATTTTCTAAAGTAACATTAATCAAGTGGAAAAAGAACAGTTAAAGATGTCATACAATAATTTCCTCGAACTAATTAGCAAGATGACGATGATGATAAACCGCCGTTATCATAATCATAACAATAATCCTAACAACAACAACAACAACAACAGTAATTACCTACTTTGTCCTGATCCTTGGCTGATGCTCAGGGTGATTATATTCAAGATTTCATCCGACACAAGCAACAAACTTTTGTCTAAACTACTTGGCATGCAGGAATTGCTTACTCTTCGTTCTGACTGTCTACTTGATCCATATTTGTTCTTCGTGGTTCCACGAAATCGATGTCTACTAGTTTTGAAGCACGCTTAAAATGCAATAACTTCTTTGCCAACTCCAGTTGCCGTCTGACACTAAATATATTAAAAAGATTGATGGTCATCACCTCAAGTGTAAGCAATGTTAAAAGCATAAATTTGATGAAATTCATTCCAGCTTTCGTTCCAAGAAACCCAGTTACGTTCACATGCCAAAGTTTTGTGAATGACCGAGTCCAGTGCTCGGCTTCCCAAAACTTAGTGTCTATTTTCTCCTGAGTCCTTTGCCATCAAATGACATGTAAAAAGACGAATGACATAATTAGTTTATGTTATATATGTACGATGACATGAATGGATGCTAGAAACCAGGGCTTTGGTGCTTAAAAAGAGAAAGATTACCAACTATGTTAAGAAAGAAAGTTAGGGTGATTTTCAAAGAATTGAGTTTTTGATAAGTTCAGAGACTAATTTATTTTTCAGATAAAATACGGTACTTATCAAAAACAATGAGATAAAAACTTTCATGAACAGAACTTTGTAAAATTTCGATTTGATGATATTGCAAAATTTGAGTTTATAAAGGGACAAATTTGAATATTGGCCAAAAACTCCACCGAAATCTTTGTATTTTGGAAAAGTTGAAACATAAACTTATTGATCTTGCCAAAGCTGTTATAGATTTCAAACAGTTTGTGAAAATTTTGCATGGATTATGAGTTATAAATTTTAAAAGAATTAGTCACTAAATTTCAAAAAGGTTATACTATGGAAAACATTTTGAAATAAAGAGATTTTGACCTGGGTACTTTTTGAGAATTTTAATCCTATCAAAAACTGAATGTAACAATATAAAGTGGTCATTTTTGGTTCTGAAAGCAAAATCGTCAATATTTTTGTATTTTAGATCAAAACCATAAAGTTTTTGTAAAACTAGATTTTTCATAAAAAGAAAACCAATGTTTTATTTTGCACACTCTTGAGAGTTGCAATAAATTGTAAGTTTTAATGAAAGCAAGCTCAAAAAATTTTCTAAGACCTGTCAAAAGCAAAATTGTCATTTTTTGTAAAAACAACTTAAACAGACCCCGAAATGTACAAATTAAGAAAATGCTCATTGGTGGGAATTTTTCCATCATCTGTTAATGTCAAGATGTAACATGAAATAGGAGGTTAAGTTACGTAACTTTTAAGTAAATCGATGAGTGACGAGACTAAGTGTAAATAATGAGCGTTTAATGTTTAAGTTTCATTATCGACAAATAAGTTGGTAATAAGAAAATTATCTAATAAAGAGATTTTGTCCAAGAAAGACATTTAGCTAATTAAGAGGGAACGGGAATTAGATACGCAATGCAACCAATAGGCCGGTGGGCGTAAATCATGTTACGTATTTTTCACGCATTTTGACACCGATTTTGACCTAGTTATGAGTTTAGAAATCCTATCTACATAGAATCAAAGTCCTAGTTGCTGCAATAAATAGGATACTTGTTCCTATTGTTATTTAGATCATCAGAGAAATTAAGAGAGGAGCTTTGTAACTCCCATAGGGTTATTGTTAATATCACAAATTATAGCTGTTGGTTTTCTATTGCAGTTGGAAGGAAAAGTTACCGAGAGGAGAATCGAACAACATGTGTCCACTCGCATTCTAATCGTGCAATAAGGAACATCCAAGATGATCAATTGGTGGAGGCCCTTTTGGACATGAATCTTAGTAGCGGTTCTGTCAAATAATTTCTTGTCAGAAGTGTTGTTCCGATTGTATAAGGTATAAAGATCTTTTATTAATTTATGATACATAGCATGTCTAACTCGATTTATAGAAAATGCTTTTATTAAAAAAATTTTAAAATTCCCATGCGTACTCATTTTTCAATACATTTGATTCTTTAATTCTATGCAATTCTCTTCCCACTGTGGCCGATCTAGACTCCATCACGTGCATCACGATATTAACGTCGTGAATTGATGGGAGAGAAAGAGGGAGAGGGCAAGAACACTTTGGAAGAATGCGACTAGGAGGATATGGGAGAAAGAAAGAGAAAGAGAAAGAGAATAAGGGGAAAAAAAGAGAATATGGGACTAATAAATGTATATTAGTCTTTTGAATTTGATTTCCATCTTTATTTGTGGTGTTTAATTGAATATTTTTTTTACTGTGGCATAAATCAATCCACACTTAAAAAAGCATGGCATATAACACAAATATCTTAAGCCATAATGGGGACAATGCATGAAATACCTAAATTACAAAACCCTAGTAACCAAGTGCCCTTTCCTCTCCCTCTTTCTCATTTTTTCCCCAACAAAGCTTTTCTCTCGGAATACTCCTGCCGCCCAACCTTGTCTCCACAAGAGCAACACTGACGGAGCACATGTTGTTGCCCAACCTTGTCGCCAACCGCTAGCTAAGATTGCGAGCCACCAAGCATTGGGCGGATTGCAAAGTTTCAGTCGTCGAGAGATTGCAAGGTTCAATCACGGGGAGATTGCAAAGCTTCAGTCATAGGGAAGAAATAGCAACATCATTTGGAGCAGTCCTCATTGTCGGAGGAAGGAAGCATTGGAGGCGCGGAGGAAGAATTCCTAGTTGGAGTCCCACGGAGAGCAACCACTAGAGTTGCATGAGGTTGTCATATCGCGTGAGGTCTCGCACGAGGTCGTTGAATTTGTCATCGAAGCAAGGAGAGAGAAGAGGAAGAGGGAGGGGGAGAGAAGAGAAAGAAAGTGTGTTAAGGTTTTTTGTGGGAGATGAAGGGCGCGCTTGTTTTGAGAACTCTTTGGATTTTTTAGATTCAAATTTGGATTCAAATATTAAGAATCATTTAGCTACGTGTTTGTTTCCCCCAAAATCTGAATCCTTTGAGTATCAAGAATCCAAGTTTTTAGAGTTTTGACTCTCCTAAACTTTTGATACTCGAATATCTTTGCTGTAGTAAAAGCTAAAATTCTCTCTCCTCTATGTGAGGAAAAAAATCATAACTTCTTAATTTGTTATACAATTGTAATGATTCTTTTTTTATTGTGTTCCTATTGAAGAGAGGAATAAATTAAGGGTCCGTTTGGTAAATAGATTCGAATTAGTGATTTGATTTGAGTTAGTGTGATTTGAATTAAAACTTGAGTTATTGATTTAAATTGTTATTTGAATTGATATTTGGATATGCATTTAGGTTTTAAGTATAGAATAAAATTAAAATTTGTGTTTGAAGAGGTAGTGAAAATAATTTTTAATTTATTAACAAATCAAATAAAATTTTAATGTTAATGATCCTAAAAAATATACAATATGGATCTTAATTTATTCATTTCTTCACTAGGAATACAATGAAAAAAGATTCATCTCAATTGAATATCAAATGAAGAAGTTATGATTTTTTTCTTAAATATAGGAGAGTGAATTTTAGTTTTTATTATAGAAGAGATATCCGAGTATCAAAAGTTTAAAGTGGATGGAAACTCTAAAAACTTGGACTCTTGATACTCAAAAGATACAGATTTTAGGGGAAACAAACACGCATCTAAAGGATTCTTGATACTCGAATTTAAATTTGAGTCTATTGAGTCCAAATAATACTCAAAACAAACAGACCCTAAGATCCATATTGCATATTTTTTAGGATCATTAACATCAAGATTTTATTAGATTTGTTGATAAATTAAAAACTATTTTCACTACCTCTCCAAATACAAATTTCAATTTTATTCAATGCTCAGAGTAAAACTTAAATGCACATCCAAATATCGATTCAGATAATAATTCAAATTACTAACTCAAATTAAATCACTAATTTGAATCTATTTACCAAATGGACCCGAATAAGATTAGGGTAATTTTGAAAATTTACAACAATTTGACCTTTATGCTTAAATATTTTAAAAATGTGTTATTTTTTATATCAGAAATATAATTATGTAATTTGGTGCAATTTCCCGTAACCTAGAGTAGGCTTCTTTTTTCAAAGCCAAAAAAGGATGAAACGTTTCGAGCAACTGGTAGAAGAATTTACACTTGCTGCTTTTTTCGAGAAATTTGACAAAAAGGCTAAAAAAAATTTCAATTGGGAAAATGATTTTTTTTTTGTACTAAAAAACATGTTTTTTGAACAGAAAAACTGCCTCAATTTTTTTTAAAAAAAAAGAGAAAAAAATTATAATAAGTAAAAAAACCTCAATAAAATGGGAAAAAAAATTAAAACTATTTTTCTACCCAAAAGCTTATTTTTTTGTG
Organism: Artocarpus heterophyllus; assembly: GCA_025403435.1. Taxonomy (NCBI): domain Eukaryota; kingdom Viridiplantae; phylum Streptophyta; class Magnoliopsida; order Rosales; family Moraceae; genus Artocarpus; species Artocarpus heterophyllus. Next base: position 20,394,820 of record CM046354.1, on the reverse strand, counting down.
TAAAAAAAAAAAGAGGACATTTATCATTGGTAGATTTTTAAAAATGACTTTTTGAAAATAAAATTTTTGGTCAATGACCTTTTTTTTTAACAGTTTTTGGCACAAAAAAAGCTTTTTAAATATCAAAATGGTTCCTTTTTTTTCATCACGTTGAAGTTTTTTATCCTGATATAGTTATTTTTTAATTTTTTTAAAAAAATTGAGACAATTTATATACACAAAAATATATGTTTTTTTGGTTCAAAAAGAAAAAAAACTTTTACCTAATTCAAAATTTTTTTTTTCCCTTTCTTCAAATTCTTCCTTTATCTAAAGAAGCTTTTTCTTAAAAGCCTTTTCTCAAAATCCTCCGTTTTTTTTTTTTTTTTGTGCTTGCAGAATGGTTGAGCCAAAATCCAAGGCTTATCTGTGCGTATCTGTTAGCAAAGCAATCCAGTGAGCATGTTGAGGTTGGCTTCCGCTTGTAAGAGTATGGCGGTTTCGTCAACACTTTGGGCCCTAAATCTTCTACTCCCAAAACCCCCCTCCCCCTCCTCCTCGCTTCCCCTCTCAATGTCTTCTTTTCTCAGACCACTCCGAACCACAACCTCAACCTCGTTGCTTCCGACCTTTTCTTGTTCCCTCAATCCCTCGTCGCCTCGCTTTTCCACATCTACCACTTCCGCCGCCACACAGGACCTCGTCGTTCTCGGCATCGAAACCAGCTGCGACGACACCGCCGCTGCCGTCGTAAGCCACCTCTCCTTTCGCTTCTTCTTCTTCTTCCTTTCTATTGTCGTTTTCGCAATGGCCTGTTGATATCTTGCTTTTGAATTCTTGTCCTGATTTCTGGTGAATGCAGGTTCGAAGTAGTGGTGAAATTCTCAGCCAGGTTGTGTCCTCTCAGGTATTATTGCGTTTGTTGAGCTTTATTGGAACAATTCATGTCATGTATTTTCTTTTTTTAAGAAAAAAATCTAGTTTGAACAAGCAATATAGAAATGGTTTTCTTGATTCAATGTTAAGAATTAGACGTCCCAATTCTATACTTATGAGAGGGCAATAAAGTTGAAGAACAAAACCAAATAAATAAGAATGTGAGAGCCATTTGCATTTTCAGCTGCCGTTAAGGCAAATAATTACGCTTCACAACTTAATATTCAATACCAAAAGAATAAGGTTTTCTAAATTTAGTCCTTGACGACTTTAAGGCGGATTTGCTTGCTCGATATGGAGGTGTTGCTCCAAAAATGGCAGAAGAAGCACATGCTCAAGTGATTGATCAGGTATCATTAATTTCAAATTATAGTGTTATGATATGCGTATATCAATAGTATTATTTAACAAATTATTATTAGAATTGTATGGAGGCATTGCACATGCTCAAGTGATTAACGGTATTTTATCATAGTATTAAGTTTTAGTTCAGTATATCTATGTTCACCTTCAAATGGCTGAAATATGTGAGAGGATAAAGTTCTTCATGCTTGGGTTGTTATATATTTTAGGTTTCTAATTGCAGGTTGTGCAAGAAGCACTTGAAAAAGCTAATTTGTCTGAGAGAGATCTATCAGCAGTTGCTGTTACTATTGGTCCTGGTTTAAGCCTTTGTCTTCGGGGTAATTTTGAGATATTGATTGTATTTTTGCTACTTTTAATTGAAATTCACTAGTGGGTATTGCTAAGATGTGTCTAAAGGATATATATTCACATTATCGCAATGATGCAGTTGGGGTGCGGAAAGCTCGTAAAGTCGCTGGCAGCTTTAATCTACCAATCATTGGTGTCCATCACATGGAGGCTCATGCTCTAGTAGCCAGGTACAAGAGTAACAACCTTTTGACAGTTCACTGATGAATAGTGTATGGATCAGTATACATTTCCTTTTCTAGTGAGTAAAGCATTTTTAAGGTGTCGATATTTGTTGTTATGCTTCCAAGAGATTGTGAATTGAGGTGCTTCCCTACAAGTAATGTATTTGTAATTTGTTCCAGATTAACTGAGCGGGACTTGCAATTTCCTTTCATGGCTTTGCTTATTTCAGGTGAAAATTCATTTGTATACTTCTTTTCTACTATAGCAATTTCGTTTAGTTGAAGCCTGTTGTAGATGGATTTTTTAAGCAACCACCCAAGTTTAAAGATAAAGTCCTGTGTCTTCAAAATCAAAACCACCACTTCAGCTTACCGGCTTTGATTCAGATGCCAGAGATTGGCTCTCTTATTATCCTTTTGCTTTTTTGGAAATCTTGATTTATCATCCAATTTTCAATGTTGTTTTTTGCAAAGAAATGACACCTGGGATTTGCTAGATTACTCTAAAAACAAAGACTTGATTTGAATTCGGGTGCTTTTGTGTTCTGTGGTGTTATGTAATTGTCTTGCCTATCTTCAGGTGGACACAATCTGCTCATACTTGCACGTGATCTTGGTCAGTATATACAACTTGGGACCACGATAGATGATGCAATTGGTGAGGCATATGACAAGACTGCAAAATGGCTTGGCCTTGACATGAGGAGAAGTGGTGGGCCAGCTATAGAGGAGCTTGCTCTAGTGGGAGACGCAGAATCAATCAAATTCTCTGTAAGTTGTCTTCCATGACTGGATATGTCAGAGATATTTGCTTCATAAGGTTGCCCATTTTTAATACTTGTTTTTCTAGATTCCAATGAAGCAACATAAAGATTGCAATTTTTCTTACGCTGGTCTGAAGACTCAAGTGAGGCTGGCAATTGAATCCAGAAATGTGTATGTCAATCTTTTCAAAAGGCATAATAGTTTGCATATTTGAGTAAGTTTGTATGTCAAAAGTTCAATTCGTATCATTTCTCTTGAATTGACCTGATACTGTAATTTTGAAAAATGAGGAGATCTCAAGAATCTACTCTAACGTCAATAGTTCTAATGAAACTACTAAGATCAATAGTGATTAATCAAGTAGAAATGAAACTGCTAAGATCAATTGTTCTAGTCATTTTATGCTTGTTCCTGATAGAAATTAACCGGTAGTACCAAATACTACTAATCACATAGTTTTGTGTTATGATGAGTGTAACTTTATGGTCTTGTTTTTCTCTTTCCTGCTTTGATCCTGACCTTGATTCCTGCAGTAACGCCGCAATTCCTATTTCTTCTGCAAGTAGTGAAGATAGACGCTCTCGAGCTGATATCGCTGCCTCTTTTCAGGTTGCTATATGTATGTTTTTCTTGTGTCTTTTCTCCAAGCTTTTGTGAATATTTACTGTTTTGTTTCCCGCTTTGTCTCTTCTATTTCTATTGTCACGGTGCCCCTACTGAAGCTTTTTTTATGCAGCGAGTTGCTGTATTACATCTGGAGGAGCGGTGCCAGCGAGCAATTGAGTGGGCTTTAAAGATTGAACCATCTATAAAATATTTGGTGATGTGAACAGCAGTTTTATATTGCACTTCAAAGATAATTTTCCTTGTGTACTGCAGAGTAATAAATTTGTCTTCGTATTCTCCTCCTGCAGGTGGTTTCTGGAGGCGTTGCATCGAATAAGTATGTCCGGGCTCGGCTTGATCAGGTTGTTAAGAAGAACAACTTGCGCCTTGTGTGTCCACCTCCCAGCCTTTGTACTGATAATGGTAACTCATAAAACTATTTTTGGTTGAGCCTGTGAATGAGATGACTGCTGCTTGGTGTTTTCTTACGGAACGAATCTTGTGTTTTATCGAACAAAGCTTTATTAGGGGTTTATGTGCTTGAGACAGAACATAAATCTTTTTTCCCCTTTATTACTACTACAACTACTATTAATATATTTTCAAAAATCACAAGGGTTTGCTGGGTTCAAATTGATATTTTTCTAGGCAAGGTTCCCTCATTGATATTGTTTGTCAAATAAGCTGTTCATTCCCTATGACTAACCAGGTGTAATGGTGGCTTGGACCGGTATTGAGCAGTTTCACGTGGGCAGATTTGATCCACCGCCGCCGGCAGAAGAACCGGAAGATTTTGTGGTCTGTTTACATCTCCCAATTGCTTGTGACTTTATTCCATCATTTATCCCTTGTTTTCCTTTTTTTTTTTTTATTTAAATTTTTGGTTCATGTTGTCAGTATGATTTGCGGCCAAGATGGCCATTGGGAGAGGAACATGCAGAGGGAAGAAGTGACGCTCGCTCCTTGAGAACAGCGCGAATCCATCCATCTCTGACATCCCTCGTTCAAGCATCTCTAATAAAAAATAACTTGCAACCAGCGGATGATCCTAAGTGGAGTCATTTCTTGTCCAAAGATGATCTTTAATGTTGGAACAATCAACCTCAGCCAAGCGACAAGTGCAAAGCGAAATGCGAATTTTGAAGAATGTAGCAGCATTATAAGGGCCTTTTGGGAGAACTCTTGTTGCGAGCGTAAGAAGACAAGCGCTGGCTATAATAATGCACATAAAAGGAAATGGGTGTTGTTTCCAACCAGTTTAGGTCCATGTATTTGTAAATATTTTTTCCTTGTTACCATCTTATTTGCTTTCTCTAGAAATCTACATGGAAGTTGGTGGGGGACTTCTGCATTGATATGGGAAAACAACCTGAAGATAATAATGTTCCATTTAATTTAGGGTATTTGACAGGGTGATTAAAACCGTTTTTACTATAGTATGTGAGAGTTTTATAGCGATTTCTTTTAATTGTTACTAAGACATGTGAAGATTTATACTGTTTGTAACTGAATAAGTGGTTTAGACCACTAATGCCAAACACGACTGGTGGTGGCTTGCTGACAGTTGACGAAAAGCAAATTCATTTTTTTTTTTTAAAAGTTAAATGAAACGACATGTCGTTGTTTAATGAAACGAAGTTTGGATCGCAGATACCGCGTCTTGAAATGTACTAAATGCGATCGGGTGCAGTGAAGCGATGTGAACTGTGTATGTCAACGACGAAAAAGCTACGGGTATCAAAGAAGCTTGTCCTTGTAAAAATCGAAAGAGATCCAAAGTCAGTAAACGTTTCTTTTTTAAATCTTATTAAAATAAATAATAAATTTTAAAAATATTTATATTAAATAACAATCAATAAAAAATTTACTCGGTACTAAAAGTAAAAAAAATTTTACTAAAAAATTTTTTTTACTATCTTTTTAACAAATATTTTTAAAACTTAATATTTACTTTAACAAGCTCAAACATCTAAAATTATTCACATTCTTTCTTAAATGCCTAGAAAACTTCAAGGAGTTAAAAAAAATGGACCAAGGCTTCAAGACTCCACTTTTAGCCCATTTTGTCCAATTTATGTTAAAAATTGAAAGGTGAAGTTCACTTTTGACTCCAAAAATCATGTTCTTTTTGAAAAATTTGACAAAAGGGCCAAAAAAAAAATTTCAATTAAGGAAATGGTCTTTTTTTTTTTTGTATAAAAAAAACAAAAAAAAAAAGAGATTATTTGTTCAAAAAGTCTTTTTCTTAAAGTTTTTTTTTTCAAAATCCTCCTTCTCAGTTTGGCTAATGAACTTCAAAACAATTCAAGTTGCACTTTCAAACAATGTTGATTCACTTAAGTTTGCCCCTTATTTTTTCAAATTTTTAATTTATTTGGACGCGATCCATTCAAAATGCCTTTGTTAATCGCATAGATGTCACACAATTGGTTTCGTCGAGTTTTCAACAAATATTTGACTAAAGGGCCACACATGGGATGAGACGGGGACAAGAGTCTGTTTAGAAGTGTTTTTAAAATATATAAAAATAATTTTATTTTAAAAAATAAAATTTTTTGAGAATTATATTGAAGGTATCTTTGAAACTTTTGTTTTAAAAAAACATGCCAAAACATATCAAAAATTTTTAAAACAATATCAAACAGACAGTAATATTTTGAAATTTATAGGCTAAAAAAAAAGTTGAACAGACAAAAGTGATATAAATAAAAAATGATTGAAAATTAACTATTATAATAATTTGGTTATTTCTTCTTTGTGGTCTACTTCACTTCCTCCAAAACTTCCCTCCAATTCCCACTATTTGTTTTTTTTTGTAGAATGTATGCAGAGAAGCAGAAAAGTATGGAAGTGGGAAGATTACCAATCTCAGCGTCACGGAGAGGCAAACTGATCTCGGCGGGCTATAACACTCTCTCTTCCCTTTCTTCTCTCTCCCTCCCATCTTGCTCGAGGTGATCTTCTTCATTTCCTCTTAGTCTTATCGCCCTTTTTTCCTCCATGAATTTCATCTCCTGTAACTGTTCGACGTATATACTCTTTAATCTTCTAATGTTCTTTTTTTGGTCTTCAAAGATTTAGAGAAGCTTCGATTTTGTGCCAAATGATAGTTTCTAAAAGCGTCTCGAGGAAAAAATCGAAAATGGAATGAATATGTTTGGGGGGCTAAAATTTGCATTTTACCCAAATGTTGGATACTTATTACTATTATTATTTTCCCTGAAGAGGAGGAATCTGGGTTTGAATGTATTCCAGTAAGCTGTATTTGGGTAATTTTTTTTGTTGCTCAGATATTAGATAATCCGATTGCAGATAATAATCAAAAAAGGTTTTGTGAAGATTTTGATCACTGTTCCTTATTAATCGACTCTCTGCCACTAAATTTATCTTGAAATAGCTTCCTGGAAGTGAAGCCCATGCCCATTCCTAGTCACTTTGATTACTGTTGATATTTTATTGGGTTAATTTCATATTTGGCCCTTGAAGAATAGGAGATCTCACTTTGCCCTCCTACAATTCAAAAGAAAACAATCCCCGTTCCCGAGGTTATCACAAGTTGCAACTTTGGTCTTTTTTAATAATTTCGTCGTCGAGGGGTCATTTTTAATGGTCTTAGTCACATGTGCTTAAGATGATTTGAAAATTACCTTTTACCAACCAATCACGTGACCGATAGGTGATTTAAAGCATTAAAAAATTGAATGAAAGTACCAAAGTTGCAACTTAAGCTTGGGACTTCTATTTTTTAGGGGCCAAAGAATTTTAAAAAGTCCAATAATTTATTTTTGCATTCTTCGATACAAAGGGCTTTTCTGGTCCCTTTTGATCATTAGTTGGTTTATTTTATACCAGAATTGAATATCCCAGATAGTGAAGCTCTTGAGATTCTGAAGGCAGCGTCACTCAACAGTAGGCTAGACAGGACCAATGGAGGCCAGACTATTGTTAATGGTAAGTTGGTTACTACTCTCTTTTTGTGTTGTATGTTACGTCTTTAGCGGTTATTATTGTTTTGGGAAATCAAGTAATGTATTGTAGATTGACTGATCTGAAATTTCAAATTTTTTATTCTTTTTACCAGTGTCATGGTTCATTAGGACTCTTAAGAGTCCTTAGTGCAATCATGAAATTCCCTTCTTGCATGCCCTCATTATGTTGTACCCATATGATACATCGAAAAGTGTATCTACGGCTTCTTGTACCAATTTTGCCTGACGCCTTACTAATTTCCCAGGCGTAGATTTACTTCTTTTTAATAAATCGACAAGAGTATTGTTCTAATAGATAACTCTTTTATAGAGTTCTTTAATATCGGAAATTGTTAGCCCACCCTGTACTTAATTTTAAGCAATTAATTTTTCCATTGTTTATATTTTCCTGTACATGCAGTCGTGCTGGCTGCTTTACTATCTACCAGTGCAGAATTCATTACAACTGGGATATTTGAATCTCTGCTAATTTTTCATGCTATTAAAGTTAACTCTATTCAGTTCTGTATCGGTTATGTGTTATCTTGATTAAACTAAAATGCATTTGATTCCTGACAATGATAAAATACTTGAAAATTGACAATCCTTTCATTACTCTGCATGAAAAGAAAAAAGAAGATATAACTCTTGGTAAATATTTTCGACTTATAAACTAAGCTAAAAGTTATGTTGTGGCTTCCCGTCCACAGGGGCACAGACGGCATGTGACATGCTTCACGAGGAGCAGTTGCTTCCACACATTACTACTTCTTGTGCAGATTTGGATAACATCCTTGGCGATGGCATTAATTGCAAAGAAGTTACCGAAATCGGTTAGTTACTATTTTCTCTTTGTTTATCAGCGTAACAAAGTTTTCTCTTCTAGGATCTCATATCCATCTAAAAAACTTTTAGGTGGAGTGCCAGGCATTGGTAAAACACAGCTAGGGTATGGATATTTTGTCCATTTAATGTCTTCTTCTTTATTAGTTTTCAGTCTTGGGCATTCAGCATATATGTTGAATTACAGGATTCAACTTGCTGTAAACGTTCAAATTCCAGTTGATTTAGGTATCCTGGGAGGAGAAGCAGCATATATAGGTTGAGTATCGTTGCAAAATTCCCTTTTTGCTTTGGTTTGAAGTGCATTTTCTGTTTTTGAAGACTATTCTTGCATGGAACTTAAAAGATACTGAAGGAAGCTTTATGGTGGAGCGGGCTTTCCAAATTGCTGAAGCTTCGGCATTAGACATGGCGGGATACAATGATCTTGTACATAAGGAAAATCATTTATGCCAAGTGAATCTTAAGCCCAATGATGACTTGGAAAGCATCTACTATTTCCGAATCTGCAGTTACACTGTGCAAATGGCTGTAATAAATTACTTAGACAAATTCATCTCAGAGCATAAAGATGTAGGTATTAGCCATTAGGTAACCATACTATATATGCAAGTGTTCCTATTTGTTCTTTCTGTTGGCCATATATAAACCAATTTTCAAATATAACATTATATCCTTGTCTCGTATTCTTCCTTGTCCCATATTGTTTATCATCCCGCGAGGAACTAATTTTGCATACAAAAGTTCCCAGGTTAAGATTGTTATTGTTGATAGTGTTACTTTCCATTTTCGCCAAGATTTTGAGGACTTGGCTCTCAGGGTCCGGTTGCTCGGTGGTGTGACACCCGTTATTCTCCTAACGGGTATTGAGGTAATTAAATTAATTTTTAATGTATAAAAAAAATTGCTTCATTTAAATTTATTTTATAATATTTATTTTTATCTATTTTTAAATTTTCTAAAATTCTCCTATATTTATTTAGTATGATTACTAAAAAGCCTTAGAACTTCTAATAAATCTCAAAAATGTCATATTGGCATTATGTGTGTTAAAGTCTTTAGATGAGACATAAGGATATCTTTTCCAACTACTCTTGACCCTCATTTTCTTTATTTCCTCCGTGACATGCTTCAACATGTCTCCTCTATAATTGTTTCCATCACTTCTCTTCAAAGACTTTATCTTTTCTTCCTTTCTCTTCCACGGTTCCCACACTCTTCTTCTTATTTCTTTGCTGAAGCAAAATACTTAGAGAACTTCTTCAAGGCAGCCATAAAAATCAGCCACCATCACCTCCATTTGAGCAAGAATTTCAGTCATACCGAACTAAAGGAACCTGTTTTGAAGCCATTTCAAGCTTCCAACTAACCATAATCCGAGGTTAGAATCTTATGAACAAATTTAGTCTTTCATTTATAAATTTTCTTTTATACTAAAGGATTATTCAAATTTACGTTCTTAAACCTAAGTATATGTTTGTTGCTATTTTGGAGCATATGTATGAAGTCTAAGTGTATATGCCCTAGACAGAAAATTTATATTGTTAAACTTTGTAATACCCCTATGGGCAGTGGTTATTTCTTGAAATTCTAAGATTAAATTAAAATAAATTTTATGAATGTAGTTGTATGTTGTGCTTTAGTTTTAATTGTCCTTATGCACGCCTTAGGATCAAGGGAGTATGGAGCTAACGTTAATTGATTCCAGGATTAAGAGACTGTTGATAAGCTTAAAAGGTAGGGATTCTATTACTCATCTTTTGTGAGGTTTTTATAGAATTAAAATTGATTGTTTTGCCGCAATATATATATATCTATGTTGAACTGATATTATATGATTATCACATATGAAACTATGACATGGACTCGTCTTGTATTGTACGGCGAGGAACATAATGAATTGACACATGTTATAAATTGAGAAGCATGGTTAGGAAAACTAACTCTATTGATAATGATTCAATATAGAGAAATTGTGAGACATGAAGAGGGCGACGGTTACGTCCTTGGGCATGAATACCCTAAAAGGTAAAATAGGGGGAAGGCGATGACGCTTCCTTGGGTTGAAAGTCCCAGAACACACTGTACAGGAATCGACTTGGTGAGGACTCGGGGCTTGATGTCCCCTCACCGGAACACCCTTGGAATGTTTATAGGGTGATCAAGTGCGCCCATTTGAGTTTCGATGAGTTGAGTGATACTCAATTTAACATGGATACCTAGGAACAATGATGATTGGTAATATTTGTATAAATGTGTAATTATGACACTTGGTAATGATTAACTACGGTATCCATAAGATGTGATCATAATAAACCTCATAATCTGGAATATGATGTGACTTACTAACCATGCAGGTTTTAATGTGGTAATGATAAAAACCTAAAGGTGAGTAATGGCTTTCTCTACTGAGCATAGTGTTGCTCATTCCCTTATGTTTATATCTTTTCAGGACTCACTAAGTGTGAGGTGGCTACGAGAAATATAGTTGAGGAAGTGATGTAGCTATATTACATTGGGACTGCTTCAATTGTTGAGAATGTTCTTCATGATAATGTAAGCATCAATTGTTACTTTCTGTGACTGTATTACAATGTGTTGAGGGTTAAAATGATGATGACAACAGTTTATATTATTAAATTTAAGGTGCTACATTAAACTGTGGTTTATTTATCGTTTATATTTTTATTTTTGAGTTGAGAGTTTTCATTTAAGTCCCGGACAAATTTTAATTTTTAAGGTTTTACTTTTATTATTTATTTTATTTTATCTCATTAAAAACTGTTAACCCCCATATAGGGGCGTTACAGGTGGAATGGCCCTAAAGCTGACGAACCTTGCAAAAATCTATAACTTAGCGGTAAGCACTTATTTGCTCTGTATAATTTGCAATAGGTTGGTGAAAGTTATAACAACTTAAAGATGTTATTTCTAGTTTTTGCTGGATCCAAGTTCTCAAAAATTTATTCCCCCTTTGTTATGAAAGGCTTCCTTCTCGGTTGGATACCACGCGGCCTGTCTGTGACGCAAATTTCTTGGATTGGTTTGGTTGACCATTCAAGCAATCCAAGTATGGTTGATATTTTTACATAAAATCTTGGTTGCATTCTATTAAGTTATAGAATTGGAGTTCCTATGTCATGGTATTTGGCTGCTAGCCTTATTGTATTATTGTTTTGTTATGCTTGAAACACTCTTCTTGCCACTCTACACTTATCCTTTTTTTTCTTTTGCCTCTAATTTGTTTTTCTCCACCTCTTTGTGGCAGGTTTTTATCTTTAACCAAGTGACCACAAAGTACACGGAAGGTTCGTTTCAGTTAGCACTTGCACTAGGTAATTTTGTTGTTCTCAGTTCCTGCCTCTAACTTGAGAGCTCGTAATTTTGCTTGGTTATCATGTTACTCGCCTGTTGATTGATATATTTCTGGTTCGATCTTGTTGTGCTTGTTAGGCGATAGCTGGTCACATTCTTGTACAAATCGTGTCATCTTGTATTGGAATGGTGATGAACACTATGCGTTCATAGACAAGTCGCCCTCTCTCTGATCAGCATCAGCACCATTTTCTGTCACCAGTAAAGGGATTCGGAATTCTGCTTCCAACTATAAACGAATCAAATTGATGTGAGATTGTACTTGAGACCAATGGCGGTAAGGTTGTCTGTTTTGCTCAAGGAGGTCTTTGGGTCCGAATGAGGTACGCCGAGATGGGTGGAGTATATAGGAAATGCACTTTGTGAAGGATCCACGCGTTGTGGGGATGCGTTGCGTCCCTAGATTACTTGGATAAACCACTTTTATACTGAAAGCTACTTTACACGGGATTTGCAATTTTTGACATATTTCCTGACAAGCATTTAGCTAACACTCTTTTTCTCGGCAAGTATTTTTCTTCTTCAGAAAAAAAAAAAAGAAAAAAAAAGAGGCGGAATATATCAAGTGGTTTGTCTAGGCTCCTATTTTTACTTGCACGACATATTTTCTGCTCCAAAGGAATGTATGCAACGGTGGTGTGTCCATTCGTGGAAAAACAATGCTATAGGACACCAATAGTGTTAAACAATAAACACTAATAAAATGCACGTTTTACAACTTTTATTAGTTATAGTGTGTGTGGTTTTTTTTTTTTTTTTTTTAATTGGGTCTCATAGATATGACCTATCTTTTATTAGTTACAGTGTTAAGCATCGGTGATGTTTAAAGTATTTTTTAATTTTTTATAGTCTGTTTGACATTAGTTCATTCTAACTAATTTTTCAGTTAAGAACAATATAAAACTCTTGCATATTACAATAAAAGTAAAAAAGTTATTATAATATAAATACATACTATATTGTTTATAGTTTTAATTAATAGTTCTAACTATTATATTAAATATTTTTTTTAGAAACATTTTTGTTGATTGTACAATAGTTTTGTATAGTTAACAATGGGCGCTTCTATTCAGGACAGGTTATTACCCAACTGGGTTGAAAAGTATTTTTCATAGATAAAAATGCGTGACGCTGAAGTTTGATTGTCAAAAACTTTTGCTCTCTTTCCTTTTACTAACTTTTTTAAACAAAAACAAATCTTCAAACCAAAGCAAAACACTTGTTATTATTGACCAACCCTTTTACCAAACTTTTTGCATTTGCATCACCAACCAACCACCCACTCAACATGGTATCAAACCTAACCTCAACTTACACTATTTTAGTAACTATGGAATCAGCTTGTTTAAAAAACATCCTGGGCTTCTTTAGTACTAGTTGGTTATCTTACTTTTCTTAATACACATTTTTCTTTTTTTTTTTAAAAAATGTAGACCTTAAAGATATCTACAGATTATTCCTAAACTACGTTACAATTGCTTTTATATTATACATTTTTTTATCTGAATATTAAAGATAGATATATATATATATATATATATATATATGTATATATGAATTATTACTAGACTGCATCTCCAATTATATTTTCATATCTATTGTTCTTCCTTGAGAAATACAAATATCATAAAGCTGAGAATATTGGATTCGATAATTGTCAGTGTCGTTGACAAGCAATGTATATGTATGCCTCTATTAATCCATTTTTTTTAATGCGGCTGTCGGCTATGGAACGAATGAAAAATGAATAAAAATGAAAAAAAAAAGGAAAAATAAAAGTAAAAACCAGATGCTATCCTGTTGGGCTTCAATCATCATACATCACTGGTGACCAGCGGAGCAACCGAAGCCTAAATTATTTTAGTCAAAGTAAACAGCTTGGAAAATAAATTTGAAAAGAAAAAAAACTTTTTTTATTCTGTTCTCCTTAAATGTAAAACGACCTTTTTCTTCGGAAAAACAATAAAAGTTTTGGTTTGAGTATTTGAATAAAATATTTAATTTTTTATAAAAAAAAATACTATAGTAAAATAATTTAAACCTTAATTTAAATATCGAAACAAATAAGCTCAAAATATGCAACCAAAATATGTGGAATGGAGAAAAGAAAAGAAAAAGAAAAATGAAAGCTGACCATGCAACCGAACCATGGGGAATAGCAGAAAAAAAAAAAGAATAAAAAATGTTTTTCCTTTATTTTATTTTATTTTTCCTTTTTAGCAAAATAAGAGGAAAATGAAAGGCAGAGCATTTTTCCCACGCCTGAGCCTTAGCCAGCGGTAGAGATTGCCCCTTCATCTGATCCAACGGTCAGTTTCTGTTCTCTACTTGTCCTTTTGTGAAAGCGAGGCGTTCTTTTCTTTTTTAATTTTCTCTCTCTTCTTTCTTTGGTGATATTACCAAAGAAAACACACGTACTCTCTCTTTCTCTCTCTAAAATCAAACACACTCCCTCTCTTTTCCGCTCCGTTGCGGTAAGAAGAGAGCCCAACAAAGCTCACCAACCGCAACAATGGCTTCCTCTTCTTCCCTTACCCTATCCCAAGCCCTCCTCGCCCGAGCCATCTCCCACCATGGCTCCTCCAACCCTTCCTCCGACCGACTTTCTCTCTCCTCCCTCACTTTCCCCACCTTCTCCGGCCTCAAATCTTCTCAATCTTCTTCATCGTCTACTTCCTCTCGGATGGAGCGCCGCCGGGGGTCCGCCAGACGAGCCGTGAGGGCGGCGGCGGTGGAGACGCTGGACAAGACGACGGAGACTTCGCTGGTGGAGAAGTCGATCAACACGATCAGATTTCTGGCGATCGACGCCGTCGAGAAGGCGAATTCGGGCCACCCGGGGCTGCCGATGGGTTGCGCGCCCATGGGACACATCCTCTACGACGAGGTCATGAGGTTCAACCCTAAGAACCCTTACTGGTTTAACCGTGACCGCTTCGTCTTGTCCGCCGGCCATGGCTGTATGCTCCAGTACGCTCTCCTCCACCTCGCCGGCTACGACAGCGTCAAGGTCTTTTCTTTTCTCTTCTTTCGTTAATATCAGATCTGGTTTCATTTTTAGTCGAAAATGAATTGGATTTTGTTTGTTCATATCATAATAGAGAGAAAAAGTTTGTCATTTTAACTGTTTTGAAGTTGATTACACATAGTTTTTTTTTTCCTCTTGGGTTTGACTTTCGGTTTTGGATAAATTTTATAGGAAGAAGACTTGAAGAGTTTTAGACAATGGGGAAGCAGGACCCCTGGACACCCTGAGAACTTTGAGACACCTGGTATTGAAGTGACAACAGGTTAGGTCAAGCAATTTTTGTCTCAAACTAGCAGGAAAAAAAAAAGGCAATTCTAGTCTCTGGAAGTTCAATTTTTTTTTTCTTTTATTTGAAAAGAATTCTCATTTGATGGCATGTTTAGTTTATTTTATTCAATTCGTGTTATTGTTTAGGTCCACTTGGTCAAGGTATTGCCAATGCTGTTGGTTTGGCTCTTGCTGAGAAGCACTTGGCTGCTCGTTATAACAAGCCAGACAACGAGATTATTGACCACTACACGTAAAAACAACTACCTAATGCTAGTTTTTGTTTTTTGTTGTTTGTTGTTTGTGTTTAGGTTTGGAATATATGATGTTTCTGGCTTAACATTTGTGGGGTTTTGGTTCATTACAGATACGCTATCTTGGGCGATGGTTGTCAAATGGAGGGGATTTCAAATGAAGCATGTTCCCTTGCTGGGCACTGGGGACTTGGGAAGCTGATAGCTTTTTACGATGACAACCACATTTCCATTGATGGAGACACGGAGATTGCATTCACGGAGAATGTGGACCAGCGTTTTGAGGCTCTTGGGTGGCACGTTATCTGGGTGAAGAACGGAAACACTGGCTATGATGAGATTCGGGCTGCCATTAAGGAAGCAAAGGCTGTAAAAGACAAACCCACTTTGATCAAGGTTAGAAACTTCATCTTGTTTGTTTGGTATATGTTGCATTTGGAAGTGATTGAAACCCGTTCAGTTTCAGCAAGACTTCTATAAAATTCCTCTGTGCATGATATGAGTTGGGCTTCTGTGAGATGCTTTATTGGTTTTTGCTCTAATTTGTTCTGTGTTGTGTCCACAGGTCACCACAACAATTGGTTATGGATCTCCAAACAAGGCAAACTCATACAGTGTACATGGTAGTGCACTGGGTGCCAAGGAAGTAGATGCTACAAGGAAGAACCTTGGATGGCCATTTGAGCCTTTCCATGTGCCTGAGGATGTTAAACAGTGAGAAGCGTTATGAGTTATTATTATGTCTTCTATCATATCATGATGGCTAAATACTGAGACCACTTGAGTTTTTTCCTTAGGTACTGGAGCCGCCACACCCCTGAAGGTGCCGCCCTTGAAGCTGAATGGAATGCTAAGTTTGCTGAATATGAGAAAAAGTACAGTGAAGAAGCTGCAGAGCTGAAAGTCATTATCACCGGCGAGCTACCTGCTGGTTGGGAGAAAGCACTTCCGGTGAGTAAAGGACTTTATTTTGGTAGTTTTTCTCCTTTTGCAAAAGATCTACTTGCTTATGTTTTGTGGGCTATCTGCAAATAAGCATGCACACCTTTTGGCAAGAATTGGATGGCATTAGATTACACATTTCTTTGGCTTTCCGTATTCACCATGTTGCTTGGCTTTATTTAAAATTGGTCTCAAAATTTCTTGGACTCCTCTTTGCAGTTGCTGAGTTAAACTTTGTGACTGATTAATTTAGTGAAATATATTTTTATTTGGAACATGAGTTATCTTATAAGAGCTTCTCATATTAATTTTTCAGACATACAGTCCAGAGAGCCCGGCTGATGCCACCAGAAATTTGTCTCAGCAAAACCTTAATGCCCTTGCAAAGGTTCTTCCTGGTCTTCTTGGTGGCAGTGCAGATCTGGCTTCTTCAAACATGACCCTCCTTAAAATGTTTGGAGACTTCCAGAAGGATACCCCAGAGGAACGCAATGTGAGGTTCGGTGTTAGGGAGCATGGTATGGGAGCCATCTGCAATGGAATTGCCCTTCACAGCCCTGGCCTGATTCCATACTGTGCCACATTCTTTGTTTTCACTGACTACATGAGAGCTGCCATAAGGATTTCTGCCTTGTGTGAAGCTGGAGTTATCTATGTCATGACCCATGATTCGATTGGTCTTGGAGAAGATGGGCCGACCCACCAACCAATAGAGCATTTGGCAAGTTTCCGAGCAATGCCCAACATATTGATGCTCCGGCCGGCTGATGGAAATGAAACCGCTGGAGCATACAAGGTTGCAGTCCTTAACAGGAAGACACCATCTATTCTTGCCCTTTCCCGTCAAAAGTTGCCCCAGCTTGCTGGAACTTCCATTGAAGGAGTTGAGAAGGGTGGCTACATTGTGTCGGACAATTCTTCAGGCAACAAGCCAGATGTCATTTTGATTGGAACTGGCTCTGAATTGGAAATTGCTGCTAAAGCTGCTGAGGAACTTAGAAAGGAAGGGAAGGCTGTTAGAGTTGTTTCCCTCGTCTCTTGGGAACTCTTTGATGAGCAATCAGATGCCTACAAGGAAAGTGTTTTGCCTGCAGCAGTCTCAGCTAGGGTCAGCATTGAGGCAGGATCCACATTTGGTTGGGAGAAAATTGTTGGAAGCAAAGGGAAGGCTATTGGAATTGACCGCTTCGGAGCAAGTGCACCGGCAGGAAGGATATACAAGGAGTTAGGTATAACTGCCGAGGCTGTCATTGCAGCAGCTAAAGAAGTGTCTTAGTCTGCTTGTCTTCGAACCTTGAACTTTGTCATTAACAATTCGGTTTCGTTTTGGATGGAAACCGCAGTGAAGAGGCCATATCCCAGTGATTTGTTTGATGACAGGTCTCCTTTTGTTTCAATAAAACATTATGAATTGTCTTTTGTTGCTTTCAATTCTTCAATTGAGCAACATAAATCAAAAAGAGAAAGTCGGGGCTAATAATTTTCATGTATTTTGTAACAACTTTCGGACCTGTCTTGAGTTTTGTAATGTTCTATGGTTGATTAATCTGTTCACTTTCCTTCGTTTCCTTCCCGCGGTTAATGGTAAAGCGTTTGTACCGTCTGATTTGTACTACTGATAAAATCCCTAAAATTGAGTATTAGGATATGTTCTATCAAGTATAAAATTCTTATCCTTTCTCTAAGCTTCAACCGCAAAGGAATATATTTTATTTTCTCCAAAAGTACACTTCAAATTTGGTGAAAATAAATAGCAATCCGAAGGAAATGTTCCAACCCCCAAAAATTAACCATTATTATAAATAAAAGCCACGCATCAAAGCAACGGATGTGAAGAGTGTTGTTCCTTTGTTTGTCCCAAGAGGAAAAAGTGGTTTTGTGTGTATTCTAATTGAGTTGGATTGGATTATGGTTTTAGGTCATCCGAAAATTTTTTGCATAATCCATGCACATTCTCATGCATCAGATGATGGGGCCCATTAAAGAAAATTTCATTGCCACATAATCTAGTTGTGGTTAGTGAGGGGAAGATATTGATTGATCTATAGATAAGTTTGTGGTTGTTAAAAGTCCTGTCCTCAACCTAGCTATCCATATTGTCTCATACACATACCACCATAACTTCCTAAAAAAGGTGTGGTCTGGGCTAACAAACACTCAAAAACTAATAAGGTCTCTTCCTTTCCCTCTCCAATATCTTCGTCTCAAAATAGACGGTTAAGTTTGGTGTTGGTGATGGGACCTAGTTTACAAAAATGAAATCGTAAAAATATTCCCGTTTGGTTTTGTGAAGAATGTTTGAAAATGTTTTTGTACGCTTCTTGAGGTAAAAATTTTAGAAACACTTTCAGCACAATTCTCAAAAAATTCTTATTTTTTAAAACAAAATCATTTTCACCTGTTTTAAAAATACTACCAAACGGATACCAACGTTGGTTGAGAATTTTGACATATTCAATTGAGTATTTTTAGCATATTCTCTCTTTATACAAGCATATAAGTTGGATACACTAATACACCTTGCGAGAGATTTCGTCTCTTTTAGGGGAAAAAAAAAGGGACTATACTCTATCAAAAATCCCACGTCTTATTTTCCTTTTTGGTGTGGTATTTATGGCCCCTTTTGCTTATAAAAAGAACTTGTCAAATTTGTTGAAACAATAACTACTCATCACTTAATTATAAATTAGCATTAATGCTGATTGTTGCATAAATATTCTTGTCGGCTATTTAAGTACATCTTCATAAAGCTTGGGACGAGCAGTAAGTATTGCTTTCTAATTATTGGATGGAAGGATCCTTGGAAAGAAGACGAGCAAGGAAGGCGATCGAGATTGCTAATGACGATATGACACCGGAAAGCCTTTGTTACAAATACTTTGTTGTGCCTCAACTTCTACGGTGATGTTTCGCAATACAAGTTAGAACAAAAACTTCTAGTTATTATTATGTAAAACTCTAATATGCTATAGTATCAACAAAAAAATATGTTACAGTATAAAGCTCTCATATGCTATAGTGTTTTCTACCACATTTGGTTCAGACTATTAGTTCTAACTAATGCTCCCAACACATCCTATACACGTGATGATTTTGTCTCTCATACACTATATTCTATTTGGTAACAAATACTTGAAATGCTTTGTTTCCATATTATTTCAAATTAACCTTTGGTCTTACCAAATAATAAAGAGCACAAGGAGAGTTATCCGTCGTGCTTTTTCTTAGCACACTATGTTGTTTTGGCAAGAAAGTGTCAATTGTAGCCATTTCTTACCAAATAAGTTGTAAACAGTTACTAAAGTGTTAGTCCTTTAAACGGCCTGCATTTTATAGGCCCCTAATATGTGTTCCAAATCGTTCTAGGTCCTGATGATACCTCACTCCTGCTTGCCCAGGCCCATTAATAAGCGTTGGTCTTACAATGTTCTGATGGGTTTGGACCCTCACTTGTGCCTCATGTACGCAACTCCCACCAACCTTTTTTTTTTTTTTTTTTTAATTAATATTTTGATCAGATTTTGGCTTTCATTAGAACTTTGACGTCCAACCCTGCTGCCACAGAAACGACTATATGATTTATGGGTCGGAATCCTTCTTTTTTTTTTTTTTTTTTTTTTTTTTTGAGAGGGTCCGAATCCAATTCCTTTATTTTGCTTTTCATATACTTGACGTTTATTACATAATTAAATGTTACTACTTGAAAAACTAATGAATTTGATCTCATAACTCTTGTATGGGAGAACGATTCTTAGAAAAAAAAGATTAAAAAAGAGAAAACTAAAAAGTGAGGCAAAATTTATAATGAGATGTGTATTTTGTCTCCGCTTCTAGGGTTTGTTATTTTGATTATTGGATTGACATTTTAATAGTTTGATTTATGACTAAAAATAGTTTTAAGTTATATGTTGAAAATTTTTAAATAATTAAAAAATTAATCAAATAATTAAAATAACAAAACTTGTCAATCGAGTTAAAATACATATTCTATTATAAAAGGTCCCAAAAAATTAATTTTGAAACACAATTTTTTCTTGTCACTGGTTAATTAACGATTGTAGTCAGATTTGAAAATTCAGTTTAGTACACCCACCCAACATTTCTCGCTCCGGCGGCTTGGGTCCCACTGATTGAAACGGGTTGGTGAGTGATATTGCAATTTAGAGCAAAACGCGGTCAGCTTCTTACCAACCCAAATTTTAAAAATTCATGTAAAACCCCCCACTCATCTTTTTCATGTCTTTTAGGTACCAAGAACAACAGAGTACTGTCTTCCAAGAACAAAGTACAATCCCCACTCTGCACAAACAAGCCAACTAACACCGGTCAAATAAGCCCCTCAACTTCTTGAATATAAAAATTCAGACACTAGTTTTTGGAAATTTATAAATTTTCCCCAAAAAATGCAAATTCTGGTGAGAGAGTTTGGTTGGTAAACCCTCCCAGAGAGACAGAAAGAGAATCAATCCCCGCCTGCAACCATCGCCACTGCCAGCAAAAACCCAACTTTTTGTTTCTTCCAAGCACCCACTTTGTAGGGAGAGAAGCGACAGAAAAACTTTTAGAGGGAGAAAGTGAGAGGAAAAAAATGGCGCAAGCGACCAAAATCTGCAACAATGGAGCTCGAAGTGCTCTTATTTTGCCCAATATTTCGAACCCCCACAAACCCAAATCCTTCAACTCTTCAATCTCGTTCGGATCAAAGTTTCTGGGTTCTCCTAGCTCTCTGAGTTTGAAGCTCGATAAAAATTTCGCCTTACGTCGTACGACAGGCGGCAGATCCTTGGCCGGTCCGGTCATGGCTTCTGTTGCGACGGCGGAGAAGCCATCGAAGGTACCGGAGATTACGTTGCAGCCCATTAAAGAAATCTCCGGCATCGTCAACTTGCCGGGTTCAAAGTCCCTCTCGAATAGGATTCTGCTTCTCGCTGCTCTCTCTGAGGTATATACAAAAATTTGATCTTTTTTTGCGAGTCCTTTTATTTTTTGGCAAGTTTAAAGCTTCTTTGGTTGTTGAAAAGAAAATTAGATTTTTTTGGATTTTTTTTTTGATAAATTAAGTGTTACTGTATTAATAATAGAGTGCTGATTGTTATTAATATTCGCCTGGGAATGTATGGAACATTGAACATCTCAGTTGCATGTTTGAATAGGATTTGTTTGAGCTGAACAAATAGTCTTCTAGTTGAGGGAAAATGTGAGAACATTGCTTTAAAGAATTTTTTTTTTTTTGGCTAAAATTATGTTCTTGATCGTTTTTTTTTTCTTAAGAAAATTGTGGAATAGAAATCAAGTTGTGTTATTGAAGTCGTATTTTCAAGGATGACAGTCATTTGCACTTTTCCGAACTGAATTTGGAGATACATGGTATAATTCTCATGTAATCAACCAATGTTCTTTGCGTTTGTTCATCTGTTGGAATGGAAGTAAATAGAAACTAGTTTTGATTGCTAAGAACATTAGGGGTCTTTGCTTAAGGACTATACCGAGTTTTAGGTCGTAAAAATTTGCTAGTCAATTTCAGCTTCATTAGAAATGTAGCTTATTAGAGTTTCAAGATTTGGATGGTGTATTCACCTTAGTATTCTAGGCGTGATATCATTGGTGTCCATGGCTGGCCCAACTATTAACTAAAAGGAGGCAACGGACATCATCATTGATTTTAAACGTTGAATTTTGATTAGAATTTTGACCGTTAAGGGCTAGTTATAGTATGGTTGATACCAGCCTACTGCCAAAGTTTGCATTTGACATGGTTTTTGGTTAATGTTGACCCTTTGGTAATGTCTTATTTATAAGAAACCACTCGGGCTTGGGAGGGCCCTACCATTAATATTGACCCAAAGAAGATAGTTGGCCAGGGAAATCATCCCTTATATGAAGGCCTCCGTTGTATTTAGTTTCACATCCTTATCTGTTATAGTTTCGCTTGATACCAATTACTTTTCTCTCTGGAATGTATGATGGGTTTGTCTGAAATTTGTTGTTATTTCTCTTCTTTCCTTTTTTCTTGCAATTATTGTATTTCCATTTAACTTGCTTCTCATATGCTATGTATCTTTACCTAGTAAAGTATCCTGGCTGGTAGCAATAATTCCTTTTCATTTCAAATTATTATTCAGGGAACAACTGTTTTGGACAACCTGTTAGATAGTGAAGACATTCACTACATGCTTGGTGCCTTGAAAACCCTTGGACTTCATGTTGAAGCGGACAAGGGAACAAAACGAGCAATTGTCAAAGGTTGTGGTGGTCAGTTTCCTGTAGGCAACGAATCAAAGGATGAAGTTCAACTTTTCCTAGGAAACGCTGGAACGGCAATGCGTCCATTGACAGCAGCAGTTACTGTTGCTGGTGGAAATTCTAGGTCCGCGTGCTTTGCATTTTCAACAATTTTAGTTTTGAAATTGGGACGCCTTCTCTATTCAATAGGATGCTGCAATGTTGTTTTCTTGTTTTGCCTTTTTTCGACAATAGATGGTTTTATTTCTTCTTGTTGTATATTCTTTTGGCCAAGTAACTCTTATATTTGGGCATGAGAAAGGTCTGGCGTAACAATAACTAGCAAATACTTCCCATCTTTCATTTTGATATTGAAGCACTTTGGTTCTTGTTGCCATACAGTTGGTTGTGCTAAAAATTACATTTTTCTAATCTGCTAGAACCTAATCTGCATAATCTCTCTCTCTCTCTCTGTCTCTCTCTCTCTCTCTCTCTCTCTCTCTCTCTCTCATAAGACAATCTACCTTGTATGTTACTATTAACTTTTGAGCAACGCTTTATTTGATATTTTCCAGCTATGTACTTGATGGTGTGCCCCGAATGAGAGAGCGGCCAATTGGAGATTTGGTTGATGGTCTTAAGCAACTTGGTGCAAATGTGGATTGTTACCTCGGCACCAACTGCCCCCCTGTCCGTGTAATTGCAAAGGGAGGCCTTCCTGGAGGGAAGGTAAGGTTTCCATTAAGTAGTTTGAAATGATATAAATGAGTGTTCTTTGATTGTTTTAGTATTGAGTATTGATTCGTCTAATTATTTGATATTTTCCCTTGGAAAAACAATAATTTTACTATTAATATACAAGTAATGTTTGACAAGACAAAATTTAGTTTATTGTCTGAAATCATTGGGCTAATTTTTAACATTTTAATTCGCAACAAATGGTTTTATTCTTACCCTTTGCAGGTGAAGCTTTCTGGATCAGTTAGCAGTCAATATTTGACTGCTTTGCTTATGGCTGCTCCCTTGGCTCTTGGAGACATTGAAATTGAGATTGTTGATAAGCTGATATCCATTCCCTACGTTGAGATGACATTGAAGTTGATGGAGCGCTTTGGTGTCAGTGTTGAACACAGTGAGAGCTGGGATCGGTTCTTAGTTCGAGGAGGCCAAAAGTACAAGTAGGTTTCTTTAATATATTGTTGCACAACTTCGTAAATCTGGTTGAATCAAGAGTAATGAATTGTAAAAACATCTGTCAGATCTCCTGGAAATGCTTATGTAGAAGGTGATGCTTCAAGTGCTAGTTACTTCCTAGCTGGTGCTGCAGTAACTGGTGGGACTGTGACCGTTGAAGGTTGCGGGACTAGCAGTTTACAGGTATTTTTGATACAACATAGCATATTATGTTATTTCTTTTGAACCCGGTCGTTGTATCTTCAAATTTAATGTGGAATTCTCAAAATTTTTCCTTGTGCAACCTAATGATGAATACGAGTTTATGGGCATTCTCCTTTGGACAAGTTTTTATAATTTTTTTGCCCTCCAAAGGAATTATAGAGAAAATAGGTAGAAAAACCTAGTCGTCTTACGTACACTCATTGGTGCTATATCAAGGGAGACGTGAAATTTGCCGAAGTTCTTGAGAAAATGGGTGCTAAAGTTAGCTGGACGGAGAACAGCGTCACTGTCACCGGACCACCACGTGATTCTTTGAAAAGACAGCACTTGAAAGCCATTGATGTCAACATGAACAAAATGCCTGATGTTGCGATGACTCTTGCTGTAGTTGCTCTTTTTGCCAATGGTCCCACTGCTATAAGAGACGGTATGCTTTATCAATTTACTTTTACGATTGTATTATGTTTTTACTTTCTTGATCTCAGGTTATAAAAAGAAACAGATGGATGAATGGGTATAGGTCTTTGGTTCGTGTCTGGCCAAAACAAATGAACAAATAAATTTACAAACAAATCTGTTCATAAATCTGAAACTTAAATAGGAATAAATACTCCAACCAAATATGTTTTTGTCTTTCATTGAGGACCACTATTTAAAACATTTTCTCGTATAGACCACCACTCTTGATTTCTGGCTTTTCTTTTGTAATTTCCAGTGGCAAGTTGGAGAGTCAAGGAGACAGAGAGAATGATTGCCATTTGCACTGAACTCAGGAAGGTTAGATTAGATTTTAGTGGCTGTTTATGCACTTGTTATTTCCTCAGCCCTATCATACCATGGTTGATGGTTCTTTGGCCTTGACATTTGGCAAAATAATATTCCAGTTGGGAGCAATAGTCGAGGAAGGACCAGATTACTGTGTGATCACCCCACCTGAGAAGCTCAACGTGACGGCAATAGACACATATGATGACCACAGGATGGCTATGGCATTCTCTCTTGCTGCCTGCGGAGACGTCCCAGTTACCATCAATGATCCGGGTTGCACCCGAAAAACTTTCCCAGATTACTTTGATGTCCTCAAGACATTCACAAAGCACTAATTATCTATATTGTTAAAGAATCATTAAAAGAGAGAGACGGAGAGAGTGCCAATAAAATCGGCTTCCAACATTGCAACCAAAACAGTGGGAAGGCAAGCAAACCCTTTTTCCATTTGTTGTATTATATTGCCTTGTGATTTTTAGCTAACTAATATTTTGCAAGTTGAGCTCGTCGTTATCCTCTCAAGAGTTGTAATCTTCTTGTTTTGTTGCTCATGGTGCTTTGTTGTAAGATCTGCAGAACTTCCCTTGTTTTATTGTATTTTTTGTTTAAAACTTAAATTTAAGAATAAGCTTCTGAGGGAAAATTCCACGTATGCTATGATCTTGAGTGTAGAAAACTTTAGTTATTGTATAGGTCTCTAGTAGCAGCACCGTCCCGGATCTACTTTATTACAAGAATTTTCGTCATCTTGTAATGTCATTTATTGACAAAAACTGTAGCTCACCTCGAAATATTAATTTTCATATGCCAATGGTCCAGCTTACCATAACTTGCAGGGCATGGAACATGATGCCTGGTTGTTAAAGAAAAGGACTGATAGGACATGTACCCTCTGTCTTTTTTTTTTTTTTTAATATCAGATTCACATGGGGCTGATTGTGGACAAGGAGAAATTAAAGCCTCACTTTGTTTTGTTTTCCCTCCTTAAAAACAAGGACATTAATCCATTTTATAACAATAAAACTTAGGTCTAGAATACCCTTAATTTTCTACCATATCTCCACTTACAATCAACTTGTTCTAACAGAGATCTAGAGAGAGAGAGAGAGAGAGGATTGAGTAATTGACTGTTCTGTTTTGGCTAGTTTTGTAGATAATATGTTCAGGGAAAGAAGAAAATTGTTCGTGTGGAGGGTCAAAATCTTAGGGTGGGCCATTTGATGTTTGGGTTTAAAGGTTGATGAATTATAATGATGAGTGTAATGTGGGAAATGTGGGTCATAATTTTTAGTATTAATTTTCTTTAACATTACTCTTCTCCTTTATCTTGAGCTTTCAGACTAAGTAATACACTGTTTGGGATTGTAATCCACTACAGTAATTTTGGAGCTTCACCAACCCCACATGATGCTAGCTAGATCCTAACATAAGTTCTGCAATTTAAGTTTCCAATATCAACTATTGGCAAGAGAATCCTTTTTGCCGTCATTTCAAAGCTTGTTTTGCACTACAAGTGCTCGCTAAACTCTTTCTTCTGCACGTGAGTTGTCTCCTTTACACACAGATACATTCCAGACAACATACATACAAAAAAAGACAAAAAAGGGCAAAAGAAAAATAATGGCATTTGTTTTTATTTGTTAATCTTGGATTTTAATGCCCCATTATGAGGTCAAGGAGGAGAAAGTATAGCCTTGTACTAACATGAATGAGTGAACAGACTGTCATTACCTGGACTTCTTTTGAGCTGTCCTTCCTGATAAAGTATCTACATTGTTGTCCTCCTTTTTCAGGAAAAAAATATTGCTCAATTTTTACACTCACTTTTTTGTCCATTTCTTACTTGTCCTATCACCAAATGATAAACAGGAAACAAGTATAAATAAGATATACAAATCTAGGTCTTCCTATTAGTTGGTTTAAATTAATTTTTTATTTAAAAATAATATAAAATTTTTATATATTATAATAAAAATAAAAAAATTATTACGATATAAAATTTTCATATGTTACAATATTTACAGTTTCTATCATGTCAAATACCATACCGTACCATAAAAGGAGAGGTTATCATCCCAGGCAAAAACTTGTGAAAGCTTTAAGATAAGTGCAAAAAAAAAAAAAAAAAAGCAGCAAATTTATGTAAAACATGTAATGGAGTTGCATCAAGGCTCTCTTCTTATTGGTAGAAGAAGGGCATGGTAGGCAGAAACTTGCAACTTAAAAATGGTAGGGCCTGTTTGATTCCCATTTCAAAAACGTTTTTTATGATTTCGAAAACAAATAAAACAAAAACACTTGCAAAAACATGTGTTTGGTTGTTGTATTATCATGAATACAAAGAAAACAAGTTTCTAAACAGACAAACCCTTGTAGATTTTGAAACGATAAATCATATTTTTCTTTGTTTTCTAGTTCATTCTTATCATGCTGTTTGGGATGTCGATAGAAGAGGCAAGCGGCAGAGGAGCTGAATAAAGGAGGTAGGAGGTTAGGCTTAGTTATAATTAATTACATATATATATATATATAATATTTGCTTTACATTCAAAAAAAAATAATAATAAATGACCTAGTAGTGTCTAAATAACTACCAAGCTAAAGTGGTACTTTTTTTGCCCCTAAAAATGATGCTTCTAGCTTTGAATCAAAATTCTTAAGCTACTAGAGTTAAATATTAACTTCAAGTATTAATTGCCGTGCAAGAGTAAGCATGATTATGCAAGTATTATTATAAATCAGCATGATTATACAATGGAGTTACTTTGTTCACAAATGTCCAAACCTTAATCATGACTTTCACTAGCGATAATTCCTTTTTTTAACTGAAAAAAATTAAGAAAATAAGATTCAAATTTGTTTCTGATAACTGAAGTAAAGAAAAGAAACAAGATTATATAAATAAACATACAAAACAAATTCAAGAAAAAGATAACATAAATAGACAAAAAAAGCAAATTTCAATATTTACTTAGAAAAGGGTAAAATAATGAAACTAGAATTTGAAGTGAAACAATTTGTTTTGTAAAAGAAATATTTATTTTAGTATATCTAAATAATTACGGATCCCATATCTTTTTCCATGAAAAACTAATGTTGGAAAGAGGGTTAAAAAAACAAATCATCACTACAACTGATTTGAGCAGAGATTTATGAAAACGGTCAGAGTAAAGGTCTTAGCCTTGCATGGTGGGGGTTACGAATTTTTTTTTTTTAAAAATATTCTGCTACTATCTTAAGTGTGAATTGCAGCATTCATCTGTTTATAGACCATAGGAGTCAATGGAAATCCGAATTTAATGTGAGAACTCAAAATCCCAACCCCCACAAATCCCTCACACCTTTCATTGTTGGGAAAACTAAGAGCCCCCTTACAAATAGCCTCAAAATCACATCCACACCATCTCCAACAAACCAGACCTCCAACGTATCCTCAAATCCAAAATTAAGTTCTCCCTTTATATAGATGCTCCCTAAATGTTCTTAGATAAATTGAGGTAGTATGAGAACCAATCAAATATTTTTTTTTTCTCCTTTTGTTTTTGAGAAAGAAGGAAAAAGAAAAACTTTTACACACAAAATTAAATAATGAACCATATAATTCAACCTTTGTATTTTCTTTTTTATAAAAAAGATATATAAAAAAACCCTTTTGTTGAGTTAAAATCCATTTCAGTAATTTTCTAGGTTCTTTGCATCTTCTTATATCTCCATTTCTTTAAATGGCCTCCCATTTCTATAGCTAAAAAAGTGGGGAAAAAAACCCTTCTCTCTCCTCCACACACACAAAAAACATAGGATTAAGCACAAATTGGCAATGCTTAGTCAAACCCAAGACTTTAATCCTTTTATGTAGGGCTATAAACCCAACACCGTCACCACCCTTCACCCTTCACCCCTCACCAACACCAACCCATCCCTCCAAGAAACCAGAAGATTCCCATTTCCCATTTACACATTTCCCTCAACCAACAACATGAAAAAATAGCAAAAAAAGTAACAAAACAAAGCAAAACAAAACACCACCACCGCCACCGCCACCGCCACCACCCTTACCATAATGCTAATCTCTCTCTCTCTCTCTCTCTAACTTTCCTTCCTCTTTATCCTTGACACCACCACCACAAAACAGCTAAAGCAAAAATCCCCACAGCCCCATTTCTAATCTCCTCCGCAAACTTCAAACCCTAACCCTAATCCCAAATCAAAGACCAATCAAGCAATCCACATTGAGCTGAAAGGAAAAGCTTTCAACTTTTGAATGAAGAGGAAATGAAGCAAATGTCCCACCTTGACAACATTCCCTCCACACCAGGCAAGTTCAAGATGGACAAGTCCCCTTACATCCACCACCACCACCACAGACTCCTCCGCTGGCAATGGCATTCCTCTCTGGTCAAGCTCACGTTTTGGTCCTTCCTCTTCCTTGCCCTAATCTTCCTCTTCTTCCTTAAATCCCCTTCTTCTTCTTCCTCCTCTCCTTCTTCATTCTCTTCTTCTGATCCTTCTAGAAGATCCCTCCGTACTGACTCCTGGGGCGGCGCCCCCTGGGAGAAGCGCGTTCGCTCCTCCGCCCGAATCCGCTCCCGCAACGGCATCTCCGTACTTGTCACCGGCGCCGCCGGATTCGTCGGAACTCACGTCTCCTTAGCGCTCAAGCGACGAGGCGACGGCGTCCTTGGAATCGACAATTTCAACGACTACTACGACCCTTCCCTCAAGCGAGCTCGCCAAGCGCTCCTCGATCGGACCGGCGTCTTCGTCGTCGAAGGCGACATCAACGACTCCGCTCTCCTCAGAAAGCTCTTCGAGGTTGTCCCCTTCACCCACGTCATGCATCTCGCCGCCCAGGCCGGCGTCAGGTACTAAAATTTTGACTTTTAAGTAAGACGCATAGTTTTTTCTATAATAAGAACTCAAAGCTTTAAATGGTGAATTAAGCTCTGTTGTAACCATAGTTAATAGATAACCAAGGAAGAACAGAGACACTGTTTGAAATAAAATATAGTTGCATTGTAATTTTAGTATATTTCAATAAACTAAAATTAACTATATTGAATTGAACTTGTTATAAGCTTAGTTTTGATGAAGGAAATAGACAGTTTGAAATAAACTAATAATAATAATAATAATAAATTATAGCTGCATTGTAATTTTGGATTAAAATTTTGGTTTAATTCATGCTCTGCGGCTGCTGTAGGTATGCCATGGAAAATCCCAGCTCTTATGTTCATAGCAATATAGCTGGTTTAGTTAACCTTCTTGAGGTTTGTAAAGAGGTTAATCCACAGCCTGCGATTGTTTGGGCGTCGTCTAGCTCTGTTTATGGACTTAATACTAAAGTTCCCTTCTCGGAAAGGGACAGGACAGACCAGCCTGCGAGTCTCTATGCAGCTACTAAGAAGGCTGGTGAAGAGATTGCACACACTTACAATCATATTTATGGACTTTCATTAACCGGGTTGAGGTTTTTTACTGTTTATGGCCCTTGGGGAAGGCCAGACATGGCTTATTTCTTTTTCACTAGGGATATTTTGAAAGGGAAGTCGATTTCTATCTTTGAAGCGGCGAATCATGGGACGGTCGCAAGGGATTTCACCTACATTGATGATATTGTGAAAGGTTGTTTGGCTGCATTGGATACCGCAGAAAAGAGTACTGGGAGTGGGGGGAAGAAGAAGGGGCCGGCGCAGTTGAGGGTGTTCAATTTGGGGAATACTTCTCCTGTGCCGGTTTCAGATTTGGTCAGCATTTTGGAGAGGCTGTTGAAGGTGAAGGCGAAGAGGAATATAATGAAGTTGCCGAGGAACGGGGATGTTCAGTTTACTCATGCTAATATTAGTTTGGCTCAGAGGGAGCTTGGGTATAAGCCCACTACTGATTTGCAGACTGGTCTGAAGAAGTTTGTGAGGTGGTATCTCAGTTACTATTCTGGTGGCAAGAAGGCTGCTAGCTGACCCTCCAATATATCTTTTTGAGCTGTGTTGATGTGTTGGTAGGATCCACATTCCTCCATGAATTCTCGTTCATTACCAATTCTTATGATTGTTTCTTTCTTTCTTTCTTTCATATTAATCTCTAAACATTTCTCTGTTTGTAATGATGCCAATATTGGGAGGACCTTGTTGTGTGTCCTATAAACTGAAGAAGAAGATTTGTAGGTTCATGACGAGGGACTTTGGATGTCAGATGTCGGACATTATTTGATGGCAACTTCCTAGCTCAGATGTGTATTTGAAAAAGGGGAAGAAATTGAGGGCCATCTATATCTCTTTTTCTTCTTATTATTCATTTGGAATGTAATTGTTGTAGCTTTTCGTTTTTGTAGAATTTCACGACTAATAGACATGCTGCTGATCATGTATCATTGCCATGAGATTCAATAAAATAGCACACGATAGTTTACATTGTTCTTTTCCTGTTTTTGCTATTAGATGAAACCGAATAAGAGAACTGCTGTTGGCTCTTTTAGGTGTAATGGGACTGATATTATTATTTATCACAAGTAAATGGGAATGGTGTATTACTTGGTGTTCTTTGGTTACTTGGGCTGCAATTTTGAGGTTTTGTGTGTCTTCTACAGGCCACTCTCTTGCCCAACACTTATTCCCTTTCAGACCACAGTTTACTTGTGAATCTAAATCAGCATGCCTTTTTGTTTTGCTTGCTAGAGTTGACGAGGATCAGATCATTCTTTTTATGTTGCTTCTACTTTGGTATGGATTCACTCGTTATTTTCCTTTTGCTCCTTTTCCTAATTCTGACTTCCGAGAGACCTTTCTTGTGACTTCTATGTACATCACTGCTATCAATATTCTTCTCATCTTTGGCCAAGCGACTTGCAGATTTCTGTATCAGGACCTTTTTTTTTAAATTTTTATGTTGCTATTGTTGGAAGTAGTTTGTCTTTATTAATCATGTAATTTCTATTGTTTTTATTCTTATTCAACAAAGAGAACCAGGACAAACATTCTTTGGTTAAGCGTGCCAGATGTAGAAATTCTTGGAAGCTGTTGATTTTGTCCATATTTTTATGAAATGGTGATTTAACTTTCTTATCGTTTAACTCCTCAACTGGGCATTCTTACTAGAGTTACAAATGCTGCCAAGCCAAACTCAGTCTTGTGACTGACTGCTTCAGCCACTAAAATCCTTTATCACAAAAGAGACTTAAAAATCTATTTCTATCTTCAGCATAACTTAGACTTCGTTTCATTGTATAACGGGCGCTACCTGATCTAAATGTAAATACATATAATATAATCAGCGTCATCTGAAAGTACATATAATTTTCATTAAATCCTACTGCATAATGGCTTTACAAGGAGCGGATTGAATAAGCATCTTTCGTAATGTAGACAAGGAACTCTAGCATAGAGACGAGTATCCCTTGTTTTACCATGGTTAAGGGCAAAATGATAAATTGGCCTTACTACTGTACTTAGAAGCGTATGTTTAGACTGCAATTATCGAGTCATGCATGTTAATCCATTTCATTGTTTCTAGTGACTAGAGGAATGACCTATTTAGTTCATAAGTTTGAACAGAAATTTAAATTTTTGCGAGAGAACGTTGTAGGAAGAGGTTTAAATTGTAGTTGAATATATGTATAAAAAAAGGCAAAGATTTCCTGAACAAGAACGCACAAGTGGAGATAGTTGTCATACAACAAGAGAGATGCCATAAGCATAGCGTCCGTAAGGTGCAACTACAAGCCTTCTTTCGTGGAACGTCTATATGGCGAGTCTTAGGCTGTTTGTTGTATTGTTTCATATGCCAGTCATATATAACAAGCACCACATCGCAAAGAAAAGACATGTTTCACTATGATAATTACTATAAGTGGTCGTATTATTTTGCTAAAAGAATATGGACTTATTTTGTTAGCACACAATTATGGTTGAAAATTGCTTGAGGTGTGCTTTGAGGCAAGACTGTGGAACAAAGAATTGGGAATAAAAGAGGGTTAATTCAGAATTATTTACAGAGAAAAAAGAACCAGAGAATTTAAACAGAAGAAAAGAATAAGTTTATGCCTATTTGGGGACAGGTAAATTGTAAAGTTATTTTAATCAAAATGTAAATCGTAACAAAAATCAAACAAAAATAATTCTTAATATTTAAAATAATCGTAAATAAATTTTAAAAGATAAGCATAAATTTAAATTTGAAATATAAACTAAATTAATAGGGTTACTGGCATTAAACTTGTAGCAATTTTAATTATTGTATGCTATTTACATAATTATACAAATACCAGATGATATTATATAAATACTAGATATATTATAAATAGATTAGTTATTTTAAAATTGTGAACTCATACTTTAAAGCTCCATTGTGTTCTAGTTTTAAGAAACTCTAATTAATTATTGAGAAAATTAGGTAAAAAGATTTTTGACCACCTTTTTAAATAAATAACTAAACTTTTTAAAAATTAAAAAAATGACCAAACTTTTTAAAAATTAAATAAATGACAATAAATGACTTTTTTTACCACCGTAAATCATTTATAAACACTAGTACATCATTGATTACATTAGTAAATTACTTATAAGTATAGTTTATCATTGATCTACTAATAATTTATCATCAAGAAACTGATAATTATTGAGAGAATAAATTACCTAGTTAATCAATAATAAATTACAAATCAATATGTCATTGATGTATTGCAATTTATTAACGATATACTGATTAGCATTAGTACATCTTTTGATGTACTTCATTATTCATTGATATACAAAAACAACTATTTTGCTAAATTTTAAAACTTAGCCGTTTACTTAAAAAGAGCTTAAAAATGGCCATTTACACCTAATTCCCTTGATTATTTTAATTGAAACAGATTGAAAGATGAAAAGAATAGAAATAAACAGGGAAAAAACTAAAGGAAGAAAGATGTAAATAATTGAAATATTTATTTGAATATCTTAAATTATTTATTATTAAACTTTTTAAGTTAAGTCATGCTTTGTATAACATTTAATATATATTGAAAAGTTTAGTTTTGAAATTTATAAAAATTTAATTACTTCATAGGGTCTTTTGAGTATGATTTTATAAACACAAAGAGTGATTTTGTTATTTGCATAATACAAAAGGTATTTTGGACATGTGCATAATACAAGGGGTATTTTGAGTATTTTGTTTATTTTCTCAGATTTGATAAATTCAGAAATTACCCCTTGAATTAATTAATATATTCAAGATTTACTCCGTGTAACCAATTATCAAATTTAATAAACCTAAAAAAATTTACCATATGTACCCATGATCAAATTTAATAGAGAGAGCTTCAAATTATTTATGTGTATATATTTTATCAATATTTACTACATTTTTATGTACTTAATATTACATAATTTTTAGTTAATAAATACATTTATAACAGTTAAATATTGTTTTAAAATTAAAAATTAAAAATTCTATTGATTAACAGTTGTAGAAAATAACTTATTTACTACGATAAAAAAAATGCAAAACTACTAGTCTACGACAAGTCTATTAGATACAATTTCCGGTATTAAATCGATGCTAGCTGAAGTTCCAGGGTTTAGATTTGTTGGCTTCTCTAATATCATTGAAATGCACCAACAGAGCTTCTTTCTATGAATAAAAAAAGAAAGAAAGAAAGAAAGAGTGTACCGTCAAATTTCTATTACACAATCCACGAATGAAGCTAAACAAGTCAAGTATTCAAATTATTCAAAAATCATACTTCGTTCTTCCACTCTTCAAGACAAGGCACAACATATCTGATATATCAGGATGGGAATTGAGGAAATTCCAAGACTCGAGCATCAGGCGTTTCCTTGATCCTTTAAAATGAACTACCTACATTCGAGATATGAGAACATATGAGGACCCGTGCGGAAAAAAAGAAGCACCAATATTAATATTTGGTACGATTCTTATAGTCATGATTTTTCAATAGAATACCTTGACATCTAATGGCATGCCATGAAATTGACCAGCACCTTCTGGTGGCGTCCAATTGTATATAGCACAGGGCAAAAATAAGATCGAAGCGCCCCCAACATCTTCAAGAAAAGCTCGTGGTCTGGAAAATCTCGATGCGTCAAAGGAAGGATGAGATTTCACCACCCAAGCAAGAGCTAACTGATCGCCAAGCATTCGAGAAGCATTCATGTACTTAAATTTGTAAATTTTAAGTACTTCTTGTAAAAATTTCTTTGCCCTGCAATACCATATAGGTTTGTGGAAGTAAGATTTGGTTTAGAGTAGATTGC
This sequence comes from Artocarpus heterophyllus, assembly GCA_025403435.1. Lineage (NCBI taxonomy): Eukaryota > Viridiplantae > Streptophyta > Magnoliopsida > Rosales > Moraceae > Artocarpus > Artocarpus heterophyllus. Next base: position 20,360,338 of record CM046354.1, on the reverse strand, counting down.
CAAAAATCAGAAAATATTCGAAAACGTTATATACGTTTTCTGTTCCAATGCCACCAAATTGAGTAAAAAGAAATCAACGCACACCTAAAAATGCCATCAGCAGTCCCCCTCACTGCTATGAATCCTGAATTGAGAGGTTGTGCTTTGTTATTCCTGAAAGTGAGTGCCAGATGAAAATTTGGATAATCGTGAAATATGTGTCCCAAATCATCAACAACAGCTATATCCGAGTCCGTGAATATGTAGTGACTATTATGCCCTGGTCTCTGAGAAAGCTCCTGAAGCCGTGTTTCTAAGAAGGCCTAAATTAGCAATACAATTTCTAAAATCGGCATTGTCATGATAAAACCACAGAATTATTATCATGACAACAGAAAAAAAAAAAAACACAGAACAATTTAGAGAGACAGAGAGGTGCATGCATTGTTCAGATTTCAGTCACATGAAACATTAAAGTAAACTGAGTAACGTGCTATTCCTACATATGTCTTCTACCAACAATTAAAGCATGCAATGTGCTCTTACAATGTAAGACCCGATTCTTTGAAGCATCAACTTGTCTCGCAAATATTCACCTTGGATTGGATAAACAGTTACCCCATTTCTGATAATGGAAAGATCAGATGCCTGGTCCGTAAGAATGAATATGTTGCTCTTAGGCATTGTCACCTGCATAATGTAACATGTAAGATTCATTTGGCTTAGCCTCCATAACACTCTTAAAACGAAAACATTGTAACCCAAATAAACTAAGTCAACATTCTGAAGTAACCTGACATATACTTCACAAACCTCAATCTTCTAGCCCAGAAAACTAACACGAAAACATAAATAAATAGTTGTTTCAACTTAGAATTGAAAACATAATGCAAGCAGAACTAGTACATTCTATTCTCTTTCCAAGGAGGGAATCAATGTTTGAAACAAATATAAGATGATAATAAAGTCTATATTATACCTGAATGAAGTTAACGAAAGTATCCAAAATGGCCATGGACCTCTCTTCTTTACTATATGAAGCATTCCCAACAACAACCAAGTTCGACGCCTTCTCGTCCGCATGCACACTAAGGGAGGAATTATATATGGTAAAGACAGTTGCAAATGCCATGTTGTTTCCATAAGTGGATTCATGGGAGGAGGTTGAAAAATGGGTCTTGTTGAGAGCTTTAGTACCTGCTCTAGAAAAAATAAAAAGTAAATAAGAAGCCTTACCAAAAAAATGACTAAAACCAATACTAACTGCTGAATTTTTTCTGTGACCATTTTCCCAACAAATTGGGAATATCTCTCCTCTTAAAACATAATCATTCAGACTCATTAAAAAAAGAAAAAGAAAAAGAAAAAGAACATAATCATTCACTGCAACAAGAAACACTCACTACAGAAGAACAAAGTCAAGAGTGAGTTCTAGTTCTTCCATTAAGCCTGTTCACCGGGTTATTGGGGAAAAAAATCCATAAATAACAACAATTTAAAAGATAAAAATTGCTGAATATGCCAAAAGGAGAATGCCCACAAGAGAATCACCGTGGAAGAATAGAAAATAACATCATAATTTATTAACAGAATGGTATTTAGAATCAGTTTCACAGTAAACCCAAAATTCTATGAAAACATTCTTCGACTATCAAATTTGTCATAAAAAAATCAGGTGACAATATAAGATATGAAAAATAACCTTGGCATTGTAAACGATTGGGCAAGCCTTCACCAGCAGCTGGTCCAAGAACCAAATGATCAAACTTTTTGCCCTTTTTCGCAGGTAGGTCTTCGAACGTTTTGCTCTGATGCAATTCCCTAACTAAAAATTCACAGCATATTAATGGAAACAGATATCAGGAAAAAAAAAAAGAAAAAAGAAAGAAATCCCCAGTAACAAGTACCGTTGAGAAAATAGGGAACAAGGCAAAGCAGAGGAAGAGAGATGAGAAAACGACGCCATCCGGTGGGCACTCTCGTTGTCATCTCCACGGCGGGAACATCTAAATACAGAGCTCTGATTTCATTAAAGTCCTTTCTTATTGTTCGCTTTCCTGAGAAATTCCTATTTGTAGATTTTAGAGCAGTAAAACGACTGTATAATTCAATTTCATTGTCTTTGGAACGGAACGAAACCAAATGAGGCCTAGATATTAGGGCTTTGTTTGCTAAATCTATTAAAACTAAATGGTTTCGATTACTATAGAGAGTAAAGTTTTTTTATATTATAACAAAAAAAAAGTTTGTTGTAATATAAAGCTTTTATATATAACAAATTTTAAGTTTCCACTATAAGTTTTTATATTGTTTCCAAACATACTCCTAGAAAAATTAACTTTGTTAAATTGCTCCGTTTGCAATGCATCTTCTTTTAGAGTTCTATTTCTTAGTTATTTAATTGACTTTTACATATTTTTTCATTAAATGATATGTTATAAGGCATGTTTAGAAGGGTTTTCTAAAAACTGTTTTGGCCTCCTCTTAAGTCTAAAAGCTATTTCTAAAAGTGTTAGGATGAAATATCATAGTATTTTTCTCTCTAAAAGTGCTTGCTATCAAACCCATAAAATGTAGCTTCTTAAGAAAGCACTTTTAAAATAGACTTTAAAATTTATACCAGATATCAATAATATATTATAGCATATTTAGCACACCGTATTATATTATATTATATTACATTACATTGTATTATATACAAAAAAATACAATATAATACAACATAATATGGTGTACCAAACAAGCTGTAAGCTTAAATATAACATTTTTGTAACTTAAAAAAATTGAAACCATTTTGACCCATTAAACCTCTTTTAAAAATATGATTCCAAGTACCTAATGAAAAACTACAGCTTTTGCTTCTTTTCTTTTACTAACTAAAAGCACAAGCAAAAACTACATCAAGCGAGCCCATAATATGATAAATTAGATTTCATGTGAGACATCAAAAATTAAGCAGAAGATTTGAGTTTGTCTAACATCACACCAAAATCATAACACAATTTCTTTTGAGCACTTCTATATAGCCTTATAAGTTAAACTCCTGTTACTAATAAAACCATAGTCTCAATACTTGGATTAACTGTTTTGTTTTGTGAGAAATAGGGTTAATTCATTAAATGAAAATAAATTTTTTGTTTGCCCTTTCTCTTTGTCCTTCATTTTTTTTTTTTTAGAATATAGTAATTGAAAGGGTCACAGGAATATCTTAACAAATAATAGTCATAATATTTCTTTTTTGGTGTGCTTTTTTTGAGATGGTTTTGTTTTAAAAAACGAGAATTTTTAGAGAATGTTGTTGACTACTGTAAGTGTTTTGAAATTTTTGCTTCACAAAACGTGGAAAAACATTTCCTAAAACACAAAGAAACAAGGCATTGTCATCGTCGTTTTATGATTTCTTTTTATTATTGTTTTCTTCTTTATTGTCGTTTTTAACGCATTTGCGTCTTAAAAATAATTGTCATTTTTAATCTTTGTCCTTCAAGTCGTCGTTTTCTTGTGCCATCATTTCTTTTTTTTTACTCTCTCTCGAACTTATGAAGGGTGCTATCCGACTCTAGTCATTGTCGTTTACAGCATTTTTCTCCTTTCTCCATCTCTTTGTCGTTTTTCATGTAGATATAAGTATGCTCCAATTTTTGAAGTTTTCGTTATTTTTATTAGTCATTGTCGTTTCCTTTAATCGATATTTTTCAGGTAATTGTCGTTTTCTAACTTCTTGTGATTTTTGAGGTGAATTCGTATAAACTCCTCGTACTAATAAAATAATAGTCTTCATACTTATATTCACTGTTTGGGATCTTGTTACTTGAGTAACGGGTTTAATTCATGAGACAAAAAGGATTTTTTTTTTTTTGTTTGCCCGTTCTATTTGTCCTATGCTTTTACGGAGAATATAGCAATTGGGAGTATCACAAACCTTAACAAATAATAGTCATTTACCTATTTCTTGTGTTTTTAAAATAGTTTTGTTTTGAAAATGAGAATTTTTAAAAAATGTTATTGAGAATTTTTTTTTAATTTTTAGTTCAAAAAAGTGCAAAAATTCCTAAAACAACAAGAAACAAGTCATTGTCATTATCGTTTTATGAATTCTTGTTATTTTTGTTTTCTTCATTATTGTCGTTTTTATCGTATTTGCGTTTAAGGATAATTGTTGTTTCAAGTCTTTGTCGTTTCCAATCGTTGTTTTCTTGTGCCATCGTCTAGCTTTTTTTAAAAAAAAAAAATTTGGTGAACAAGGGGGTCACAACCAAAAAAAAAAACAACAAAAATAGCTATAAGCAACATATCCTGGGTGTGGAAAAACCCAGGATATCTACTCTGATTTATTCCTATAGCTACAAGGGAGGGTCAGCTTCCAAAACCATGGATCTCCCACTGGTAATTGCTAAGTTAGCCAGACAATCATTTGCTCAGTTACCCTCTCTGTAAGTGTGCATGAGAGAGATTCTCCAGTCCTTTTCCAACCACCTTCGAATTTTGGCAAGAAAACTAGTGAGTCTTCCCTTAATTTCGGAGAAGGAGTGAACTAAACAGATGCAAATCTGAGAGTTTACTTTGACCACAAGGTTCCTTGGTCCCGATTTCTAGGCGATCTCCAACCCAATGTCTAGAGCCCAAGCTTCCACCTCTATTGTAGTACCATATCCCACCTGTTTACAAAAACTCTTTAAGCAGATACCTTGACTATTTCTCAAAAGGCCTCTAGCCCCCATCGGTCCAGGACAACCCTTAGAAGCACCATCCACTTTCAGCTTAATCGTGTCCCCAACTAGCGGGTTCCATCTAACTAGGAGAGTTTGACTTAAGAATGAACGAAGCTCCGTCTTTAACTAAACCCCAAGTTGAGGCCACCTCAGAAGCATACCTTTTGATTTCCATAGCACCGACATCTGGACGAATGAAATCTAGTTCGTGGTCAGCTTTAACCATATAATCAAATGAGAGAAAGCCCACAAGGGAAGAGGATATTCAAATCAATCTCACCACCAACTTTAACCTACAAACTTAAATTTTTTTCGAGCCAATCCTCCTAATTTATTGTGAAGAACCAGAGCCAATCAAGAGGGACTAATTCAATCCAAATTGGGGAAGCCGGGCGATAGTCACGAGATAAATGCATTTTTGATTCCTCTACTTTTTGTAAAAGCAAGCACAAACCATTGTCTTGGAGACCACACCTGTGTTCTCTGGCATTGGTTAGAAGACGACCTCCAGCTTCGGTGCAAAATATGACAACTCCAAACACTTTTCCAAAGATTCTTTCGACTCTAGTATCATGAGAGGCTAGCATACAGTAAGCCGATTTAGTTGTGAAGATCCTGCCATTTATGTATTTCCAAAAAGGTGAGTCAACTCCTCTAACATCTGGAGCTTAGGGGGGAGGGATAGCCCTAATTTTATCGCAAACCAAGGGAGGAAGAAGGTTATCAAACATACCTTAATTCTAAACCCCGTCATGACTGCAAACAACTTTAACTTTAAGACTACGAAGCTGCTTCGGAATAGGGCCAAGGGCCATTTCAGTTAGGGGGCCAACACTTTGGACCTAAGCATCATCCCAAAAATTGACCATTTTACCATCACCAATAGCCTAGGAGGTGAAATCTCTTAACTTGATAGTGAGGGGATGAACTACCTTCCAAATAGGAGAAGCCACTCTATGGGGAGCCAAATTTTGCCTATTACCATCCTTTACCCGCTAGATCCTCATCCAAAGATCATTATTATGATGATATTTCCAAGCTATCTTAACTAGAAAAGCTTGATTCATGATAGCCAGATTTTTTAAGCCTAAACCGCCTTAATCTTTTGGTCTACACACATCTCTCCAAGCCACCAAATGCATCTTTCATCGATCCTCGTAATCTCCCCACAGGAATCTCCTATTACGTTTCTCAATTTCATTAATTGTGCCCTTGGAAAGGTGAGCCGATTGCATGGCATACTAAGGAAGAGTTGTGACCACATAATTAAGGAGAGTTACTCTACCCGCCAATGACAAGGATATGCTTTTCCACCCTTCAACCTACCTTTCACCTTCTCGACAATGTACTCATAATTACTATGAGAGATCCTACCATGCTAGAGAGGAACACCCAAGTATTTATTGAGATCATCAACCACAGTGAAGCCAGCAAAATTCTTTATTTCCCAACAGTGTCTAGGTTGGTTCCTTTGGAGAAAAATAAGGATGTTTTGCTTATACTTATTTTTTTCTCCAAAGGCTTTACTGAACCTGTTTAAGCACCCCATTACAACTTCCATCTAGCTCTTGAAGCTTCTGTGAATAACATTAAATCATCTGCAAATATTATATGCGAGACAAAGGGCCGTTTCTACCGAAGCAGAATGGTTTCCACAAGTTATCCTAGACCAGATCATTGATACCATGAGTTAATCTTTCCATGCATAGAACAAAAATATAAGGAGAGAGGGGGTCCCCCTGTCTCACTCCCCAAGATGACCGAAAAGAAGGGGTCTTTTCTTTATTCCAAAGGACTTGAAAGGAAGGAGAGGTGATACAGGCCATGACCACAGGGACAAAATTCAGTGGCAAACCTGCTAAGTGTAACATTTCATCAATGAAATGCCAATCTAGCCGATCATACGCTTTCTCCTTGTCTACCTTGTTGACCATATATTTTTTCTTTACTCTTTTCTGGAGCATTAAGTGGAGAATCTCCTGAGAAATAATGATGTTATCTTGAACGAAACGACCAGGAACAAAACTTACCTGATTAGGAGATATCAATTCTAGGAGGAGATCTTTTAACCTCTCAATTAAAGTTTTAGTAAGAATCTTAAAGGAGATGTTACATAGAGAAATGGATCTGAATTGGGAGATTCTCTCAGGACGGTCCACCTTAGGGATCAACACCACAGGCGTTTCATTTTTCTCGACTTGATGTTTAAAGGATGTTGTACGACTGCAGTCATTGTCGTTTACAACATTTTTCTCCTTTCTCCGTCAGGTACTCATTTTTGACGTAGATATAAGTATGTTCCCTTTTTCAAGTTTTGTAATTAGGGTATTTTACATTGTTGTTGAGGGATTGGGTTCCCTGGCTGGAGCCTGACGGGTCCCTCAAACATATTGCTGAAGAGGCTACTCGGGGAGCCTCTGCTCGGATTTGCCTCTAGCGGAGGGAGCGTGTCCCCCAAGAGTCGAACCTTTTCCCTCTTGTATAAGAGGGTTTTAGACCTATCCCAATTACCAATCCAACTGATCACCCCAAAATAATGTTATACCCTGAAGGGTAATCCATAACAAGGAAACTGGTCAACTTGCTCTCCCCTGCTTATACACTGGAAGCTTGATTCTTCCCATGGCCGTTGTTACTTCGCCACTGAAACCTACCAATGACGTTGGAAATTTCTCGATTTCCTCTTCGTCGATTTCCATTTCTTTCAAAGTCGAGAGGAACAGGATGTTGGTCGAGCTTCCATTATCAACCAATATTTTGTTGATTTCGTAGTTTGCAATGTTGAGTTTGATTACAAGGGCATCGTTATGCGGAGTATCAAGCCCAAATGCCTCGTCGCTGCAAAACAAAATAACATGTTCACAGTGTTTGTTGCCAAACAAACTGGCAGTCGCTTGATTCATTTTCTTCTGATACGCCTTTATTGAATTGACAAAATTGCCGCTGAAAACTGAGCCTCCACAAATGGCTCCAATTATCTTCCTGACTGGTGGTGGTGATGGTGTCTTCTCATAGGATTAGGTGTCTCTTTGTCCTCTTCGCTCTTTGTCGAGCCCATATATTTTCCTCCCCTGTTCAAAGAGGTACTCTCTTAAGTGCCCTTTCTTGAGAAGCTCTACGATCTCAGATCGTAGGGCTTTGCAATCTATCGTCAAGTGTCCCGTATCTTGATGGAACTCACAATATTTCAATTGGTCACGTGAAGGGTTCGGCACCCTCTTGCCAGGCCATCGAACATCGTTTCCTTTGAGTTGAGCGACTAGTTCGGACGGCGATATGCTGAAGGCGTACTTCGGGGGTGACAACCGTCTCGTGGTGGATCATGACTTGTCTTCTTTTTGCCTCCACTCCCTCCTTGGTGGTGTTCTCGTTCGTCCCCTTCGATCTGCCTATAATTATTGCTTTGATTTCGCTTGCTCTGATCTCTGGTTCTCGCTAGTTCTCGTTCACACCTTTCGTTTTCCTCTTCTAGGTCTATCCACCCTTTTGCTCTGTTGAGGGCTTCTTGGATAGTGTGTGGATAATCCGAGCAAATGCTATTCTTGAAAGAGGACTTATGCAAAAGTCCTTTCTTCAGTGTTTCTCGTGTTGTTCCATCCTCTAAATCAAAAATTTCTAAGAGTGCTTTGCTAAATCCCTTAATATAAGCCCGTAATGACTCGCATAGGCTTTGCACGACAAACCATAAATCTTTGGTGGTCTTTCCTGTCTTGATATGCACCGAATATGCCTTGATAAAAGAGTCTGCCAAGTCGTCGAAGCTGTCGATCAATCCAGTTGGCAAGTTACTGAACCATCGAAATGCTAGACCTTTGAGCGACTGCGCTAACTTACACAGCATCTTATCAAGAATCGAGTCTGGGATGCTCGTGGCACTAACCATATTTTTGTACTGCAGCAGATTGTCTTTTGGATCTAAAGTTCCATCAAACCGCACGAGGTTTTCATACTTAGGAGGTACAACCGAAGTGATCCTCTTTGTGAGTGGGGTATCTCGAATATTCTTCAAGATGTCATCCGGTGTAGGGGTCTTGCTCGTGGCTTTCAAAACCTTTTGCTCGATTTTATCTTCTACGAGTTTGGAATTTTGCTCGAACATTTCTCTCATCATCAATTAGATGGACTTAGGGGTCATCAAAGTGATAGCTGGTGCTTCTTCTGATCGAATGGTCTGTTCTGTCCTTGCGTTTCTTTCAATCGCATCATCACTTCAATGGAATTCCACACGACTACTCGCCATCGTGTTAGTTGTCGTTGCGGGGGTGGTTGTGGCCGTAAAAGCTGCATGTGTTGTTGCTGGTGTTGGAGTCGAAGGTGTGTACAAGGGTTAAATCCTTCGAATTAGACTGTAGGGCTGCCGAGTTCCTGGCTGTGGCGTTTGAGATTGCCACTATGCTATTGACGATACTTGGATAGTCGAATATCCATAGTACGGATAGTAGTAAGATTGTGAAGCCATCTGAGAGTTTTAATAACTAATTTGGCTTCTTAAGCCAAATTCTCGCTGCTAAGTTGCTCCAACCTTCTGTCACGTTCTTGAGAATGAGCCACCTGCTCCTGGAGCATTTTTTTAAGGGCCTCGACTTCTGCTGCAAAGGCTACCATTTGTTGGCTGTCCTGAGGAATGGATTCAGTCTCTTCCATCGTGGTTTCTAGAGTATGCAGGTTGTCGACGTTGTCCGCCATTTGAATCCGAGTCTGAGATCCTAGAGTTGATGACTTGAAGGCCCCACGGTGGGCGCCAAACTATAGACGGTGAATCTATAATTAAATATTATAATTCTGAATTGGATTGTTCAGGAACTTGTGCCCTCAAATAACCGTTAAATGGACCTCGATTAGGCTCAAGTTGAAATGCAAAATTAGTGAAACAAACTAAATAAAGCTATAATAAAGATGACACACAAAATTTATAGTGTTTCACTCTGTTAATAAAGAGCTACGTCCACTGTAATTCACTGTGGTGTTTTTTAGTACAGATTACAAAAGAATAAAGAAATGAGAAAAGCAAATTGGCAGGGTTTCAGTATCTGTTTTTCTCTGTCCCCGTACAACAAAGCAACCGTCCCCTTATATAGAAGATGAGGAAGAATCGTGGCTCCCATCTGTCTGGCAAAGTAGGATAGTGCACTATAAGTAACTACAATAGTGGGACACGTGTCGATTGGTAATAGGCTGTAAGAATCACACCTCCCCCACGTTTCGGTCCATGACTAGACATGCTATAACCGTCTATTCGTGCTAATAACTGTCAGCTCGAGACGATCAATCCGGTCGAACAAAGACATGGTACACGAGCTCGAGTTATCTTTAACAAGAACCCTCAAAACCACCAAGAGATCGAATTAAGCGAACAATACGAACCGTCATGTCGATTGGGCTTCAGTCAGTAGATTTTACTTAATCCGTTCGACTAGTATCAACATTGGGCCACATGGGCCTATCGACAATTTAGGCCTGACTAAATTATACCCCAACAATTGTTGCCCTTGAACTTGTTGAATATGTGTAATTTACTATAGAACTTTTAATTTTAGCAAGTTGTCCCCCGAGCTTACAAATTTGTAGCAAATCACTTTTCATTGATAGCGATTTTTAGTTTTTGACTAAAATTAATATGTAATTTTCACATGGTCATTAATTAAGAGTATAAAAGGATTTATTCCTATAAATATTAACCTAAATTTATATTCAAACCAAAGTTAATTAAAAATTTTTAATTTTGATAAAAACTTCAATAAAGATATTAATTGTAATAAATTTAGGCCAAAATATATCAAAATAACCATTTACGTTAATAATCAACTATTTATATGCAAATTACATGTCAATTTTAGTTAAAAAACTAAAATCGCCATCAATTGGGTGATTTGTTATAGAATCTTAAGTTCAAGAAGCAACTTGTCAAAATTAAAAATTCAAAAGCCAAGTTTTAAATATTTGACAAGTTCAATGATAACAGTGCCAAATACCCTATTATTTATCAGTCATTGACGTTTTCCTTTAATCGTATTTTTCAGGTAATTTCGTTTTCCGACTTCTTGACATTTTCCCAAAGAGTTGCAAGTTTTCTGCTCTCTTTCATCTGGCATCTCAGTGCAGTCCTACAGTTCATAGCCTATCTTACCACAACAAAAAGATTGTAGATAGGCCCTCACATTTGAAGTGCTTCCAGAAGGCATTGCTTCCATCACCAATCATAACACCCGGGCTTCTGTAGATTTAATTCATTACATACCCTAGAAAAAAACCAAGACAAATCTGTGATTATTTCATGGGCAGATGTCAAGCTTGATTGGTCTCCCCTTCTCTTTTGTTATAATAAAAAATCTATTGCAAAGATTAAATCTTGCTCCCACTATTCAAAAGGAAGACCGAGAAGACAAATGAATCCAAACCAAGGCCCTGGAAAGCACAGCCGTCTCTAGAGAAAAAACCTCTCTATTGACGTCAATTCCTGTTTTCAAAGGAATCGAATTTTTGTATACTATCGTTTCAAAATTCAACATTTGGAGCATTTTGTATCAGGAGCTCTTTTTACAATAGTAATGCCTCTTTGTTTTCTTCTCCTCCTTTTTTTTTCACTTTGGATTCTTGGAATACATTTCAAAATTAAATGAGAATAAAATCACATTAACAAGGAAATGGGTCATCTCACATCACCAACATAAGAGTTAAGTATCCATGTATCATGCTGCTTAGTTCTAGGGTGTTTGAGAGCATTGACTCAAATCACTTAGTTAAAACCACTAGCATGTGAGAGCTTTACTTGTAGCTTACTTTTTCTTTACACTATAATATATTTTTCGTTGACATTATAGCATGTGAGAGTTTTACATTCAAAGTTTTGGTTGAATACTGAGAATGCCAAACACCATATCATCCCAAAGTGATTCAAGTAATCATTGCAAGGACAAAAAGCATGAGAAGAAAAGAAAACAAAATGGATCATTGTTGATCAAACCCAAAAAGCTCAAAAAGGAATAGGTTGTCTATCGGGCCATGATACTATCCTTTCGAAGTACTTGACGGGAACAACACCATCAAAACCTTCTGTCAATATTACCTTGTTGTCTGAGACGTATAGCTTCATTCCCTCTGCATGAAATTGAAAAGAAACATTTGGGAACAAGGCATGCGTTTTCCAGTTCATGATAAAATTAAGTTCGAAAGTTTTATCCTTCACAAACTATTTACCTTCCAAGGCTTTTTTAACGTCAAGAAAGATCAAGACATTCACATTTCGTCTCATGCCTGAAAATAAAAAAATCACGTCAACAATCACAAGAGTAATGTTGGCATTCAGATATGGCTTGAAAGTTCAATGGTTGTGATGCATGTGGCAGAAGCTATGGAGCAGCATTTAGACCTTCAAAAAGGATGCTCAAAGCCAGCTTACACCAACCTCGATAGATTTTTACAAATATACCACAAGAAAGCCAAAAAATTTCTGGGACTCAAACTCTTGTTCATGACTAGCCATCCTTTAAGAGGGTGCAACCGAGGGGCATAGAGAAGAAGTTCAAATATTGATGACTTTATATGCATAAACAGAGTTAGAAATCATATTACCACTAATCACTTCCCCATCCATCGGCAAGCCACAAGAGAAGTGCACGTGTAATCTTTTCATGCGTTTCAGACCAGACGCTAATATGGATTCCAAATTCCTCTTATAAGTTCCATGTACACATACTGCAAGTTAAAGAGGAAAGAGCAAAACAATTTGGCAAACATATTGGTCATTTCAATTAGAAACAGTATGTGGTTTTCTCTTGTTTGCAGACTTAAACGTTTCGAAAGAACCAAAGGAGAAAAAGAAAAGAAGAAAGAAAAAAGCACCTGGGATTTCATCAGCTGAAAGTATGGCTTTCAATAGTCTTTCAGATTCAACTGCCTGCAAGTTACAAATGAAAATTCACATAAAACTTCTAGTGCAAACTTCTCTTGCTTATTTTGGCTCACTCCAACAATGACAATCATAAACAAATTGGAAAAAGAACTAAACACAAGTATTCCTAGTCTAACATCTGTTTTAAGAAAAATATGCAACAATAGAACATTTATACCAAGAACAAGTTCAAAGTAATAGGCTGCCTAAACAATGCAACTGAAAAAGGACGTCAATAATAGGTATTACGTCCATGGTTGCTGAACGGGAAGCTGAAGTAGTGTTCTAATAGAAAGTTAACCATAAACAAAGTGGCATTCCATTAAATGGATTTTCTATTTCAAGTTCAAAAGAATATTACAAAGGAGAGTATATATCACCGTTATCGTGTGACCTTGGTTTGCGCGTATCAAAAGCTCTCCATGTTCTTCCAGGAGGCTAAACCGCTGCTTGTTATCTTTCCTGACAGCCTGACATAGTTTTCACTTCTTCCTTGAGACGGTTTATGAGGAACATTAATAACTAACAGAAGAATCACTTTTACTAAGTAAACCAAAACATGGCATACAATTTCACAAAATACGAATATTATCAATAAAAAATGAGAACACAAAGAAAGAATATTTGATGTTGTTGTAACAGATTTAATATGTTCAAAAATAGTCAAGAAAGCAGAAATTCTGAATCACTAACCTCCCTGATTTCATCAACAGTGTGTGAACTTAATGGGATGTTGGCAAAAGTCTTCAAATTGAGCTTTAAGAGATCATTAACCTTCACATACCCATCACTCCGCATATTCAGATTCAATTCAGAAGCCATATGGCGCAAAATCCGTGTCCTAAATAAAAAAAAATTAAATAATTTAAGCCTAAATAAATTGAGAAAACAAATATATCATTGCAATTCAACGGAAATGAACTAAATCCCTACTTATTTTGCTTCAAATTCGTAAGTAATTGTAATTAATAAACGTGAAATCAAAGTCCTTCGTTCTTACAATAATCTACCAAGTGCGTCAATCTTATCTTTACCGCCGCGACCGCTGGATCTTTCTCTATCAGTTTTCATCTCGAAATCTCTTCTTCTGCCACCACCACTGCACAATTACATAAACCAGCATGAAAATCTCCAATAGAAAGTCTCCAATGTCGTTGAGGAACAATACACACACCATTTTTGGTTTTGAAGAAATTGCACAGAGGGAATTCACGACAAATCCCCCATAAAAAAAGAAAAATTCTAGAGAAAAACATCCATATTCAGCTCAGAAGACTGAAAATCGACATGAACCAAAAAAAAAGTGTTTTGCTTTCCTCAAAATTAAATCTTTGGGAAATGAAATTAGAAAAAAAAAGAGAAAAAAATAAACAATAAATAAATAAACCTTGTATTGGAGCCAGCAAACGAGGCGAAGGAAGAAACTTTGTTGTTGTTGCTGCTGCTGCTGGTACGAGTGTTGTCCATGAAAGAGAGAGGAGCAGAAATGGCGAGAGGAGGAAAGGATGGAGAAGAAGGGACACGTGGAAGGAGAAGAGGGCAGTAGCGCAGAATTCTTGTGCTGCTGTACATCAAAGACGCCTACACGAATGATGAATCCGCCTGCGTACTCGGTGACGACTCCGATTGACACGTGATGTTGATGTTGCTAAGGTGCGATGCTGTGTAAGCTTGACCGGTCATTCTTTAATGGCGAAAATACCCCTCCATGGATATTTCTTAAAAAACAACGAAAAAAGTAATATATATTGTTCGTCGCTTAACTACTTTTTATTTATTTATTTATTTATTTGCAATTTTCATAAAATGATTTTCAGACTCTTAACATATCGACAATTACGTCCTTTTATTGATATTAGTTTTCCAACGGAGTGCATCACGTCCAAGACATGTGCCCTCATATAAGAGGGCATATTGATAAAATGACTCATTTATATTTAAAAATAAAATTAAAAAAAAAACCCTAAAAAATTTCAAACCAAAGAAGAATGAAGGAAATATTAAAATAAGTTAACGCAAATTTCAATTTTAAAAATAATTAAGATAAATAAAAATTATTTAAATTTCAACTGTTAAAAACTAAAATCTTTAATTCCATCCTTTTCCCTCCATTTCGTATTTTCTCTCTCCTGTCCTCCTCACTTTCTCTCATATCTTATTTCCGGGGGCGGAGAAGATGGTCACACCGGAGAACAAGTCCCTTGAAGAAGATCGTGGCGTCGAACTTGTTGTGCGAGAAGAGAGACAAGCACAAGCCCAACGACGGCGACAATGTTGCAAGGCAGATCCGGAACTGTCACAGGAGAAGAGCGACGGATCTATCGTAGGAGAAGAACGACAACACGAGGCCGACTACGACGGCAACGTTGCAGGGACGAGACTGAAGCTATTGTAGGAGGAGCAGTCACACCAGATCTATCGCTGGAGAAGAGCGTTGACCGATCTTCACCATCATTGGAGGTCGCAAAAGAGCAGGTTGCGCCGCCCTCGTCAAAGTCGCACGAACCATGAAGGAGCCCCGCGTCAATCTCCCTAAGCAAGCGTCATCGGAGTCCGCCATCGGCCGTATGGATCGAGCGGTGTCGATGGATGCTCGGAGGCAGCAGTGGTCGACGGTGATCGGAGTTGAAAGAGGATTTTTTATCAGATTTAAGAAAAAAAAAATAGATAAAATTGAAATGTTTGGCATTGCAATTTTAAAATATAACATTTATTTTTAAATTTTGTAAAATCTAATATTTACTTGAACGTGACTATCAAATATAACGTTTTGTACAATTTCCCAAAACAGAGTTGTTGAGGGTGTTTGGGAGTGGAATTTGGAAGAGAAAATGGTGATGATGCCGACGGTTGTTTCTGGAGATCTATGATTGTTCTTGCTTGTATAAAGCAACAAGAGACCTCGTATTTCTCCAAATTCAAGACTTTATATTTATTTTTTGCTAACTCAAAACTTGTTTCAATGATAATGAAGATACCCGGTGCAATTCACACTCACGTAACCCATTTCAACCAAATTCAACAATTGAAAACATACCCAAATCTCCTACAATAATTGTTGTTATTGCCACTTGCCGTCAATTGAAATTCGAACTAAGAAAATGCTGTTTGGGAGGGCTTCTTTAGATACTACTTTTGGCTTCTTGAATTCAAACTCTGCTTCTGAAGTTGTTTACATGATTTGTCAAAAATATTTTTGCTCTCCAAAATTATTTTTTGTTAAAGGCATAGAATATAACTTTTCAAAAAAATACCTTTGAAATAGAATTTAAAAATTATATCAAAGTATTAATAATACATTATAAGCTTAAAATATAACATTTTTGTAACTTTTAAAAAAATTAAAACCGTTTTGACTCCTAAAATTTTTTTAAAAAATATGGTTATAAATATTTACTAAAAAGTTACAGCTTTTGTTTCTCTTCTTTTACTGATAAAAAGCACAAGTAAAAATTGTATCAAACAAGCCCAAAATAAAATAAACAACATACAACATTAAAAGGATGAGAGGTGTTTTGCAAAATGGGAAAATTTAAAGAGATAGAGAGACCAGCACGATAATGGGGTCAAAGGGGGATCATAGAGATCTTCCAGCAAGATGAGAACCGTAGCCGAAGGCAGTCGCTAAAGAGGGAAAGAATGCAAGGTGGTGGGTCTCGCTAGAGAGGGAAGGAAAGGGTCGCAAGGTGGTTTGAGTTTTTTTTTTTTTTT
Organism: Artocarpus heterophyllus; assembly: GCA_025403435.1. NCBI lineage: Eukaryota > Viridiplantae > Streptophyta > Magnoliopsida > Rosales > Moraceae > Artocarpus > Artocarpus heterophyllus. The sequence goes on along the minus strand of CM046354.1, from coordinate 20,344,045 downwards.
TTCCTTTTATGGTGTGAGGTTTGGCATAAGGGTGTTCTTCTCTTTTGCCCAATATGTGTTGGTCACATGCCAAACTTTGTTAAAAATTTAAAAGTTAAATTCATCAAAGGTTCTTAAAATTTTCTTTCAATGTACTCAAAAGTGTTAATTTAACTCTTGAACTTTTTCCTTTTCTCAAATTTAGTTTTGTTAAATTTTGGATGAAAAAAACTAGGTAATCTTGTAATTTCACCTGAAGAGAATGGACACTCTTGTAATCTGTCCAAAAAAGAATCAAAACCTTAGATTAAATCTTTTATGTATTTAAACCCAAAAGGTTACATCAATCCCAGCTAACAAAGAAGAAAATAAAAAAGAAAAAATTGTGAGAATGCTCAAGTTTGAATCTAATGAACTATGAGGAACAATTCTGAAGTAAACTCTCTGATAATTACCAAATCTTATTCTTATACAAGGCATAAATTCACCAAATTTCATATAGATATTTTAAATTATTTAGTAAATATTTTATACTAAATGACGCTATAAAAATTTTTAAATAATTAATCATTATTTGAATGTACTCGTCACGTGCATTGGTTATAGTATGTATAATTTAATAGATAATTTAAAATCTATATTGTTATGAATTTTCTAAATAACATCCTAAATTTGAGAAGACTCACATATAGAGTTATTATTACTTAGTTCAAGCACAACTTTATAACTAGCTATTTACCCTTTGCCAATAAAATCAAACACACAGCAAGTGTCCCTCCCCTTCATGGAAGTCCGTCTTACCCTCTTATTTGCATTTTCTCTCTTAAGCACCATCTAATATATTTAACAACTTTTGTTCCATGTTAAGCCTCCTTGTGTGGTAAAATCATTTGGATATGTTTATATGTCTTTTTTTAAGGGTTATTTACCTTTTTATATTCTTGTTTTGGGTTTATAATAATAATAAAAAAAAACTGCATCTCTATTTTTTACCTTGTAGAATGTATATTTTTAAATTAAATTCAATACATAAATTTATATCGTATTATGTTTAAGTTTTAATTCTCAATTTTGACTTAAATGTCCAAAAATTCCCTCAAGTAAAAAAGTGATAAAACAAAAAAAATAAATAAATAAATAATAGCCCATTTGGGAAGAATCGTATTTTGTGGTTCTAACCAAGTTGTAGATCAAATTCTTATGAGAGATAATACTATAGCAATTTTAGTTAGAACCACAAAATATAGTTTCAATCTCATTTTCTAAAGAGATATAGAAAATTTTGAACTTACAATTTTGACCTAAAAAATACTTAAAATACCCTTAACATTTTTATTTTTTTTTTCCTTCTAAATTTTTAAAGTGTTAATTTTTTTAAGAATAATTTAATCATTTTAAAGGTTAAAACAATGTATAAACTTGTATATTAAATCTAATTTAAAGATACATATTTGTTACGTTCAAAGATCAAAGGTATATAATTTTTCAATAAAACACATGGTAGAAAAATATCTTTTCATAATACAATTTTCCCTTCGAAGGAAAGGCCCAATTCAAGTTTGATGTTCACTAAAGTTTATTATGCTCAAGATGTGTTTCACCTTTACCGTGTATCAGATGTCGATCTGGCCGAGATCAATTGTTGACTCAAAATTGAACAAATTTAATATCAATTTAATTTTTTAATTAAAAATATTAAAAAGGGAGAGAGTGTTTGTGTCTCCCAAACTTCAAAACATTACACGTAACAGGAACATGGAACACGTAGCATACTTCAAAACTACAATTTATAATGTTTTGAAATTCATGGTCAAAATATGACAAGAAACATAATCAAGAAGCCAAAAATGAAATTTTACAAACACAATATAAGATATAAAATATTATTGAAAAAGAACTTCTCTTAAAGCGCTTCTCTCTTCTCTCTAAAATAAGGGCATCTGCTAGGGTTTTGTGGGAGTGTTTCGCACCGCCCCCTCTCCCTCTTGAACCAGAAGTCGGCGCTAGCTTTAGGCTGACTGCTGGAATCTCTAGTCTATGAGAGAGGGTGGACAAGACGGATGGGGCTTGGAGGAGATATAACTACGAATAGGACCGAGGTGTTGCTTTGTCGGGGATGTGACGAAGGTAGGGGGACCACCTTAGGTGGATTTGCCAAAGCTGCAACTCTTTGAGTCCAAGGAGGCTGGAAGTCGAACATTCCTAGATGGGACCAAGAAGATCGAGGCATAGGGCAGGCGACAGGAAGGTGGGAGAAAAAGGGAATGATATAGCTATAGGCAAACTGAGCAGCAATGAAGGAAGAAGGGGCAGAGGTCTTGCTTGCCGGTTTTCCTTTTTTCACCAGAGTTAACTTGGATTTGAGATCGGTGCCCACTAGACTGGTTGGAGAAGGTGGAGCTCATCAAAGTGCTAGCCGAACCACGAATCACCAAAACTTGCATAGGCGATGGAAACGATGCACCCGCTTGTGTCTGGATGTTATATTTCTTCTTTTAGGTTTGTTTGATGTTTGCCTGGATCTGATTGAAAAAAGAAGGGTGGTTTCCTTGCCCTTTGTTTTTGGCTAAGTTTGTAATAAAAAAGGGGTGTTCTCCTCACTTCTTGTCTCGGTTTGCACTTTACACCCACTAATTAGCAACGTTATATGTAGCAATTGGTGGCTAGATTTGAATCTAAGCCAAGTTGTTTGCGTCCTTGTTAGGATAGATTTGATTTTGATCCATTGGTATAGTTTATCGACTGTAATGGTTTCTTCTAACAATCCGTTCATGAGCTCTATGTTTGGTGTCAAGTGGGTCTCTCCTCTCTAGGTGTCGACCATCTTTTGTCATTGTGCTTCATTCGATTTTACTGGTGCATTCAATCGTTTGTTCAGGATCTTTTGTGCCAAACGCAGGCAGTCTTGTACAATTTTTTTTGTACTATTTTTAGTTGAATGGAGTTTCAATTAACTCAAAAAAAAATATTAAAAAACCCTATACCTTCAAAAAAAGAAAAAAAAAAACCTAAATTATTTAAGACGATGTGTTTAACACAGTTTTGAAATGAATGTTCAGAACCATATTGAATGAGAGAAAAGATTACACTACTAAATGTAGAATAATGTTAATAAATTATAAGCCAGCTTGAAGACAGACATCGTAACAGATTAACCATGAATGGCAAGAAATGTTGGGCTATTTGACATCCCACCCCATGTCATGCATCTAGACAATGAAAAAACCTAAAAGAAAATTGCACAAATATGATTATCTAAATATTGAATTCCACTGCCAAGAATTTCATGCATAAGATTCTGTAACTCAAGGAAAAGAGACACTAAGATTTAAGTATCAAAAAATGGGAAAGACAAAAAGAACAAAAGCCTTTGCTCATCCGAACGTTACATAAACGGGAACGACCAAAACTGTCACCAGTCTTATTTCTACCTAAGCCACAAGAGTGCTGGCGGTAGTAGATTCACTGCAAAAAGATGGGAAAGAAAACAGTAAGCCTCTGGAGACAATATAGTGCAAGCAATATCTCATCCTATTACTATAACTGTTAACATTACTAAATATAGATTCGTGGTAAAGCAATTATTGGAAAAATCATTCTCATATCGAAAACAGACTTTAGACCAGACATTCACAATGAAACAAGGCAAGTTCTTACTATTTCCACACTGGTGGCAGCTTCTTTGTCTTTTTGTAGTAGCGCGCTAGGCGATGGATCCTACTCTCGACGAGAATCAACCTAAACTTGGAATCTTTGTCCTTCCTGTTCCTCTCCAAATGCTTCCTAATTGAGACTGCTTTCTTGATGAGATGGTACAGATCCTCAGGTATTTCAGGAGCAAGACCTAAATACCGTGTAAAAAAGGACGAGAGAGTTTTAATAAGTAATCTATCTTCAAATCAAATCACCGCGGGGAAAGTGTGGGAACAGAAAAAGCACCATGAGCCTTCAGGATACGCAATATCTTGCTCCCAGTAACACTTTTCACTTGAGCAATGCCGTGAGAATCACGAAGGATGACACCAATTTGAGAGGGAGTCAAACCTTTCTTGGCAAACTTGCAGATGTTCTCCTCAACCTGAAAGGAGGAACCCAACTTCATCACTAAACTGAACTACACGGTAAGTGAAAACTTAAAGCTTGATTTTGCAACTATTGCAGACGCAATAGAATCTGAAAGTGGGCCTTCGACATTTAAGTCAAAAATCAAGACATAACCAAGAAGGGTAAGTTTCCAACTGCAGAAATCAAAATATCGAGTTAACTGAAAGATTTATCATAATTCTCGAGTTCCAACAAAGAGATAAATATGCACAACAGTGCAACACAAGCATACGAAAATTAGATGCATCATAAGCAGGCATGCAAGTGATTCTTTTTCCGTCAATATAATGCATGTAGGACTAAATAAAATCTAAAGTGAAACTGAAATCATTAAAAAAATAAAACAATAAGCGAAAAAAATTCATCCAATTATTAAAAGAGGGAACTAATGTTCAAAGACTCAAAGCAATGACCAGAGAGATTTATAGCCAGTTCCGACAAAGCAGGTTATATGCACGGCACAAGTACACTGCAATTAATCTATGTTATAAACGGCATGACAGTGATTCTTCAGCCTTCAATATAACTTCTACAGAAATGGTAAAAAGCAATGCATGTAGAACCAAATAAAATCTAAAGGGCACCTAAATGTTATAACACTCATCCAACTAAATAACAGATGAATCAACTGATGTCAAAGCAACTGACATTGTCATTTGTGATTTACCATAGAAGCCATTGATTAGTAACAAGCCAAGTATGCCTATCAAGTAAAAGAAAATAAAAGAAAATAACCCAAGTAAAGGACTAAAAAGGTATCCATTGGATAGAAGATAACAAAATTACTGACCAAATTAAAACCAAAAGAATATGAATACCAAATTTTAGTCATCATAAAACAAATGAAGCAAAAGCCCACATAGACCAAAAATCATCCAAATTGAATTCTACTTTTCTCTTACATGGTGACATGAACACTAAAATTCATACAGATCAATATAATAGCGCACAATTTATTCATCTACAAAGGTTCCTAAAGAAGTAAAAAGAATCTAAAAATTTCAAAAACTCTCTCTCGCACTTTAAGAGAAGATATTAGTTATGGAGCGACTTACATCCTGAGAAGAGATCTTCAACCAGCTCGGAGGAGTCCTCTTGTACGGAAGAGCTGAAGCTGAGATACCCTTACTGAAAGAGAGAAAAAAAAAAGAAGATCAAATGTCAGAAAAATCAAAGCTTTGTAGAAACTAGGGCTAGTTTCATATGGAGAGAGAGAGAGAGAGAGAGATCGTGCAAACCCTCGACTGTGCATGCGACCCATGGTGACGAGATGGTCTCTGTGCCTCTGTCCGTTGCCCTAGCTTCTTCGCCTCTGGCTTCCGCTCTGAGAGTCCCTAGTTAAGATTGAAGAAGGAGAAGACGTAGGCTGATGTCCCTAGGGTTTTAAGAAAACTTTTGGTTATTTGCAGTGGCGTCCTTGGGCGTTTCTTTTTTACCCTTTTGGACTTCAACTGTTCAACGATGATATATGGGCTTATGTGTGGCCCAACATCTGCTTAGTATAGTGATGGACTTCAGACACTGATTGCTCGACCTAAATGTAGCCCAATATAAGCTTACTTTGCCCCTCCAGCATTATGCGGGAGTAAATTAGATGGTGTACTAGTTTTTTACTTTCACTGTTATATTTGGTCATTTATTTATTTTCTTTTAAATTATACTATTTTTTAAGCTAAAAATACTAAAATACTTTTTAATAGTATTTGTTTGCCTTATCCTAACATAAAATATTCGTGATCAATTATGTGTTTACCATTCTTTAGGAATGGCATGTTTCAAAGTTCTCATAGAAGTGATAAGATTGAAAAAAAAAAAAACAAAAATGGTATTCTCTAATTAAACTATCAATTTGAGAAAATTATTTTTGTTGCATTGCTTTTAATTTTTACCATTTCTATGAAAAGTTTTTGAAATATTCCAGCTTCAAGGAATATAAAAACACTGTTGCTTTTAAGTATTATAAGTTGAGGTAAGGCAAATATGTATTATTTTAAAAAAATATTTTGGCCTTTTTTTAAGGAAAAATAGTGGTTGAACACAATAGTGGTTATTAAAAATAGTGGATTCTCCAAGTGTGTGTGTAGCATTTGCACTCTTTGTTGTATACAGTTTGGATAAGCATATGCAAATATAAAATGAAAATTGTAAAAAAATATCTTTTTTTTTTACAACTAATTGTAGTAAATAGTAAGTTTTGAAAATATTTGTAACAAATGTCATATTTATGAAATAAATAATTTATTTACCCTTTTTATTTACATTGTAAATAATTAGGTATGACTATGGTAAGGCTCTCTAAAAAAGTCTTATCTATAAGATCTATTTTTTTAAACAGTTGGATTTAATCCAACGTTTCAAAATCCAAGTCTCACAAAAACAAAAATAAACACACCTTCACCCAATCACTTTTTTTTATTTTAACAAGTGAAAAAAAGAAAAGAAAACCCCTGAAACAAAACAAAAACAAAAACCATAACTGGCAATACATCAATCTCTCTGACCATCCCCACCAGCAATCCAACCATCAATCCCACCCAACCATCAATCCCTTCATCGAGATCAAGGTGGTAGTGGGCCAGCGGCCTGTTTCACCTTCGTCGTGAAAGTGAGGTCGTGACCTTCATTGGTGTCACAATAGTGCGGTTGCAACCTCTATTAGGGACACAAAAGGGAGATCGCTACCTCCGTTGGTGCCACGAAAGTGAGGCCTCCATAGCGATTGATGCCTAGGTTTTGATCTTTAGGGGTCTCTGGGTCGATCGCCAACGGTCGTGACAGAAGACGCGAGGCCGAGAAGATACTAAGGTCACTTCTTTGTGGTTGAGTTTGGAGGCAATTCTTGCCAAATTGGAAGCATCGTAGGGGGTTATATAGGTCAGGTTTTTTAAAATCTTGGCTGAGGGGAGCTTTGTCGTCGCTGGTGATAAAGGGTGGTGACGATAGATTCATAAGGGTAGGAATGAACGCGGCGATTTTTGTCTTGACCCAATGTCAGCGAGGGTGATGGAAGTACGTGGCTGTTATCGGTGTGACCCACTCGAGGGTTTTCGAGGGCGATCCTCACCCATGGTGCAACCTCTGCCACATCATATGTCGCCGAGGAAGACCCCACCACCCATTTGCATTGCCGACAACTATGGCATTTTTGGGTTTTTTTTGCCTTTTTTTTTAATTTGGTGATGTTTAAGTAGTTTTTTTTTATTATTTATAAATCTGATGTTATTGAGCTTATTTAACTTATGGTAAGCCTTTTTGTTTTTGACCATTGGCTGTTTATCTAAAAGGCTAAAAACGGGTCTCGTAAATAAGACCTTTTAAATGGGTCTTACTATAGTTTTTCCCTTCTTATTTACATAATAAATGGATTTATAATGCAAATAATTTATTTATCTTTTTATTTACAATGTAAATATTTCTTATTTGTAGAGTAATAAATCTGCTATTTACTATAAATATTTTCAAAACTTTATATTTACTTTAAAAAGTTTCAAAAATCTTACATTTCTCAAATTTTCCCAATGAAATTAACAACAATCTTAAAGAACACAAACAAGTACCATAGGTTTACTTTTCATGTCTCTCTCTACTAATATAGACGAAAACTATACTAAGGATACTTAGGACTTTAATAAGCTTGTAATGTTTGGCTTAGGTAAAAAGTAGAATAAAGGACAATTTACATCTCAAATCACATCCTAAGTACAACACCAGTCTAGGACCTTGATAGAGCTCAATTTCATGCTTTCAAGTAACACCTTCAAACTTTATTTCAACTTTCTTTATCAACCCCTTTATTTCGCCTTTTTCTCTTTTTTTCGCTACTATAACCTAAACTTATTTCTTTCTTTCTTTTCTATGAACCAAGGGTGTAACACTTTTTTTTTCTTTTTCCCTTTCTTTTTTTTTTAACATAAAGACATAACACAAAAAGAAAACTTTCTAAACTCCCTTCTCAATTTTAGCATAGCTCAAATATGTTCTAAAAAGTTCACGTGCTTAGAATAAGATTAAAGTATTGAAACTATTTAAAGGCTAGATTATGACGTGGTTTAACAAAAAGAAAAAACAAATTAAGCTCAAGTGAGCGATACTATAAATGCAAATTTGTCAATGTTAGCTAAAAAATGCTCAAACAGTTTAAAAATGAACTAAGTCATTTCTTTAAAGAAGTGAGGTCTAGGATTTCACCTCGAGAATAAATTAAACAAATTTTAGGACTATCACACAATCACATAAATATACACAATCACATAAATATTCTCCACAAACACACACAACTCAAAGATCAAGGCATAGTGCTCAAAATGTAATAATCATAATCAAAATAAAGCAAACTTAAGAACTAAGCACCAAACTACACGGTATTCACATTTTTCACAAGCAATGCACAATTTCAAATGATAGTTCTCTTCATTTGTCTAGGAAAAAATCACCAAAGAAAACATACAATTCTCTACTTAATCAAAACTTTTTAGATTTTTCTTTTTTTTTAAAAAAAAAACAGAAGTAAAAGTAAAATTTTAATTTTTTTCCCAAATTCAATGAGCACAAAATCCTTAATGTGTAAGAAAGCACAAAAATTAGAGAAGTTTAAAGAAACTTTCCTCGTTTGTGCTTGTTAGTGCTTAGGTAAGGCTTAATATCCTTTAAGTTCATGAGACAACACCCATGACTCTAATTCCCATTGGCTCCACCGCTTGCACCTACAAAAGAAAGAGAGAGAAGAAAGTAAAAAGTTCCTAAAAATTAAAGTTTGTTAAAACTCAAACCAAACAATGAAAATGTTTTAGAAAGCTTGAGTTGCCTTTTTAAGAAACGCTTGATTTTAAGTTGTTGGCTTGACTTTTAAAAAAGCGTACATCAAAGAGCAGTTTCCATTCATAATAGGTGTCATACAATACTATATATAGGTCTTGTAATATGATGCCCTCGAGTTTAGTATGATATGAAAATAGTTGGCACATAAATTTAACTTGACTTGGATCCAATGAATACGCTTGTTGGGTTTGTAAGAGTAATGCTAATGCCGGTTGATAAAGTGTTGACCACATAGAATCTTCATCGATGTGATCTTTGAGAATCAATATTGACACTATAAGTTGGACAACAAAGGTGTCTTCTTGAAATTCTTCTTGCATGTCCAAGTCTTGTGTCCCTTCTTGACCTAGAGATTTTTCTTGAAAAATCTCTAAGTCATCCCCCCTTGATGTAGGTTCCTCACTTGGTTTAATCTCAAAGTGTTAGGCAAACTATGTTGTTTCAACTCAGTAAGCGTATTGGCAAATTGTCCAACTTGAATTTCTATATCATAATTTGATTAAGTTGGACAATCGTCAAGTGGTTGACATTATCCTTCAATTGGTTGATTTGCACTATGGGTAAGTGCCTCTTCAAATACCGGTATAGTCACTTGAGGTATGGTGTCAACTCTCGACTCCATTGAGTTCGAATTGTTCTCCCAACCGTGGTTGTTATTTGAACAATTTAAATCCCAATTAGGAAAACCCTAAAACATATTAATAGGAACACGTGAGAGGAAAGAAAAGTATTTTAAAAAAGCATACATGAAAGTAAATTTTAAAATAAATAGGGATACATTTAAAGGAAGTTATTTTAATGGGGACAACATGATAGAACGATAAGGAAGCAAAAGGCACCACCTATAATTAATGATAAAATTTATTTTGATAATGCAATTACAAAAACAAAAGCAGGCTTAAAGAATATGTTCAATGAAATATTTAAATAAAGATATATTTAAAATAATTATTACATAATAGAGACAAATCAGGTGAAAATATTTTATGATGTATTTAAAAAATAACATTAGTAAAAGAAAAAATATGAAATTGTTTTTTCTTTTACTAGTAAGCATTATAACAAATCGGATATTAGACGATGCCTCTTTAATGGAGTTTTACAAAAAAACCATCATCTAATGTATTTAAAATGTTTTTTCTTTTACTAGTAAACATTACTATAAATCGGCGATTAAACGATGCCTATTTAATGGCATTTTACAAAAAACCATCTCTAATGTAATTTAAAAAGCTCGTTCTGTGTTTCAAAAAAATGAGAACATTAGACAATGGTTGTCCAAAAACCATTGTCTAAGGGATAACATTAAAAGATGGTTTGTTTTTGGAGAACTGTCATCTAATATTCTTGAATAGTAGGCAAGATTTTTTCTGTTCATTCTTTTTTCAAAAAATTTTGAATTTTTCCATCTTCTACTTAAATTTTGTAACACCCGTATTTTTAACGGGCATAATTTTGTAAAATTTAATGAATAAAATGTGACTATTTAAAATTACTAAGTTGTTTATGATCATTTAAAAAAAATACCATTTTAGTATTTTCTTACCAAGTCTTCCTAAGAAACATTCAAAACTTACCAACACTTACTTCTACCAATCTTGTCTCCCTAAATTATTGCTCAATTATATAGACTTCTTCTCATTTTGCTAAAGGTATCCGAAGGGGACATTGAATTATTTTCCGTCAATTCATAGAAGACATGGAGATATTTCTCAACCACCTAATTAATTATTTCCTTATCTTCTTCTATAATTCACTCCAATTATCCCCTCAATTATGTTGGCATTATTTGCTAAAAGTCTTCATGGGAGACAAGATGATATTTTCCTTTAAGACTCTTTTGTTTCTTCTTACAACTTTTCCCCGTAAACATCCCATTCCTCTTAAGCATTTTGATATCTTTTTATTTAACTATCACCACCTTCTTCTCTAGTTCTCATTCTCTCCCTTCTCACTTCAAATTTCTAACTAAAGACATAGAGCACAAAGCTCTCTTTGTGGCCAAGACAATTATAATTCCCAACCATGATCGAGGCGGTTTTAAAGTTAATTCAAGCTTGATTGATAACCCAAACTTTGGTGCTTTTCAAAGAAGTTTTGAGGTAGGTTTTCTTTAATCTAAACTTAGTTTTTAGTATGCATTTTCTCCATGTTTAATGCATAAAAATACTTTAATGGCACTAGTAGACGGGTTTACACATAACTCACTTATGAATGTGATTATACGTTGTGCTTTAGTTTTAATTGTCCTTATGCATGCCTTAGGGTCAAGGATGTGTGGAGCTAACGTTAATTGATTCCAGGATTAAAAGATTGTTGATAAGCTTGAAAGGTAGGGATTCTATTACTCATTTTTGTGAGGTTTTTATAGAATTAAAATTGATTGTTTTGCCGCAATATATATATATCTATGTTGAACTGATATTATATGAGTATCACATATGAAACTATGACATGGACTCGTCTTGTATTGTACGGCGAGGAACATAATGAATTGACACATGTTATAAATTGAGAAGCATGGTTAGGAAAACTGACTCTATTAATAATGATTTAATATAGAGAAATGGTGAGACATGAAGAGGGCGGCGGTTACGTCCTTGGGCATGAATACCCAAAAAGGTAAAATAGGGGGAAGGTGATGACGCTTCCTTGGGTTGAAAGTCCCAGAACACACTGTACAGGAATTGATTTGGTGAGGACTCGGGGCTTGATGTCCCCTCACCGGAACACCCTTGGAATGTTTATGGGGTGATCAAGTGCGCCCATTTGGGTTTCGATGAGTTGAGTGATACTCAATTTAACATGGATACCTAGGAACAATGATGATTGGTAATATTTGTATAAATGTGTAATTATGACACTTGGTAATGATTAACTACGGTATCCATAAGATGTGATCATAATAAACCTCATAATCTGGAATATGATGTAACCTACTAACCATGCAGTTTTTAATGTGGTAATGGATAAACCATAAGGTGAGTCATGATTTCCCTACTGGGCATGTCGATGCTCATCCCTATCATATCTTCATATCTCAGGTGGAACTCAGTGCAACATATTTGAAGAGGAATAAGCGAAAACAATTCTGTTGTTTTCGTGTTAGAAGACCCTGTTTAATTACAACTTATCTACAACATGTAAGAGTTGTATTATTTTTTTTTTATGGCTGTGTTAAGTTATTTGGGAATTGTACTATGGTGATGATGACTGTAATTATATATATTTGGTGCTACACTAAAAACTGTGGTTTGTATTTAAAACGTTTATTTTTATTTTTCTTGTTGTTTAAAGACCCATGGGCATTGTTTAATTGATTTAAATAATATAAAATTTAAAATTATTTTTATTTATTTAAAACTGTTAACCCCCACATAGGGGTGTTACAGAATTTTTGGTATCAGAGCCTAGGTTCGATTAACCTAGGGGGTATAGCACCACCTTAAAAATTAATCTTTGGGAATGGTTTTAAAGTTAGGTGTTAATGTCATCATCATTTGGTACTGATCCTAGTTAAATTTTCGCAGCCAGTAGAAACTATGCCACCAAGACGTCAAATGCAATCGTCTGAGCTGTCACAACCGGTTGAACATGCTCAAGAAGTTGAGCAACCGGAACCGATGGAACAAGCTCAAGAAGATGAGCAACTACGACATGCAACACAATCCCCGCCAGCTGCACTAGAAGTAAATAATTTAGGACAAATTCTTCAAGCATTACAAAATGTGCAAAGACCTGTGGAGGTTCGTGATCCCGAACAACGACATCTAACTCTGTTGAAGGAGTTTATGAAGCAGAAACCACCCACATTTAGTGGAGAACCTAACCCGGTCATAGCAGAACAATGGCTAAAGGCAGTCAAAAAGAAGTTGGACACCTTGAGGATTCCACGGGAGTATTGGGTTAGCTTTTCAACATATATATTTGAGGGTAAAGCCGAAGAATGGTGGGATCTTCAGAAAGACGACTATGACGTGCCGAATCTTACATGGGAGCAGTTCGAAACCATTTTTCGCAACACCTATATTCCTCAGAGCCATAGGCAAGCAATGATGCGAGAATTTGAAAACCTGGTGCAGGGAGATACAACAGTTGCTGAATACCATGCTCGATTTATAGAATTGTCTCGCTACAATCCCGGGGCTGTATCGGATCCAATGGCGAGATGCGAAAAATTTAGAAATAACCTGAGGCCGAAAATCAGACAAATGATAGCTGCTGTTCCATCAACAGATTTTCTTGATCTTGTAGCTGCGGCACAGCGGGCAGAGACAGAACTAAATAACTCCTATGGAGAGTATAAGGGTTCTGGTGGGCGTCAAAGGAAAATAAGTAAGAAAGAGAAGTCACAAGGGCAAGTCATTCAGCATAGTGGAGTGACTATTGGTGGTGGATCTTCTGGTAGTGGTCGTTTCCAACCGTATGCTTGTCATAACTGTGGACAAGTGGGACATCTGAGGAGAAATTGCCCTAACCACCCTACACAATCATCCTTTGCACCAAGGCCACAAGGAAGTCATTTTGGCTCCACTGTTTGGGGAGGGAGTCAAAATCGTGGAGCGCCTCAGCAAAACACTCCAGCTTCCCAAGTCTCAGTAACTCAACCTCGAGGGTTCCAGCCTCAGTACAACTATCAACAGCGGCCACAGGGTTCCAATTTTTATGCTAATCAGAACTTCCAACCGACTCCACAAGGCTCAGTGAATCAAAGGCCATATTTTTCTGGGAGAAATAATAATAAGGCTAGTAGTAGCCAAGGAAACCGAGGAAAAAGTGATAAAGGAAAAGCACCAGCACAAGCTTATGCAATTACGGCTACAACTGGACAAGGAAAACAGGCTGATCACTCAGTTGTAGACGGTATGATTCACGTGTCTCATTCTTGGGCTCATGTATTATTTGACACTGGTGCCACTCATTCATTTATATCTATGTTATTTGCTTCCGTACTACAATTAGAAACTGAGACATGTAGTTCATCATTAACCCTTAGTACACCAATGGGCGGGATAGCTGAAGTATCCATAATTTGTAAATCAGTGTGTATTGTTATAGGAGAACATAAACTATCGGCTGACCTATATGTAATAACTATGACAGAGTTTGATGTAATCTTAGGAATGGATTGGCTAACTAAATACCAGGCAATAGTAGATTGTCATAGGAAACGTGTCTCTTTATTCACCAAGAATGGGACAAGTCATCGAATTTCAGGCAAAAACAGGAACAGTGACGCCAGCCCCGGTGCTAAAGGCTTGTATTGGAGGACGAAGGAATTTCACCAATCTTGGGACGATCTTTGCTTCAGATGGAGAACTAAAGAAGAGTGACCTATCCTCTCACACTCCTGTGGTGGACGAATTTTCAGATGTTTTTCCAGATGAATTGCCCGGACTTCCGCCTGATAGAGAAATTGAGTTTGTCATCGACTTAACTCAAGGAGCAGCGCCTGTTTCTATTGCCCCGTATCGAATGGCACCTGCTGAGAAAGTGGAATTGAGGAAGCAGTTGGACGAATTACTGGAAAAAGGATTTATTCGACCAAGTACATCACCTTGGGGAGCTCCAGTACTTTTTGTGAAGAAACATGACGGATCGTTGAGGCTCTGTGTCGATTATCGCCAGCTTAATCGATTGACTATCAAGAACAAGTACCCTCTACCCCGAATTGATGAGTTGTTCGATCAGTTAGGAGGATCTTGCTATTTCTCAAAGATTGACTTACGATCCGGATATCACCAACTGAAGATAAGAGAAGAGGACATTCCAAAGACAGCTTTTCGGACTCGCTACGGTCATTTTGAGTTTCTTGTCATGCCTTTCGGGTTGACTAATGCACCAGCGGCTTTCATGGACTTGATGAACCGTGTCTTTCGACCGTACTTAGATCAATTTATCATTGTTTTCATAGATGATATCTTGATCTATTCTAAAAACGAAGAAGAACATGCTGAGCATTTGAGGATCGCTCTACAAACGTTGAGAGAACATGGTCTTTATGCAAAAAGAGAAAAATGTGATTTCTGGATGACGAAGGTCAAGTTCCTTGGACACGTTGTCTCTGAAGAAGGCATCTCAGTGGACCCCTCCAAAATTGAAGCAGTGCTAAATTGGGAACGACCAAAGAACGTGTCAGAGATTCGAAGTTTCCTCGGACTAGCTGGATACTATCGACGCTTCGTAGAGAATTTTTCAAAGATTGCTTCTCCATTAACAAAACTCACAAGGAAGAATGTCAAGTTCGTGTGGGATGATAAATGTGAAGAAGCATTTGAGGAACTGAAACGAAGACTCACTAGTGCACCTGTGCTGATCATACCTAACAACGAGGAGCCTTACACAGTATACACTGATGCCTCAGGAAACGGTTTGGGTTGTGTGTTAATGCAGCATGGACGAGTAGTTGCCTACGCCTCACGCCAGTTGAAACCCCATGAGAGGAACTACCCCACACATGATCTTGAGCTAGCTGCTGTGGTTTTCGCACTCAAAATTTGGAGATGTTATCTATATGGCGCAAAGTTCGAGCTATATTCAGATCATCAAAGTCTGAAATATTTGTTTACTCAAAAGGATCTCAATCTAAGGCAACGAAGATGGACTGAGTACATGGTGGACTATGACTTTAGTATCCAATATCATCCTGGAAAAGCAAATGCCGTGGCAGATGCTCTAAGTCGTAAGAACAACGGACGTATAGCCAGTTTAGCATTGGAAGATTGGAGACGAGTCACCATCGCCGACTTCAACTTGCAATATTATGAAGATAACGAGAGAGCTTTCTTATTCAATGTGATAGCAACTCCTACGTTAATTCAGAAAGTAAAACAAGGACAATGGCACGATGAAGGATTACGTAGGGTTTGGAAACAAATACAAAATGGAGAACAACTGGATGGATGGCAGATTGAGCCAGAAGGATTTTTACTTTACAAAGGAAGATTAGTTGTTCCAGAGGATCCATATCTCAGGCATGCGGTGCTAGATGAGGCTCACCGTTCAAAGTTTGCTATTCATCCTGGAAGCACAAAAATGTATATGGATCTAAAACGACAATACTGGTGGCGAGGAATGAAACGAGATGTAGCAACCTTTGTCTCTAAGTGCATGACGTGCCAACAGGTTAAAGCGGAACATCAAAAGCCTGGAGGCGAGTTGAGGAGCTTACCTATTCCAGAATGGAAGTGGGATCATGTGACAATGGACTTTGTTACTGGATTTCCTAAGACTCAAATAGGGCATGACGCCGTTTGGGTAATTGTAGATCGTTTAACTAAGACAGCCCACTTCATCCCAATCAGAACTAATTATAGTGTCTCAAAATTATGTCAATTGTACGTGGAAAAGGTAGTGACATTGCATGGAGTGCCAATGTCAATAGTTTCCGATAGAGATACACGTTTCACGTCGAAATTTTGGAGAGGATTGCAGAGGGCCTTGGGAACTCAATTGAATTTTAGTACAGCTTTTCATCCTCAAACAGATGGACAATCTGAACGTGTCATTTAGATTCTCGAGGATATGCTTCGGGCTTGTGTGCTGGACTTTGGAACAAATTGGGCTGCACAGCTGCCATATGTTGAATTCGCATATAACAACAGTTACCAAGCAAGTATTAGAATGGCTCCATATGAGGCCTATATGGTAGACCTTGTAGATCTCCATTGTGTTGGGCTGAAAAGGAAGAGCGTCTTGAACTTGGGCCTCAGTTTATCAGAGAAACAACGGACAAGATCCAGATTATTCGCGAACGTCTTCAGACAGCTCAAAGTCGACAAAAGAGTTATGCAGATAAGAGGAGGCGACCTTTAGAGTTCATGATCGGAGACTTTGTGTTCTTAAAAGTGAAACCAAAACGAGGTGTATCTCGATTTGGTGTTAAAGGAAAGTTAGCACCAAGGTATACAGGACCGTTTGAGATTGTGGAACGCATTGGAACGTTGGCATACCGTTTAGACCTACCACCACAATTGTCTCATGTACATAATGTGTTTCATGTATCGATGTTGAGAAAGTATGAACCCGACCCTTCACATGTGATCATGTGGACAGATGTGCCAATTCAAGGAGATACGAATTATGAAGAAATTCCAGTTCAAATACTGGATCATGAAATAAAATTATTACGTCGTCGTGGAATTCCTCTGGTGAAAGTGATGTGGCAACACCATGATGTGGAGGAAGCCACATGGGAACTTGAATCTGAAATGAGAGAAAAGTACCCATATTTGTTTTAACATTGTAATCAGTGTACGAAATTTCGAGGACGAAATTTTTATAGGAGGGGAGAGCTGTAACACCCGTATTTTTAACGGGCATAATTTTGTAAAATTTAATGAATAAAATGTGACTATTTAAGATTACTAAGTTGTTTATGATCATTTAAAAAAAATACCATTTTAGTATTTTCTTACCAAGTCTTCCTAAGAAACATTCAAAACTTACCAACACTTACTTCTACCAATCTTGTCTCCCTAAATTATTGCTCAATTATATAGACTTCTTCTCATTTTGCTAAAGGTATCCGAAGGGGATATTGAATTATTTTCCGTCAATTCATAGAAGACATGGAGATATTTTCTCAACCACCTAATTAATTATTTCCTTATCTTCTTCTATAATTCACTCAAATTATCCCCTCAATTATGTTGGCATTATTTGCTAAAAGTCTTCATGGGAGACAAGATGATATTTTCCTTTAAGACTCTTTTGTTTCTTCTTACAACTTTTCCCCGTAAACATCTCATTCCTCTTAAGCATTTTGATATCTTTTTATTTAACTATCACCACCTTCTTCTCTAGTTCTCATTCTCTCCCTTCTCACTTCAAATTTCTAACTAAAGACATAGAGCACAAAGCTCTCTTTGTGGCCAAGACAATTATAATTCCCAACCATGATCGAGGCGGTTTTAAAGTTAATTCAAGCTTGATTGATAACCCAAACTTTGGTGCTTTTCAAAGAAGTTTTGAGGTAGGTTTTCTTTAATCTAAACTTAGTTTTTAGTATGCATTTTCTCCATGTTTAATGCATAAAAATACTTTAATGGCACTAGTAGACGGGTTTACACATAACTCACTTATGAATGTGATTATACGTTGTGCTTTAGTTTTAATTGTCCTTATGCATGCCTTAGGGTCAAGGATGTGTGGAGCTAACGTTAATTGATTCCAGGATTAAAAGATTGTTGATAAGCTTGAAAGGTAGGGATTCTATTACTCATTTTTGTGAGGTTTTTATAGAATTAAAATTGATTGTTTTGCCGCAATATATATATATCTATGTTGAACTGATATTATATGAGTATCACATATGAAACTATGACATGGACTCGTCTTGTATTGTACGACGAGGAACATAATGAATTGACACATGTTATAAATTGAGAAGCATGGTTAGGAAAACTGACTCTATTAATAATGATTTAATATAGAGAAATGGTGAGACATGAAGAGGGCGGCGGTTACGTCCTTGGACATGAATACCCAAAAAGGTAAAATAGGGGGAAGGTGATGACGCTTCCTTGGGTTGAAAGTCCCAGAACACACTGTACAGGAATTGATTTGGTGAGGACTCGGGGCTTGATGTCCCCTCACCGGAACACCCTTGGAATGTTTATGGGGTGATCAAGTGCGCCCATTTGGGTTTCGATGAGTTGAGTAATACTCAATTTAACATGGATACCTAGGAACAATGATGATTGGTAATATTTGTATAAATGTGTAATTATGACACTTGGTAATGATTAACTACGGTATCCATAAGATGTGATCATAATAAACCTCATAATCTGGAATATGATGTAACCTACTAACCATGCAGTTTTTAATGTGGTAATGGATAAACCATAAGGTGAGTCATGATTTCCCTACTGGGCATGTCGATGCTCATCCCTATCATATCTTCATATCTCAGGTGGAACTCAGTGCAACATATTTGAAGAGGAATAAGCGAAAACAATCTTGCTGTTTTCGTGTTAGAAGACCCTGTTTAATTACAACTTATCTACAACATGTAAGAGTTGTATTATTTTTTTTTATGGCTGTGTTAAGTTATTTGGGAATTGTACTATGGTGATGATGACTGTAATTATATATATTTGGTGCTACACTAAAAACTGTGGTTTGTATTTAAAACGTTTATTTTTATTTTTCTTGTTGTTTAAAGACCCATGGGCATTGTTTAATTGATTTAAATAATATAAAATTTAAAATTATTTTTATTTATTTAAAGCTGTTAACCCCCACATAGGGGTGTTACATTATCATTCCCTTATAACTATTAATACTTTCCTTCTATATAATTATTGTACTCATATAACTATTGATATTTTCATTCTATGGCCTTTCCATGTTACATCCTTCTAGACTGTATAAATCAATGTGAAGGTTCATTTTGATGATGACAATGAAAATTCAGCTTCAAAACCATCTCAAAAATATTTTTTAAAGTGGTGCTACACTCCCTAGGTTAACCGAACCTAGGCTCTGATACCAAAAAATTCTGTAACGCCCCTATATGGGGGTTAACAGTTTTTAATGAGATAAAATAAAAATAAATAATAAAAGTAAAATCTTAAAAATAAAATTTGCCCGGGACTTAAATGAAAACTCTCAACTCAAAAATAAAAGTATAAACGACAATTAAACCACAGTTTAATGTAGCACCTTAAATTTAATAATATAAACTGTTGTCATCATCATTTTAACCCTCATCACATTGTAATACAGTCACAGAAAGTAACAATTGATGCTTACATTATCATGAAGAACATTCTCAACAATTGAAGCAGTCCCAATGTAATATAGCTACATCACTTCCTCAACTATATTTCTCGTAGCCACCTCACACTTAGTGAGTCCTGAAAAGATATAAACATAAGGGTATGAGCAACACTATGCTCAGTAGAGAAAACCATTACTCACCTTTATCATTACCACATTAAAATCTGCATGGTTAGTAAGTTACATCATATTCCAGATTATGAGGTTTATTATGATCACATCTTATGGATACCGTAGTTAATCATTACCAAGTGTCATAATTACACATTTATACAAATATTACCAATGATCATTGTTCCTAGGTATCCATGTTAAATTGAGTATCACTCAACTCATCGAGACCCAAATGGGCGCACTTGATCACCCTATAAACATTCCAAGGGTGTTCCGGTGAGGGGACATCAAGCCCCGAATCCTCACCAAGTCGATTCCTGTACAGTGTGTTCTGGGACTTTCAACCCAAGGAAGCGTCATCGCCTTCCCCCTATTTTACCTTTTAGGGTATTCATGCCCAAGGACGTAACCGTCGCCCTCTTCATGTCTCACAATTTCTCTATATTGAATCATTATCAATAGAGTTAGTTTTCCTAACCATGCTTCTCAATTTATAACATGTGTCAATTCATTATGTTCCTCGCCGTACAATACAAGACGAGTCCATGTCATAGTTTCATATGTGATAATCATATAATATCAGTTCAACATAGATATATATATATTGCGGCAAAACAATCAATTTTAATTCTATAAAAACCTCACAAAAGATGAGTAATAGAATCCCTACCTTTCAAGCTTATCAACAATCTTTTAATCCTGGAATCAGTTAACGTTAGCTCCATACTCCCTTGATCCTAAGGCGTGCATAAGGACAATTAAAACTAAAGCACAACATACAACTACATTCATAAATAAATCATGCGTAAACCTATCTTACTAGTATGCCATTAAAGCTTTTATATAAATCTCTTTCGAATACCACAGTAAACAATTTTTGTCTTAACACAATATAAAATGTGAACAAGTAATCTATATGTTTTAGTCCCTAATAAGATTCATCAATCACTTAGGATAATATTGGAAAGGTTGCAAGACATTAAAGAATTAGGTGGTGAGCAAAGATGGGTTCTTGGTTCAGGTTAGCAGCTGGTATACCATAACAAACTGGTAGATTTACTAGTTTCCAATACAAAAATTAAATAATTCTTAGAAAATAAAATACAACTCCGATTTAGGTTTATGATAGCTCGTTAGAAAGCCTAGAATGCTACTTTTCAAATATGCAAACCAATTCATAAAATTCATTTTAATTTAATCTTAGAATTTCAAGAAATAACCACTGCCCATAGAGGTATTACAAAGTTTAACAATATAAATTTTCTGTCTAGGGCATATACACTTAGACTTCATACATATGCTCCAAAATAGCAACAAACATATACTTAGGTTTAAGAACGCAAATTTGAATAATCCTTTAGTATAAAAGAAAATTTATAAATGAAAGACTAAATTTGTTCATAAGATTCTAACCTCGGATTATGGTTAGTTGGAAGCTTGAAATGGCTTCAAAACAGGTTCCTTTAGTTCGGTATGACTGAAATTCTTGCTCAAATGGAGGTGATCGTGGCTGATTTTTATGGCTGCCTTGAAGAAGTTCTCTAAGTATTTTGCTTCAGCAAAGAAATGAGAAGAAGAGTGTGGGAACCGTGGAAGAGAAAGGAAGAAAAGATGAAGTCTTTGAAGAGAAGTGATAGAAACAATTATAGAGGAGACATGTTGAAGCATGTCACGGAGGAAATAAAGAAAATGAGGGTCAAGAGTAGTTGGAAAAGATATCCTTATGTCTCATCTAAAGACTTTAACACACATAATGCCAATATGACATTTTTGAGATTTATTAGAAGTTCTAAGGCTTTTTAGTAATCATACTAAATAAATATAGGAGAATTTTAGAAAACTTAAAAATAGATAAAAATAAATATTATAAAATAAATTTAAATGAAGCAATTTTTTTTTTTATACATTAAAAATTAATTTAATTACCTCAATACCCGTTAGGAGAATAACGGGTGTCACATTTCCTCGATTACGGATCTTATGATTTAAACTGTCACCTTAAGAATCGTGTTTTCTGCATAATTTGTCCATTATATGCCCAATTCTTAAAGGTTTAGACTGACATTCTCAGACTATTGTTTGCTTAACATTTATTTAACAAATATGAATGTAAAGCTAGCAAGATTTGGTATATAAATAATAAATAAATTCTTTATTGATAAAAATGTCTAAAAAAACATATTACATTTTTACTCCTTAGGACATACATGTCTAAGAATCTCCCACTTGCACTAAGTAAGTAATATGACAAATCTCACATCCCCATAGCTTCCACATGCCTCTCGAAGACTCTCCCAGTAAGTGTCTTTGCAAATGGATTAGCTAAATTGTCCTCTGACGCGATTTTGCACACCATGACATGCTCGCCCTCAACGAAGTCCTTTATCACATGATACTTTCAATCAATATGCTTACTCTTCTTGTAAAATCTTGGTTCCTTAATATTAGCTACCGCGGCACTGTTATTACAGTACAGTGATACTGCCTTATCCATACCAAGAACTACCTCAAGATCTCTAAAAAACTTTCGGAGCCACACTGCTTCTTTCGAAGCATCACTAGCTGTCATATACTCGACCTCCATCGTTGAATCCAAAGTGTAATCTTCCTTCATATTTCTCCAACTGATGGCACCGCTGCCCAAAGTAAACACAAAACCCAAAGTCGATTTCCTAAAATCTATACAAGATTGAAAATCTGAGTCAGTATATCCTAGAGGAGTCAAGTCATGACCCGAATATACAAGCATATACCCTCGAGTCCTGCTCAGGTACTTAAAAATATGCTTTACCGCAACCCAGTAGTTCGGTCTTGGATCCACTTGAAATCGACTTACAATCCCAACTGCATAACAAATATCTGGTCGTGTGCAAAGCATGACATACATGAGACTACCCACTGCTGAAGCATAAGGCACCTTTTTCATGTATTCTCTTTCTTCCTTAGACTTTGGAGAGTCTTTCTTAGAAAGAGTAATTCCAAACCTAGATGGTTGCCCACCTTTCTTAGAATCTTGCATTGCAAACCTCCTGAGAATTTTATCTATGTCGCTGGCTTGTGACAAAGCTATTATTTTGTTCTTCCTATCCTAAAAGATCTGGATACCGAGAACAAAATTAGCCTCACCCAAGTCCTTCATGTTAAACTGCTTGGTCAAACATAATTTGACCAATGACAATGCCCCAACGTCATTGCCAATTAGCAGAATGTCATCTATATAGAGCAGCAGAAAAACTACCTTTTCATCCTTAATGTGTTTGTAAACACATGGCTCATTCACATTTTGTGAGAACCCATAAGTCTTGATCACCTAATCAAATCTTATATTCCAAGAGCAGGAAGCCTGCTTAAGTTCATAAATTGACTTTAACAGCTTACAAACCTTATCCTCTTGACCCTTGACCTTGAACCCATCTGGTTGTTCCATATAAATGGACTCATCAAGATAGCCATTTAGAAAGCCGTCTTGACATCCATTTGCCAAATCTCATAGTCGAGAGCGGCAGCTATGGACAAGAGAATCTGGATGGATTTAAGCATGGCTACAGGCAAAAAGGTTTTCTCATAATCGATTCCTTCCTTTTGGGTGTAACCCTTAGCTACTAGTCTAGCTTTAAAAGTTTCAACCTTTCCATCCATTCTTCTTTTTCTCTTGTAGATCCACTTACACCCTATGGGTTTTACCCCTTTGGGAAGATTCACAAGCTCACAGTCATGGCCTCTGTCCAGAGTTTTGAATCAACATCCTCCATAGCCTTTACGTAAGTATAAGGATCCCTGTCATGTTCATCCAGTTCAGCCAAAAAGGCCTCGCCATTTAACATATACCTTTCAGGTTGACGCCCGATCCTCCTACTACACTGAAGCCCCTTAGGTTGTTGGTAACGCCCAAAATAATGTTTATTCTTTAAACAGCGGGCGTATGTAGTATAGAAAAGTTGTCGTATCCACAAGGAGGTAAAAATTTGTAACTCGAGAGATTGATAAAAATAAACGCTTAAAAAGGCAAGCGATTTTTCAGAGCAAAGTTTAAAAGTAAAAGAAATATTTTTGTGATTTTTTTATTCAAAATTTAAAGCATAAAATTAAAACGGTGAAGCTTTAAGAGTCCCTTGTATGTTTCACAACTGATATGGAATTTTAACTCTAAATAATAATTATCTAAAGCATTTGATTTATTATATCTTTTCTCATTAATTGCAAGTACTTTTTACTAATTATATAGGTCAACCTAAATCGACAATATAGCAAGCCATAATGTAGTAAGAGTTTTCCTATAAAAACTAGCAAAATAATCATCTGTCACTAATGATTTGGTGCACTAATTATGAAAATTATAACCGATGTCACTCAATTATAATTAACATAATTTTAAGATAAAAAAGATAATAACAAATCAAAATTAATATATTTTTATGGAATAAATTATTGCGTTAATTTCGGCAGCACCTCGACTTATTAATTGGTTTAAGAATAGACTATGTTATCCTCTGTCTACAATAAATCAAGAATAACCAAGCATTTACTGTGTCAGT
This sequence comes from Artocarpus heterophyllus, assembly GCA_025403435.1. Classification (NCBI taxonomy): domain Eukaryota; kingdom Viridiplantae; phylum Streptophyta; class Magnoliopsida; order Rosales; family Moraceae; genus Artocarpus; species Artocarpus heterophyllus. The sequence goes on along the minus strand of CM046354.1, from coordinate 20,319,710 downwards.
CTATGTTTATAATGCAGCAGAAACTCAACTTAATAAACGAGCATGACTTTAGTATTATTAATATTAATAATGTAACACAATTAAATTACATAAAGAAAGCATAACTGAGTTTATGTAAAAATTGGCAGCATAACAACAGTAACAATAATTATTGAAAACATAAAGATATAATTTATTCCACAAAAATATAAGCATTACCACACAAATATAGAGTTAAAACCCATACCAGAGTACTACGCATATAAGATCATCTATCTGCCTCAATAGACTCTCTACACTAATTTAAGCATTATTTTATTATTATTTTACCAAATAAAATACTGCTGAGTCTAACTCAGTAGAAATAAAAAGAATGAGAAAGAGGGCCAAAGGCCCGTTGAGGAGTATCTCAACTGAGGCAAATGCCTCAGTATTTATAGGAGCTTAAAATCACTATTGAAAGATTCTTTCATTTATTTATAACTGCTTAAGTGTTGAAAACTTTGATCCTCTCTTTTCTTCATGCTGAGATTTGCTCTTCATTGTGCGTGTTAAACTTCAAAATCCTATGCTTTGCAGCATGAGAAGGCACCAAACCGCGCTGATCTGGATCGCTAATTTCACGATCCAATGGCTCCAAACACGCATGAGAATGGGCCTAGGTGGGACCAGTGGGACAACAATTTTGAACCGTCAGATTGGTCTCAGTCATCGCATCCAATAGCTGGAAGAACAGCTACATGTGGACTCACCCACACGCGAGCAGACACAGCCTGCGACTCCCCTCTGACGCGTCTGCAGCTTGTCGACGCGTGAATCACACGCGCCAATCGTTCTTCGACACGTGGACTGTACCCTGAGATTCCGTTGACGCATCAGATGACGCGTTGACACGCGTCTCTTCCTCGGACGGTTGAGATTGATTTGGCAGTGAATCTGACGGCTCTCATGATGCCACGTGTCCCATTTAATTTAAATTTGAATTCTCTTTATCTTTTAGATGCATTTGATGCCCGATTTTATCCGTTTTAGTGTCATTTTGCTCTGTTTTTCCTCCAAATTTCAAATCTAAAAATTACAAAAACACTAAAATTAATTATTTTACAAACATAATATTTACAAAAATATTAAAAATATTTATTTTATATTAAAACACACAAAAATAAATAAAAACTCCTAAAATTTTCAGTCTCTTACGGTTTGACACAGATATAATTTTTATGACTTTGAAATATTTTTAGAAATTACTAAAAATATAATAAGACATATTTACAAACTTAAAACATACTATCAAACACACTAAAACTCAAAATTAAATAACCGCATTACTTTTACGGCTTTGACAATTTACATACTAGGCACTTATTTAACATACCAAAATGACTCTAAAAATTCTATTAAACATAAAAACACATTAAAAACACATTTTTAAACATAATTACACACTAAGACATAAAAATACTTATTAACACAAAATGCTATTAATTAGAGGATTTAATGAGAAATAAAAGCATAAATAAATGATTTAAGCCTTAGAAAATGTACACTTTTACAGTCTCATCAGTTGTCATTTAGGTTCATCTGGTTTTCTACACTAATCGAAATGGTTTCATTTAGAACCTCCGGAGTGATTAGATCACTCTTTAACTCCTCAAGCACCACTTTGCTTCGAGGTTTAAAGTCTTCCATGTAACTCTCTCTAAGGAAAGTTGCATTAGGTGAAACCATGACTTTGTTTTCTTTTGAGTTATAGAAATAACCCTCTTTAGTCCCTTTTGGATATCCTACAAACACGCAAACTTTCAAACGTGCTTCCAAATTATTCTCATCCTTAAACAGGACATGAGCCGGACATCCCCATATGTGAATTGGGTTTAAGGATGTCTTCCTGGTTGTCCACAACTCGTGAGTTTTAGGGACCGATTTTGAAGGCACGTTGTTCGAAAGATAACATGCGGTTTGTACTGCATATCCCCAAAAAAATAAAGGCAATGATGAATAACTCATCATAGACCTTACCATGTCTAATGAAGTCCTATTCCTTCTCTCCGCTATGCCATTCTGCTGCAGAGTGCCCGGCGTAGTCAAATATGATAAAATCTCATTCTCTAATAAGTGTCCTAGAAACTCATCAGAAAGGTATTCTCCACATCGATTGGATCGAAGTGCCTTTATGGGTCTACCCAATTGTTTTTCTACTTCAGCCCGAAACTCCCTAAACTTGTCAAAAGTTTCGCTTTTGTGGTGCATTAGGTACACATACCCATACCTTGAGTAATCATCAATAAAAGTGACAAAGTACTCATAGCCTCCTCGTGCCCAGATGTTCATTGGTCTGCAAACATCACTATGCACAAGTTCTAGAACCCCTTCGGCCTTATTGCCCTTAGACTCGAATGGTCTTTTGGTCATTTACCCTCCAAACAAGATTCACAGTGAGGTATAGATTGTCCCTTTAAGTGACTTCAAGGTCCATCCCTTACCAGCCTTTGAATCCTATTTAGGTTAATATGACCAAGGCACAAATGCCAAAGATAAGTCTTATTAGAGTGAGAAGTTTTAAGTCTTTTAGAGTTATTATCATTCATCTCAGCATTACGCAGTAATTCCATCTTAGGTTTGATAAAATATAGATTATTTTACATCCATCCAGAACAGATAAAAGATTTATTTTTACAAATTACCACTTTATTATTGAAAGAAACCAAATAGCAGTCTTTAAATAAATAAGATATAGAAATTAAATTCCTTTTAAATTTAGGAACATAAAAACAATCTCATAAAATTAAATTCCTATAATTATCAAAATAAAGATGGACGTCTCCCATTACTTCCGCCAAGACCAAGGATTTATCGCCCATCCAAAGCATGAAGTTTTCATGAAGCAGACTTCTCGTTTCTTTGAACCCCTGTAGAGAAACACAAACATGATTAGTTACACCAGAATCTATGACCCAAATGTCACTGGATTCCTCAACCAAACAAGTTTCTAAATACAGAAGATCACACCTATCATCTTTGGAAAAGAAGTCTTTGCAATGCTTCTTGATGTGCTTGACCTTCCCGTAGAAGAAGCACTTAAGCTTTTTCGGGCTCTTCTTCTTCTTCTTCCTGCTCTTGTTGTTAGCAGGAATGGAAGACTTCTCATTCTTGGCCCGTTGCCACTTTCCATTTCTAGAATTGGGATTGGAACCATAAGTAGCTACCAAGTTGGCCTCTCCACCTACAAGAGACTCCCTGATCAACAGTTTAAACTCCTGTAACTGTTTCATTAATTTTGTTAAGGTCATATCCTGTCTATTGCTCAAATTAGAAGTATTCCTTTGGCAGAGTTTCAAAGACCATAGTTATCTAAGTTTCAGCATCGATGTCGGCTCCATTGGTTTGTGCCTCAGTGAGGTAACCCATGACCAACATCATGTGCTCCTTTACAGACATCCCTGGTCTTTGCTTATAGTTTAAGAGTTTTTGAAGCGTCCCTTGCCGCTTTGTTAGGGCTTGGCCTCCAAACATGTCTTCAAGATTATCCAAGATCTGCTTCGTAGTCTCATAATCTTCATGTTAAGCCTGCAACACGTTGTTCATGCTAGCCATAACATCGCAGCGAGCCTAATCATTTGCATCTTTCTAGTGATCGTATGCTTAGAATTACTCATTAGTAGAGTCTCCTGTAGGCTCGAGAGGACAAGGGGTTGTCAGCACAAATTTTAGTTTCTCAAAGGAGAAGACGATATCCAGGTTTCATTTCCAATCATTATAATTCTCTCCAGTTAGTTGGTTTTTGTCAAGTATCGAAGATAAAAAATTTTTAGACATTTTTAATCTACAATAAAGAATCATATACCAAACATAAGCAAACATATCATAATAATTTAGTAAGATAACACAATCATACAAATGTGTTTATGTGTCAAAACCTTTAAAATATCACAACCTTACAACGATAATTCCTAACTCAGAATTCAACAAGCTCGTAGGGGAGTCATGCCAAATTCAATTAGGAACACGGATCCCCTCCTGATAAATATATGTCATATAGGACCCCTATGATCCAGCATATATTAATAATCATTTCTTTGACGATCAATTCTATTAACAGAGCTCCTAAGGGAGGTTAATAAAAAAATTAACATGAGTATATAACCATCATTTCAATATTTATCCATAATTTATAATCATCACCTAGGGGTGTGCAACCATAAATCATGCTAAAATACCTTATCATATCGAAGATCCAATCTGGTATATGATAGAAATCCCTTCCTAGGGATCAGGACTACCACGTTCTTCCTATGGACCAACGATGGAGGCCTTAGGTCCTCTCTTTGAAAACCTTCTCCCACTCAATCTTTTGAAATCAAGGTTTTATTTTAAAAAGACATGCATGAACAATTTTAATATGAGCGGCACTTCCTATTCTATATGACATATTATCAATATACGCGGCAAATCGTATTATAATGCACAAAAGTAAAGCAATCAAGTAAAGCTAAAAGCAAAATAATAATAACCGTAATATTATGGTTCCACCTTAGAGAATAGAAAATAAAGATTACAAAAGAATAATTGAAACATTTTATCGATTCTTCATCCTTGAATTCTCAAGTTGTATCCTTCTTCATGTAATGCCCATCTTCAAGACTTCAATCCTACATAGATCGAATACTCCATATCTTTGGTCAAATCCAAATTTTTATGTTTCTCAGAATTGTCCCAAAAATAAAATTAAAACTACATTAAAAACCGCACCTTTTTGAGAAAAATTTTTAGCTCTATACCGGCAAGCCGATCATGGTCGACCGGCCTGTCGATCTTCACAGATCGGCCTGTCAATTCATGACTAATCGGCCTGCTAAACTAGTAAGTTCTGCCTGCCACCAGAGCCACCTAATTTCTGCCCCACTAATGGCTTGACGATCCTCACGTTCGGCCTGCCAAACCAGAGAGTTCGGCATGCCGACCGAGCAAAAATCACCCTTTCCAGAAAATATAATTTTTAATGTAATTCATCAACTTTATTTTCAACATTTAAAAATATAAAATTAAAGACTTAGGAAATACCTAGGAGCGCCATCATCTATCTTCTAGATCCGTCTTTCTCCGAATAATTATTTAATTACAAAATTCTTACAAATTTAAAATTAAATAATAATTCCTAGACGGAGATAATAGTCCGCCATCTAATTACATGAAAAAAAAAAACTTAGATACACATTCTAACCTCTAAGAAACCATAATTAGTATAAATTAATTAATAATTAATTAATTAATTAATAATTTAATCCACCATAATTAATTGATCAACATTCACCATATAATTCATGACAACATATAATATTATATAGAAACCTAGAGTGCCAACTCTCTATAAAATTAAATTCAAGTATAGGAGAGATCAAGATCACATAATTTGTACATATAGCATGATCACAAACTTGTAAATTTACATAAAAACCATAGCTCTGATACCAATTGTTGAAAAAATAGTATGCAATGAAATTTTAAATTTTTTTATATCAGAGTATTTTCTAAAACACAAGTTTGACACGCTATATACATAAATTAACTAGATCTTAGTTACCTTTGAATATCAAAGAACTCCCGCAATCCATGAAGAGATGTAGCATTCTAGAAGAGCATCAACCAATTAGTCTTCTTTGCTATTCTCTATCCACGATTGGAGTGAGTGTGGGCTCACATGTACAGCTCTTCCACTAGGTGACTCTCCTTCCAACCAATTGAGAGAACCCAAAGCTAGTGTTCGTGATTTGTGAACAAGAGCGCTCAAGGAGTTTAAGAATCTCTCTATCAGAGTTTCACTCTTAATCTCTCAATTAATCAAAATAATAATGAGACTCATTCCCTTTTATAGAGGTTGGGTCCAGGAGTCAGTCCTTATCAGATAATGTCTCAAAATTCGAATTAGAATCAAATTCGGATCAATATTTGATGAAATCCGCTTGAAAACGAGTGATCTTTTTATCACGCATAGGCAAGCCGATCTGTCTAATCGATAGGCTGAACTTGCCTCATTGGCAAGCCAAACTTGAAGATCGGCATGCCGAACTATCGATAAAAATCTCAAGGAATCTTTTATTTTCCACCTGAAAATCTATAGGATAAAGTCTTAGTTTTAATTCAAAGAACCCAATAGAAAAATTATCTAATTAAAACAACTTTATCGAGATAATCTCTAGGAAAATAAATGAATTCCTGATAATTCAACAAGTTTATCTTGAATTAATTTAAAATTAATCCAACCAATAAACAGACATGAATTATCTGATCCCGATAATTCAACAAGTTTATCTTGAATCAATTTTGTCACAAAATTAATTCAACCGATAAACATACATGAATTATTTAATTCTTTTGAATTTTAGCCAATCTGATAAACCTGACATAAGTCACCAATTATTGAAAAAGCACGTTGTATCGTTATAGGATTTTGTGAGCTAGCAAAGCGGACCAAATAGACCTATATAGTTCAAGCTCCTGATAATTATGAAACCCAATCTCCTATATATACATTTCATAATTATTAACTCCAACGCTACTCCACTAAGAGCTTGAAGCTGCACTCTCAAACTATATAGAATTACGAAGCCCGTATAGCTAAGTCTCCATGACATATCATAGTGTATCGTATCCCCATAGGATTATCCATAACTGGCTTAAGGACAAGTTCTGTCTTACATTTTCGATTATTTTTATCTTACGTTCTATTATCTCATAATCGAAAAACTTACCATCCAAAGACGGTATACCATTCGGTTACACCAATGTATCTAAATGGTTGAGCGCTCCAGTTTTTCAATTACAGGATAACACATATAAGAGAATATCACTACTCCTAAAGAGGAGCTATGAATTCCATATCTATGAATAATGAGTCTATGCTAACAATAGTCATGCCTCCAACATACCGGCATGCATACCACCAGTAAAATGTGGGTTTCACCCTTTGGTACATCAAAATGCACAACTCAAGACAATGGGCCCACTATTCATCTCAGGATTAAGATACAATACAAATAATTGTCTAACGTGAATCGATTTGCAGGGACATAATTATTAATCCAAATCAATTCACTTTATGTCCCGATCCAACGCATCGTCACCTATGACAATGTGCCAATGTTTCTCTTCATGGAGACCACCTCCGATGGCCAAAACAGACCATCTCCCAATAGAGATATAGACAACATAACAATCTTTACATGAATAAGATGCCCGACTTTATTCCATCGATTGCGGATCTTATGATTTAGACCATCATCTTAAGAATTGTGTCTTCTGCATAATCTGTCCATCATATGCCTAATTCTTAAAGGTTTAGACCGACAGTCTCAGACTATTGCTTACTTAACATACATTCAACAAATATGAACGTAAAGATGACAAGGTTTGGTATATAAAAAAATAAATGAATTCTTTATTGATAAAAATGTCTTCAAAAATATATTACATTTTTACTCCTTATGGCATACAGGTCTAACATAAATTAACCAGATCTTACTAACTTTGTTTAGTGAAGAGCTCCTGTAATCTGTGTAGAGAAGGGTATTCCAGAAGAGCCTCAACCAACTAATCTTCTTTGCTATTCTCTATCTACGTTTAGAGTGTGTGTGGGCGCACAACGTATAGCTCTTCCCAGTGACTCTCCTTCCAACTAATTGAGGAAATTGTTGGGGTATAATTTGGTCAGGCCTAAATTGTCCATAAGGCCCAGAACGATAGCCCAATGTTATTAATGATTCGAGTAAAGCGAAGCGACTAAACCAATTGATGTGAACTGTACAAGTCAAATTAAGGCTTTGATTGGATCGATTTATTCCAACCTATCTAATAAATGCATTCAGATCACATTCAAGTCATTTTCCCAAGTATTCGTTTAATCGGATCGATCATTATTAACTGACGATTGTTAGCGAGAGCCAACAGTTATTAGCACGTCCGACCATAAGTTGAGATGTGGGGAAAGTATGATTCTCTCAGCCTATCATAGTCTGACGCGTTCCAACTATTACGGTTACGTCCAATGCACTACTCCATTTCGCCAGATGGTTGGAAGCCACGACTCATCCCTACTCTCTATAAAAGGAGATAGCTTCTTCATTGTAAAGATACGATATATTGAACATACAGAAACTCTACCAAATTTACTTCTCATTTTTCCTTGTGCTCTCTTGTAATCTATACTCAGAATTCATACTATAGTGCAAAACAGTGGATGTAGCTCTTTTAATAGAGTGAACCACTATAAATCCTGCGTGTGATTTCTCTTATTTTTACAACATTATTTAATTTTGTTTGGTTCTAATTCGTTGTTCTCTGCAATTCAATCTAATGCATTTGCTTTGGAGCTAACAGATCCAAATAACGGTGATTTGAGGGCCTAAATTCCTTAAACAGACATATTAATTTGAATTGACGCATTTTATCTTTGATTGTAGATCCAACATATACAGAAAGCAAAACTAAGGTTCGTGATTTGTAAATGATAGCTCTCAAGGAGTTTCAGAGACTCACAGTCTAAAGTGCTCATTTTTAATGCCTCAACTGATCTAAATAACATATGAGTCTCACTCCTTATATATAGAGGTTGGACCCAGGGGTTAATCCTTATCAGATAAGGCTTCAAAATTTTGAATCTAGATCACTATCAGATAAAAACGCATAAAAACGCGTAATCAGATTATCATTCGATCAGCAAGCCAAACTGGCTGATCGGCCTACCAAACTTACTCCATCGGCAAGCCAAACTAACGATAAATGATCTATGTGAATCTTTATTTCCTACCTAAGATTCTTAGGATAAAGTCTCAGTTTTAATTCAAATAACCCAATAGAGAAGTTATCTGATCAAAACAACCATATCTAGATAATCTCTAGAAAAATAAATATTCTCGATAATTTAACAAGTTTATCTTGAATTAATTTACACAAAATGAATTCAACCGATAAACAGACATGAATTATCTAATCCTATCAAATTTCAGCCAATCTAATAATTTAACACAAGTCACCAGTTTATTGAAAAAGCACGCTATATCGTTACAGGATTTATTATGAGCTAGCAAAGGAACCTGATAGACCTATATAGTTTAAGCTTCCGATAATTATGAAACCCAATTCCTAGATATACATTTTATAATTAACAACTCTAACGCTACTCCACTAAAAGCTTAGAGCTACACTCTCGAACTACATAGAATTACAAAGCCCGAATAGCTAAGTCTCCATGACATATCCTAATGTATCGTATCCATAAAGGATATCCATAATCAGCTTAAGGATAAATTCTATTTTACCTTCTCGATTATTTTTCTCTCACGTTCCATTATCTCACCATCAAAAAACTTACCATCTAAAGATAATATGCCATTTGGTTACACCTATGTATCCAAATGGTTGAATACTTCAGTTTTCTAATTATAAGATAATGTATATAAGAGGATATCAACTACTCTTAAAGAGGAGCTATGGATTTCATATCTATGAATAACAAGTCTACGCTATCAAGAGTTATGTCTCCAACGTACCGGCATGCGTACTAACATAAATTGTGGATATTACCTTTTGGTACATCAAAAAACATAAGTCAAGATAACGGACTCATTATTCGTCTCAAGATTAAAATACAATACATATGATTGTCTAAAGTGAATTGATTTACTGAGACAGAATTATTAATCCAAATCAATTACACTTTATGTCCCGATTCAATACATCGTCACCAATAACAATGTACCAACGTTTCTATTCGTGGAGTCCACCTCGATGGCCAAGACCTACTAGCCTAGTGGCAGAGGCAACTTGTCCATGCTCCGGTTGCATTGGGCAGGCTCTTTTCCGATAGCATGTTCAATTTTATGCTGCTTTTCTAAAGCATCTCTGGGTCTACATATAGACCAACCTCCATGCAGCTTCTCCCTACTGAGGCACATTTTTAGGGTCACTCACTTGTTGGTTCGGCACATGTCCCTGCTGACCTTACGACAATGCATGATTGTCAACGTCCATCTAAGTCATTGAGCCATCGCCAAAATACCATTGGTGTTGACGACATATATGGAAGCAAAAGATATGGCCTTGCATCAATGCTTTGCGTTCAAAGTAAATTTGGTCCCGTTTGTGCTCCATAATTACATTTAATGTGACCAAAGAAATCCTTCGTTATTATGATTTACTTTATGGCCTAATTGTGATATGGGATTAGGACTTTAGAACTAGGATTGTTTATCCCAATTTTATGTTTGGTGCCAGATTCTGTCACGCCCCGGAGTACGGGAGGTGACGTGACAGATTGTTCAGATTAATTAAAAGAGAATTTAATTAAAACCAAATGGTTTAAGGATCAAATTAAGTAAGAAATAAGAAGATTTCTACCACATTTTTATGAAAGAATTTATAAATATTAAACAAGTAATAAAATTAATAAAAAACTGCGAGTATGGGTTCCACAACCCACAACTTGTGCACACACATAGTTCTGACAATATCATAAATACAATTACAGTCCAAGTACAAAAAAAATTAAAATCTTACATGCCTTGATTAAATAATACAAAATATAAACCAATCCTCCTATTGCTCCTGAGTTCGGTCCGAAGAATGCTCTCCAAACCTAAATGGGAAACCACCTAGAGGGGGAAATTTAAAACAAATAAAACGTGAGTGAAAGGCTCAGTAGGACTAGGTTTTATAAAATAATTTAATTTAAAGAAACATTTCATTGTTAGGAGTACTCAAAAGAAATCTTAAATAAATAAATAAATAATTTGAGTAGAACCGTCCTGACCCAGAACAGTATACTCGCACAATCAGAAATACCATTTTTTTTTACCTAAGCAAACCATGATATCACCACCGTAGTGGCCCAACTGGGTTTCGGGACCTGCCCCCAAGGTCGATCGCTACACGACCCGATCTCTGATATGGCATCATGCCTATGTATTTATTATCATTATCATTCAAAACCCAATTACCGAGTGTTGTCAATTACATTTGTTATGAAGTTCATTTCAGACCACGGTATATTAAAATGTAACCGATAAATCCATTTTCAAACAACTGTTGAAAACATTTTTGATAGAAATCCTTTTCAAAGCCAAATCATTTCAAAACCAGGCTATCAAAGAAATAGGATAGAAGTCCTACCTCAATACTCGTGCCGGTGCCCCACATCGTAATCCCGGTCCGCTATACGTTAGCTCCGCGAAACCACGAACGGTCCTAGATACAAACTAAGTCGTTCAATATCTAGTTCAAAACATCCTATGTTACTAAATCATTTCATGATGTCCTAGTGTGCCATTTGTACCTTTAAAATCATTCTATAAGGTTGGGATTTAAATCAGGGTTCAAAACAGTGAAAACGGGTGAAAATCACAAAATTTTCCATGCCTCGGTCGGCCTGCCGGACTCCCTGCTTCGGCCGGCCGAACTGCACAGTTCGGCATGCCGGAAGCAAAGTTCGGTCGGCCGAACACTTCCCCAGGTTCGGCCTGCCGATCCTCACTCCGGCCTGCCGAACTAGGAAAATCTAGAAATCCCAGCCACGGGTTTCTCGATCCCCAAAATTTAAATCTTAATTTTAACCTGTTTTCTCAAATCCCATGCATGAAAAACAATCATAGTTGATAGAAAAACATACTAGAACATGTTTGGACTCATTTAAACAAGATTTAAACTCGAAATCCTCAAAAATCTGAAAATGAGAAAATGAGGAGAAAAATGAAAAATCTTGAATTCAATCCTTTTTTCTTCAATCTAAGCTTAGATTCTAGTTGTTCTAAGTTCATTTAACTCAAATCCACAGTTTTCTAAGCTTAAACAAACCTAGATTTCAAAAATACACAAAATTAAAAATTTTGTAAAAAGTTTAGAAATTTCAAATCTAACCTCGAATCGAAGCTTCAATCCGCGATCTCGGTTGCTAAATCACGTCCCTGAGCCTCCTCCTTGCTATCCCGAAGCTTGGATTCGAATTTGGTTTCAAAAATTTTGAGAGAGAATTTGAGAGAGAGGGAGATGGCTCATGGTGAAGGGGAAAAGAGAGAGAGAGAGAGAGAGAGAGAACCGGAGAGTGAGGAGAGAGAGAGAGAGGAAGGGAATAAATAGAGAAAATCAGTGGGCGGTTTTACTGTGCGAAAACCATGTGTCGCCCACAGTTTTACAAAACGGAGTTTTTTTAACATTTTACAAATTGTTGTGTTTTTAAAACTCAAAACATCATTTTAAAACAATAAGAAATCGTTTGGATTCATCAAATTAACAAGACAACCAAAAATTCAAAATCCAACCAAATAATCTAATTAATGTTAAAACGTTAATTATGGCACACTACTTCATCATTTGTATTACATTGACATTAAATAAATTTCGGGACGTTACAGATTCCGATTGGGCAAATTGTCCAATGAGCCAAAAATAATCCCATGTACACAATTAATAATACCACAAAAAATGAAGGGATAGTTAGTCCAAATCTTGGGATTATCTCCCACACCTCACCAAACCCAAAGCTTGGGATAGTTTGTCTTTGTTTTATTCTGGCATCTCCTCATTTCTTTTTTAAATATTTTAACTTTTTTATTTTTTATTTTTATCGTATTTTTACTGACGAAATTAGTTAAAAAAGTTTGTTAAGTTAAGGTAGTGTTTATTTTGTTGGTGGTGGATTTTTTTTTTAATGTCACACTTTAAAAAAGAGGTTTTCGTCCCTTACATAACCTTCTTCAAATATTTTTTTTTTTGTTTTATTGACTTTATACTTTTATCTTTTCTTTATACATAAATATATATAGATAAAGAGATATAGGGTATGTTCAGTAACAATTAAAAAAAACTGTTTTTTTTTTTTATTTTATTAGGACAAAGATTAGAAAATAAAAACATGCTCTAGTACATTCGAAAAAAACAATAAAAGAAATTCTGCTCCATGGCAAGTGTTGTGGCTGGTCTCGCAACCTGGGCTCGTTGTCTGGCAAGGCCAGCTGGTTGCTTGGTGTCTGCGGCAACTTGTCTATGCTCCAGTTGCGTCGGATGGTCTCCAGCGGCATGTTCAGTCCCATGTTGCTCTTCTCTGACATCTCCCTGCTGAGGCACATTTCCAGCGCCATTCACTTGCTAGTTCAGATCTACATAAAGACCAACGTGCTATGTGGCTTCTCCCTACTGAGGCATATTTCTGGCGTCATTCACCTACTGATTTGGCACATTTCTAGTGTCGTTCAGCTGTTGGCTCGGCACATTTGCTTGCTAACCTTGCAGCAATGCTTCATTGCCAACATCCAGCTGAAGCATTGAGCCAGTGCAAAAATGCCATTAGCATTTCGATGCCATACATGGAAGTGAAGGATGCGGCCTTGCATCAGTGCTCCACGTTCGAAGTAAAACTTGGTCCGCTGCATGTACTCCACGACTATTTTTAATGCGACCAAAGATATCATTCATTATAGTCGCTGAATTACAGTCTACTTATGACCCATTTTAGTCAACATCAACAAAACTGTATCTACTGCAATATCAATTTTGACGCATTTGTCTAACACTATTTGCAGTTTGTGGGGCAAAGGAAAATGCCTTTTTGAGTCGCTCGACCGGATATAGCAGACAAATTCAAGTGGAGAAAGTTCCACCATAGTCAGAAGGAGGAGGTTCTGCCACAGTCAGAGAAGGAGTTACCCCTTTTTTAGACCCTAATATCTCCAAAAAAAAATGGTGGCTTATAAAAACATCTCGTTTTATATCTGCAGCTTAGTCGAGAAGTAGGTTATTTCATTTTCAGAGCCTAATATCTCCAAAGGACAGTGGCTTATAAAAACAATATCTCATTTTATATCAGCAGCTTGTTCTTGCTTAGTCAACCGAATTTTTTTATGCTTGTTAATGGCGCTTTCAATTTTAAAAATAACTATACTACCTTAAATTTTTAAATCTTTTCACTTTACCTCTTCTGTCCAAATTCCTTTCCTAAAATCAAAATATATATTAAGTTTAAATAACTCCCCTTAACTTCCTAATAAAAGTACAATCAGTATCATGTAGAGATTAGGATTGCCAAATGGAATTTGGTATAAATTCCTGAGAAAAGCGACAAAAGATACACACACAACCTGCCTTACAGTTCTTGCTGAATCAATGTGGAATGCCTTATTGTTTTCATTATTGAATGCTATCTGATAAAATGAATGCTTCCCTTAAAAAAAAAAAAAAAGTTTGTAACTAAAAATTAGTAAATTTTATGTAAATAGAAACACAATAATTATCAACAAAAAATGAATAGAAATAGGGTTTTATAGGAGTAAATTCGGTAGATTTTGAATTTACAGGATTCGATCATGGTAAAATGGGCATTTACGAGGCAAATCTCATCTTTGTCAAATTTGGTCATATCAGAAATATGAGATTTACCATTTGCTGTATTTACTAAATTTGAGTGCGGTGTAAATATAAGATGTACCAAGTAAATCTGAAATTACTATTATTCACTAACTTTTTCAAAAATTTGTCATTTATTTTCATAGCATTTACGTATAGAGCTGAGTTTATACTTGTTTCCTTGGGGATTTTTTTATTTTTTTTCCCTTCACTACTTGCATGCATGATACATGATCTCCTAGTACAAGAGGGCACTCCGTGCACAAAAGCTTACTTCAGTTGATAAATTACAGATGACAAACTAAGCTCATTACCTAAAAAAAAGTGAACAAAACAAAAAACAAAAACAAAATACAACATACATACAAACAAAAACAAAAGCAAAAAACAATCACCAAAGAACCCTCGAAAAGGGACTGTTTTTATACATCTTACTATCTTTTTAATTGCATCTCAGCTTGAAATGCCGAATTTATTCTCAATGTCTTCTTGGCTAAGTTGCGAATATCTTCTTTACTAGACTCCATTGATATTTGAACAAGCTCTTTCACCCCTCCACTGGATATAAAGTCCCCAGAATTGTCCTCTGTGGAACAAATCAAATTGAACAGATCATGCTAAACCAATATAAAGAGGAGAATATGTATGTTATAGAACGTGCACAAGAAAAAAAAATGCCATAAAAAGTCCATTGCTTCCCCGTATATTAGCAAAAATGACAATTTCAAGTTTCAACGATTCCATGTTGAAGCAGCCAATCCCAGTTCGCAGCTCACCATTTTGTGCTAAATGGCAAAGAGCAAGCTCAATATGGCGTTTGGTTGAAGCTGAGCTAGTATTTGAATTGGCTACTAACCAAGAAAGGGCACCGTCTTCTATCAGAAGGGAACGACCTTTCCTATGACCTGCACATTTTTTAGCACTTAATGTCGCAGGTAATTCATGAATAGTAGATTACAAAGGGACAACTTATATCAGCTAACCTTGGATTATTCCACGAGTTTCACATTTCGCAAAGTTCGCAATTCCTCTTGCAATTTGTGCAATCACATCACTGCTCCCACATCCAACCATTCCCAAAAGTGCCTTTACAACCCCATCTTCTACAAGGATTGTGTGCAAATTTTCTGTACCACAACAAAATCTCTTAATAAATAAATAGTTTATTTGCTCATTAAAAATTTGATTATTAACTGTAAATTAATGCTAATGAGATTAGAATAGGCAATGTTTAGATGGGATACGTAGAGGAAAAAAAGTAACACCAGATTTGGCAAAACTACAGCAAGAATGGTCACAGGTTACCATTTCCACATAAATTAGCAAGTGCACCAGCAACCATTCTAAGAGTTTGTGGATCATTTGTCTTGGAAGCTGTCTTTGCCAATAGTTGAGCTCCACCTTTGCTTATTATTAAGCCTTGATTCATCTCTGACAATTCAACAAAAAATAAATTAACGAAAGGTGAACTAGTACAAAGGATGGTAAGGAGTAATGGTTTTCTAGTGATAAATTTGGTTTCTTGTCAATTATCTAGGGCTTTTCCTTAAACAATAGATATTCTGACCATATAACCAGCATCTTCTATGCAGAGAGAATAAAAAATACGCGTAGATTAGTATGTTAAAATGCAGCATTCAGATTAATGATGGTGTAAACATGTCCAGTGGAGGAACGTATGTGACCAAATTACACGTGCACAAGGAAGATTAACTATTATTGGAAAACATTTTACCATTCATCGCCAAATTCGCAATTGCCCCAGAAGTCACTCTAAGAATAGTTGCATTTTGTGATGATCGTAACAGCAAAAGCAGAGCATCTAAACCACCTTCCTCCACTATTCTTTCCTGGTTAATATCTGGTATAAAAATAAATAAAAGAAAAGGAGGCCTTAGGCCTTGTCCACAACAGACTATATCTAATCAAATGTTTATGAAAAGAAATGGCAGATTCATGATTAGCAGAGGAAGGTTCATAAATACCCAATTCATAAGCAGAAGTGAACTCTCAAGGAGAAAGCTCCTGCTTGACAACCAAGGTTTTCTTTCTTTGACCACAAGTTTTTCTTTTACTTTACTTCTCTAGTTACTTTGTTCAAACATATCATATCTTCTTGTCAAGAGAAATGGATGGAATATTCTTAGAGAGAGTTTGACATCTATCTGCTTATATATAGATATCAGGCAATTGAAGTGCACCTTCAGCAGCAAGATTGGCCACCACCTTTACAGCGTGAACTTGGACATCTGGATCTTCGGATGTCAACAGTTGCAATATCTTTTGAAGGCCAACTGAATTTTGTGAAGCCACGCAACTTAAACTTAAGATATCTTAAGAAAATTTGTAAATAAATATAAATTTGCTTGAAACTTTTCCTAAGTTTATGTGATTATAAAAAGTCTTGCCTTCTTCACATATCTTTGCAATTGTAGCTCTCTGACCAGAAAATGTGTCCTTTTGGGGAATTGGGTTTTCTAACCTTGTTGGACTCCCAAATGTAGAAGGTACTTTGCCTATGCTTTCTTGCATATGTAACTTCTTATCCTGAATGTGTCAAATGTAAGATCTTAACAACCAAAATACATATCCCAAAACACATAAAACTTGCCTCAAAATCTTTCAGCTACAGAAGAAAAAATTACCTCAACATCATTCTCGTTTTCAGGCACAGCCTTCTTTAGCTTGATCAGCTCATTTTCCACGGTTTTTCTCTGCTTTTCTTGCCTCACGGTTTGAAGTTCCCCAGTAATTGCCACCTTCGTGAAATATATATATATATATATTAACGTGTCAATAAGTCATTAGTTCTACATTAATCTTAGCATCAATAAGGACTATAACATGATGAATAACTAATTCATGATGGACCTCATTTAAAGAAAAGAAATTCAACCTTGCAAATAGGATCCATGTCAATCGTACCTCATTTTCTAACAGATTCTTATTCTCTGATTTCAAAGATTGAAGTTCCTTTAGAGTTTGTTCATGCAGCTGACACATTTCTTGTAACTTCCCCCTAAGCTCCTTAACCTCGTTCTGCTCTTAGATTTACAACAAAATATCATAAAATCATGGTGAAATTTTGGAGTTCAGAACGCAAATAAATATTTTCAACAAATCCATGAGATATAATCCCCTCAATTTAAGGATTCTACTTGAGTCTTGATACATCTGTTTGCCCTGTCAGCTACTAATAATCTATGAGAGAGAGAGAGAGAGAGTATCTAGCAAAAGGATGAGAATGAAGTGTTAGAATTCCGAAAGCATGCTTAACATTTAAGGCCTCCTTCCAAATGCTTTAAAAAAGAAAACAATTTTTCTATATATTCTTAGCATTTTACAATATAATCTTGTACCCTTTTCAACAACACCTGCAATCCAAATTCTTTAACCGTCTTTTCACTTTAAGGTTCAGTTAGAAAATGAATAATAACAATAATAACTGTTGTTGTTGTTGTTGTTGTTGTGGTTGTCATGCACATAAAAAATGCCACATAAAAATCAAAAACAAAATAGAACATGAAACGTTTCACATATCCACAATGACGGGATAAAGTTTACCTGCATGGAACCTTGATTATCACTTAGCAGCTTCTTAGTGGAACCCAGTTGTTCCTTCAGACCTTCAGAATGGGTCTGCTCCTCTTTCAATTGCTTGCTTAGCTCTGCTATTTCATTCTCATACATCTGGGTAGCATCTGACAGGGATTTTTGGTGTCTTGAATTGTCCATCTCATGTTGCTGAATTACAACAACAACAACAATAATAATAGTAATAATAATAATAATATTAGTAATAATATTTATATTAATATTACTAAAATAAAAAATTGTGCTGAAATACTATGAAATAAGATAAAGTGTTTGCAAACTTTAATTGAGCAAGTAAAATATGAGCACAAAATTATATTTCAACTTAGTAGATTGCAAAAGAAAATCCCACCAAATGTGAACAGGAGGCCATTTAAACCATAATTGGCAACGACAATAACACAAATAACTTACCTTAATAGTCTTTTGATGATCATTGAGGAGCTTCTTTAGTGCATCTAATTCTTCCTCTAAATTATCAGCACGAATCTGCTCGTCTTTTAGCTGTTTAACCAACTCTGCTAATTTTTTCTCATACATCTGAGTGGTGTCAGCCAGTACTTTCTGACAAGTAGAACTCTCAAGCTGGTTTTGCTACTAACAGGCAAAGCAAGATAAGTACTAGTGCTGATATTGAGAAAAATATTTGACAAAGAAAAACAAAACTTAATACAGTAATACAAACACAGAGATATTTGAGGTTGTAATTTTCATATCAAAAGACTTCACAAGTTAGTTCGATAAATTTTAAAATAATAATAATAATATAACAACAACAACAACAACAACAACAACAACAACAACAATAACAACAACTGAACAACTAGAATAATAACCATGGGGCAGCAAAAGGAGGGGAAACATGAGTGAGGCTAAAATACTCTCCATCTCAAAGAAGTGGAAATACCTTGCTTTGTTTTAAACTCAATTCTAGCTGTACAATCTTATCATGCGTTAAATTGTTCTGATCTTGTTTTTGGTTCAATTCACTTGCCATATCTTTTGCTTCTAGCGCTAGACGAGTATTTTCCTTCTCTAGAAACTGCAAGCATAAGGAAGATTTTAGAAGGGACCATCTCATTGAATTACTACAAAATACAACATACCTTGTGAAGATAGACTGGTAATGTACCAATTAGATCAGAAATGATTACAAGGAAAAGACAAGTACCTCGGACCTTGTAATTAGGTTCTTTTTGTCTTCAGCGAAAGAGTCTTGACATTCTCTGAGCTGTTTTTCCAACACATTTCTATCATCATCCCTCAACTTCTGCTGCCTTTCAACTTCTGCTATGAGATGATCTACTTGGTTTTCTAGCTTCCGACATAAGCTTTCATAATCGAAGTCTTCCTTAAGTTTTACTGCATTCACTATTTTAATAGCCTAGGAAAACAATTTAACACAAAACTTGGTACTGTGAGGTTTGAATCTTACCATTAATGAATTAAAAGTTTTCAGTCTCCTTATAACAATGATGGCCTTAGAAATAGAAAACCAAGAAAGATACTGGGAATCATGTATTAATGTCAATCAACCATAGTGAGAATTAGCACAAAGAATTAAGTGTTAGATGTAATTCATCAAAATTTAATTTAACAAGCAATTAAAACTTTCCTTAATGTTGAGTTGTTAAAAAGGGTTATATTCTGTCGTCATTAATACTTGCACAATCTCAAAAATCATGTATGGAGAAATCCAAAGCTTGAAATGTTAAAGCAACAAAATAACATTGAGAGAGCTTCACATAGATTACAGAAACTCCTACTTGTTTCAAAATAGAGGCTTTGAAAATAGCTCACCCTTTGTCCAAATGTTATTGTACTAGTAGTCTCTGCATGATGTTGTGCTGAGGGGCCAATTGTTACTATAAGTGAAGTCCTTGCAGAGCCTATAAAAATAAAAGTAACATTTCCGATTAGCAGTTCCACAGCAGATAAATCCACATCAACTAAGCATTATAGGTTACCAAAGATACAACTATATCAATATCTGAAGTAAGGCAACACAAGTTGAAGTGCCTAATGTTACTATTCAAGAAATTTTCGCATGTTATATTCATAGGAGAAGTGAAAATAATAAAGAATGGAGAGAAAATAAAAGAATGTTTGGGATGACCTCCAAATGAATCACGAAGCAATCTTGTCAGCTTAGACTCTCTGAAAGGTATATGTGGACCGTTTTCAGCCAACGCATTTATACATTTTCCAAGAGAAGTGAGCGAGAGATTTATGAACTTCGCCTCTTCAAGCATGTGGCCTTCACTTCCTGCAAAATGAGAAATGCACATGTTATTATAGTAACATAGACTAAGCTGCAATCTTTAAGAAATTTACCAGAACAGGGGCAAAACCCTGTCAGATGAATTACTTCAGTATGGAAATAATATTATGCAGTGTAATAATATAGAATCCACGTTAGCAAACTTTTGAAAAGAAATCGACACCAAATGTAGTGAACAAAATTTTCGAGTCCTTTAGTTCATGTGAGTTTGAAAGGCAAATCAAAGTACCAAAATAAAGGTATTGAGAAAAATGGTCAGAAATCTAGCTTTATAATTATAGTGTCAACAACATACCAGATTTATCTAATCTTTCAGACCCCGCAAGATCAACAATTAGCAACTTGCTTTTTCGGACCAGAGGTATGCCATTGCTACCAGGGTTGGACACATTCTCCCGTGAATTGGGGCTGTCTTTTGTCTTTTCATGGACAGGTCTTCGAACATAGACCTGTAGAACAACAAATGAGCTTGGATTAGAATTTATATGAATAAATGAATAGAGATATAAATAGCAAATGAAGTTAACTACAAACTTGAAAACCAGGGCTCTAAATAGAAAAATCGAGTCATTTAATATACCCACCATGAGGATGGCATGACTACGTGAAGATTCAGTGTTTAGCTTGGTATTAGCCGCATGACGATTTGTCTCACCTATTTGTAACAGCTGTAAAAAGTGATCAAGGTCTTGAATTTTGACCACTGAAGCACCAGGCAATGACACCTCCCCAGTCTTCGGATCATCATTAATGGGGATATTAATCTTCTCTGGTGCAAGCAGATCTTGGATAGATTCCATATACAACTGGTTCAAGTTACCATCATAAGTAAAAATACTTCTTCTCTTCAAAATAGTTAATCCGAAGAACAGTAAGCTCTAAATGTTTTCTACCTATATATCAAGAAGGTTCATTCATTGTAACGTTATATAAATCAAATGCTGATAGAGATTTCTTTAATGTGTTTTCTGTGTGTAGTGTTTGCATCTTTCTTCCATTTAATGCTGATAGGTTCATTCATGGTCTATATCAACATTTGCTTGTTGCCATCATCATATGCTTACAGAACATGTGAATGCATCAATCCAACCAAATTTCATTTCCTGTTGTCATGTACAAAACTACATTTTGCTTTATGTTTCATTTTTTTCTCATAATTGTAGGCACTGATTTTAAAATTACAGCATTCCCATTGAAGCTAGAATTGTTTGATTTTCAGGTCAGCAGAATTTGAGCTGAAATAGTAGACTTTGGAGAAGAAAGTTGGCTCAGAACATTAAGGAAAACTATGTCTACGTTGAATTTGAAATTAGGAATCAGAAGCAAGCCTTGGTGTAACATTAAGAACAGTACCTGCAAATAAGAAATTTCCACACTATCAAAAGCAAGAGATATACTGGAAAGTATATCCTCTAGGGCTCTGGCCATTATACCGCGCTCAGATGTGTCATCTTTACCCAGTCTTCCAAGAGTGTAAGTTTTACCGGTACCCGTTTGGCCGTAAGCCATAACTGTTCCATTATATCCATTCAATACACTCTGCAAAATGGTTGTCGAAAATTTACTTTACAGAATTCACCCCCGTTTCATAAATACTTCATCATATTGGAACTTGGAAGTTAACTTACCTCAACTACAGGTTTTGCGACTGCTTCATAAACACGCCTTTGGGAGGCGGTTTCGGTAAAAACTTCATCGAATCTGTAGGATTCAGAACTCCAATTGTTTTTTCTTAACTTCAATCGCTTTAGCTGCAAAAGGGGAGGTAAGTTTTTTGGCCTAAACATTCTTGTAAATGCGCAAAAAAATAAGCATGCTTTGTGCAATTTGCATTTTAGAAGCATAAAAGTTAATGCAGAGGAAAAACTTATGGCATTATTTATTCAGATAATAACAAATGTGCAATTCAATAATTTGGACCAAACATGCTTTAATTGTTTAACTGAGAATGCTTCTTTTTTCCCCTTTAATTTTCTCTTGGTGGCAAATTAATCACCTCGGGCAGCAACTCAACACATTCAACAAAATCAGATTCTGGGAGGAGCTCCTCAGCATTTCTTGGTCGAACTCTGACTGCAACTCTCACCCTTTCTGAATCTGCAGTAAATAGAAGTTTTACCCCAAAAAAAAAAAAAAAAAGAGAGAGAGAGAGAGAGAGAGGAAAAAAGGGCCCTTGAGTTAGTTTTGCAGAACACATCGCATTATCTGAACAAATAGAACAACATGTTTAAGAATATATTTTTGAAAAATAAAAAAATAAAAAACTTTCAAAAGAAAGAAAAAGCAGCGAAGTTCAATCTTATATATCATCGGAAATAACGTTTATATGCCACACAGAATAGTGTTAGAACCATTAGCAGCCATTTAACCCAATAAAAAAGGTCCCAAAAAAAACATTTGACAAATGCAATTTCTAATTTGTGGCAAAATAAGGAAAAAAAAAAAAAGAAAAGAGAGAAGCTGGCAAGGTAAAGTTAGAAAGAACCCAGAAAAGAAAAACAAACAGAACCAGCACAGCACCACAGATATAATTACACCCATTCACAAGGCCGTACTTCATTCCGTACATGCATATATATATATATAGAGAGAGAGAGAGAGAGTTAGGACTTTTTCTCACCTGGCTCACATTCGTAAGCAGAGCGAGTTCTGGAATTGGGAGTGACAGAGCGTCGCGAAGAAGAAGAAGGAGCTTTAGGACGATTGGCAACGCCATTTCCTCTGCCAGAAACACCAGACACCGAAAAAGAGGAGGAAGCAGAAGAAGAAGAAGAAGAAGAACCATTAAGAGAGGTAGTAGAAGAAGCTTGTTGTTTTTCAAATCTGCCACTAGCATTACTATGCCCTGTCGTCGCCATTGAAGCAGACCTTAAAGCCGAAGCCATTAATTTCTCTCACCAAAAGCACTAATCCACCATTGAAGTTTGAAAAATTCTTCTGAGCTTTGAGAGAAGAAGAACAATGCTAAGCTCTCCCTCTCTCTCTCATTTTATTGTAGAGAGAGAAAAAAGGGTAAAATGGTTGAGGCCGGCACGACTAAAGGGAGAGAGAAAAATTATTTGTTCAATGGGGAAATGGTTCCCGCGTTCGCATTATCATGTACTGCATTTTGCCCTTGAGACGTTCTTTTTCTCTCTCTCTTCTTTTTATTTATTTATTTATTTTACTTTTTTTTTGTTTTATTTTGATAAAATATTTAGTTAGTGGTAAAAATAATTAATAAAAATTATTTTTATTTTAACATATAAAAATTTTATATTATAATAATTTTTTTACTATAACATATAAAAATTTTATACTATTTATAATATCGCCTTTTAACAAAAAAAAACCCTCTTCATTTTATGTGTTAAGTTTTATGCGAATGTGAATGTGTCCCTAAAGGTTAATGCTTTTTAAGGTTTGTCTATGGCAATTATTACTTCCTTTTCCCTTGTGTGATTTATTCCCCACCTTGAACGTCATAAAGTGAACAACTTTTGCGTTTCGGAATTTTCCTTCTTTCTTCTTACTTTTCTAGATGTACTATAAAATATTTTTGACGTATGGACATGTTTTATTATTTTAATTATTAGATTAATAAAGTATTTGAAAATTTAATTAAATTAATTAATTTAAAATATTATAATATATAAAAATTTTATAATATTATTTATTTTTTTTACATTGTAACATATAAGAATTTTACACTGTTTAAATTCAAACCAACTCTTTAAACACATGCTAATTTGTTAACCATATAACATGAGTGTTATCGTTAAAAATTTACAATGCATAATATAAAACTATTTTAATTAAAAATTAAACTATTAAAAGTTAAATCTAAAAATTAAAATAGCTATACCTATAGAATATTCCCCACACAAAAAAAAAAAAAAAAATCTTTCGTTTTGAGAGCTTTTTTATATATAGTTGGATTTGTTTGAATTTCTTAAAGGCACTTTGTCTCTCTTCGTTGTATATATTGGAACATGCCTTCTCTCTCTATCTCTCTCGACTCCTTGTTATAGTACGTGTTTACATGAACAGAAATTCTTTTTTGTCCTGTTTTAAAAAATTAATTGTTTGGTGATGGTCCCGTAGAGTTTTCTTGACGCTTTTTCTTATGTTGAAACTAGAAACTAGTGAATATATATATATATAGCATTATTGTGTTGTAAGATAATGCAGATGCATTGTCCTTTTTTCCCTTGGTGTTCTTTGTTAAAAACCGTCTACTATTTTAGCACATAATCTCTATTGGAAAAGGCACTAAAACAATTGCATTTAAAAAGGGAGTTTCCAACTTTATGCTTCAATATTATGGTGAGGTTTTAGCTTAAAAATCTAGCTGTCTATGGTTTATCAGGTTGCTGTCTTTGGACAAACCACATGTAGTGTAGGTCCTTTCCCTCCCTCCCTCACACGTATCCAACCAAAAGGACATTGTGGAAATATCCAAACCATCATTGGAAGGTTGTAAAGGACATAACCTAAGATTGAATTATGTCTTAATCAAAATTTCAAGAGACAAATTCCTGTTATGCAAGTTATCACTCAGAGATAAATAAATAAATAAATAGAAGAGGGGTTTCTATGATTCTGAAAATTAACCCCTCCCCAAGGTAGAAATCATAAGTTTTTTTCTTTTCCTAAATTTAATTGACATTATCTTTTTTATGTTTGGATGCTTTGTATATAATCTATAGCATTTTTCTATCGTTTTCAATACATTAAAGGACATAATGCTAGAACGGCAAAAGGTTTGCCGTCCCATTTTCACTTATCAAAAGGCATTACACAATGTTTGACCTCTTAGAGCTAGACAAGACCTACCGAACTTTTAAACCAGTCTAATTGATTCCACAATATCCTAGCCATATATTTTACTACATGGCTCTACCAATTATACAAAAGGGTTTGGGAATTCGTTGATAGGGTCTGAAAACTACATTACTGATAGACATTTTTTAAAAAAATTGTCAGGTTTTTATAGATTATATATGGTTTGTATATTTTTTTATTATAATATAATTTTGTTTAAATTTAACGTTCATAAACACACACTATCTATAATGGTTATATTACACTTGGTCCACATTGCGATTTTGATTCTTTTCAGGGCAAACTATTGAAAAACTTTAGCTATACCCTAATGAATTGAGAAAACTATTGTTTTACCACTACTTGACAGAAATATTGCATGTTCACCTTTAATAATTGATAACTTTATCATACCTTATTTATGTTTTTGGATTTCATATTATGCCCCCACTTGGCTTTGCCAATGCTCTCTATATAACAAGGGATACTCAAAGGATGTTTAGTAAAATCAATTTTAACAAAAACTTTCGGTTATTATGGGTAAAGCTCTCACATACTATAATAATCAAAAAAGTCAGTTACACTGTAAAGCAATCGTATGCTACAGGTTTTAGTTCTAACCATATTTCTTAAACACTATGTAAAAAAAAAAAAAGAAAAGAAGAAGGAGAAGAACATGAGGATTGAAATTCATGTTAAGGACCTGTAACGCCCCGAAATTTATTTAATGTTATTGTAATGTAAGTGATGAATTAGTGTGCCATAATTAATGTTTCAACATTAATTTAATTATTTGGTTGGATTTTGAATTTTTGGTTGTTTTGTTAATTGATAAATTCAAATGATTTCTTACTGTTTTAAAATGATGTTTTGAGCTTTAAAATATAACAGTTTGTAAAATGTTAAAAATATTCTGTTTTACAAAGCCGTGGGTGGCATTTGATTTTTGCACAGTAAAACCGCCCACCGTTTCTCTCTATTTATTCTCTCTCCTCTCCCTTTCTCTTCACTCTCTCTGCTCACTCTCTCTCTCCTCTCCCATGACTCTCTCGCTCTCTCTCATTTTCTCTCTTGGTTTCCCCCCTCTATCTCAAATTTCTTCACAAATTTTGAAGCCAAATACGGGTCTAAGCTTTGGGTTAGCGAATAGGAAGCTCGGAACGAGATTTGGCAACCAAAAATGTGGATTTAAAGCTTCGATCCGAGGTTAGTTTTGAAATTTTTAAACTTTTTCAAAGTTTTGATTTTTCGTGCATTTTAAAAATCTAAGTTTGTTTGAGCTTAGAAAACCTTCGATTTGAGTTAAATGAACTTAGAACAACTAGGATCTAAGCTTAGATTGAAGAAAAACGGATTAGATTCAAGATTTTTCATTTTTCCTCATTTTCTCCATTTTTGGATTTTTGAGATTTTTGTGTTTGAATCTTGTTTGAATGAGTTCAAAAGTGTCTAGACATATTTTTCTATCATCTATTGTTGTTTTCCATGCCTGAGATTTGAGAAAAACAGTTTAAAATCAAGATTTGGATTTTGGGGGATCGAAAACCCGTGGCTTGGATTTCTGGGTTTTTCCAGTTCAACGGGCTAGAGTTCATCTGTCCGGCCGGCCGAAGCAGGGAGTCCGGCAGGCCGGCTGGGCATGGGAAATTTTGTGATTTTTCACTCGTTTTTACTGATTTGAACCCCAATTGAAATTTCAACCTTGTAAAATGATTTTAAAGATACGAATGGCACACTAGGAAATCATGAAATGGTTTAGTAATATAGAATGTCTCGAGCTAGATATTGATCGACTTAGTGTGAAACTAGGATCGTTCGTTGTTCTGCGGAGCTAACGAGTAGCGGACTGGGATTTCAGTGTGGGCACCGGCACGAGTGTCGAGGTAGGACTTCTACCCCTTCTTTGGTAGTCCAGTTTCAAATGATTTGGCTTTACAAAGGGTTTTTATGAAAATGTTTTCAATGATTGATTAAAAATGAATTTATCGGTTATATTTTAATATACCGTGAACTGAAATGAACTTCATAATGAATGTAAATGACAAAAACTTGGTAATTGGGTTTTGATTAATGATGAAAATAAACATAAGTGTATGATGCCATATCAGAGATCGGGTCGTGTAGCGATCGACCTTGGGGGTAGGTCCGGAAACCCAGCTGGGCCACTATGGTGGTGATGTTTTTATGGTTTGCCTAGGAAAAGAAAATGATATTTCTAGTTGTTCGAGTAAACTGCTTGGGCAAGAACAGCTTTATTTAAATTTATTTATTTATTTAATGTTTCTTTAAATTAAATTATTTATTAAAATATAGTCCTACTGAGCCTTTCGCTCACAATTTATTTGTTTCAAATTTTCCCCCTCTAGGTGGATTCCCATTTAGGTTCGGAGAGCATTCTTTAGGCAAAACCCAGAAGCAGTAGGAGGTTTTGTAGGTTAAATTGTATTAATTATTCAAGGCATGTAATATTTTAAACTTTCTTGAAGCTTGGACTGTAGCTGTATTACTATATTGTCAGTACTATGTGTATGCACAAGTTGTGGGTCGGTGGACCCATACTCGCGGCTCTTTATTATTTTATTATTAGCTTAATGTTTATAAATTCTCTTATAAAATATGGTTGAAACATTCTTATTTTTTGTTTAATTTAATCCTTAAACCATTGATTTTAATTAAATTCTTATTTAATTAATTTAAATAATACCTTACGTCACCTCCCGTACTCCGAGACGTGACACGACCAATCCAATTGGAAAAGGTGAGTCGATGATTGTGATAGTGAAGGGAAATGAGTTGGAAGGTGTCAGAGTAACAGTTCTGTCAATTGTTTGTTTGTTTGTGTTTCCATTATTTGGCCAGCAATGCAAGCTGGTGTTTGCCATTCGGTGCATGGGACAAACACAAGCAACAAAACAGAAATTGTCATTGGTTGCACATATCACTAATCACAACCAAAGTCTATGTAATGTAATCCCTTAATTGAGTCTTTATGTATCACATGATTTGAGTTTTTGTGGACACAAACTTTTGACTTACAGTTAGTTTTATTCGTTTCTCTTGCATTTTTTATGCTTTTATGTCCCTATCAGACTTGTTCAAACACCGGCAATTTTTTTTTTTCAGGGAATGGCATAATGTCTATGCATGCAGTTAATTGAACAAGATTTTGCATAATAACACTAAGTACTCCTAAGTTTGGAGTATTTTATTCCAAGGTTTAGGAAATCTTTGTTAATATGTCTAACAGTGGTTGGAACTAAAATTTGGTGTTTTCTAGGGGACTTTTATTTAGCTTTTAAAATTTTCTTAAATAATATAGCTAATTTAATTAAAATTTCTTCCCTGACAAAAAAAAGGAACAATTTCTTCAATTATAAGGAAGAAGAGAGATGTTGCTGTTGATGTTCTACGTCAATCTCAATTTTTAGAATTATTTCCACCAACTGATATAGGGGTGGTTAAGGATTGATGCAATTTCTGCAACAAAAGTTTGGTAAACATGCTTTGGGTTATAATTATTTTGTTATTAAGCAATTCTATTAAATTTTATAAGATTATAATCCTGCTATAATGGGATCCTATATAAAAAGTACACTACATATTTGTGAGTAACGGGATTATAGCCCCATGACGATCAAAAAGATTTTTTTTATTTATTATTTTAAAAAGCGTATTTTACTAGTAGTATGTTACAAAAAAAATTTAAAACTGATTGCAATAAATCTCAACCCCTTTGGCAGTATTGTTGAGAGATTGTAAATCAGGAATTCTTTAAGTAGCACAAAAATACATTCCTTGACAACTTTACTAGTTTTCTTTTTCTTTCTTTCTTTTTCTTTTTTTTTTTCGAAAGGAAACTTTTCTTGTTTTCAGGTGTTGAGAAATAAAAAGTACTGATGATCTCAATTTGCATATTGGGGTTTCCTCAATGATTAGTTTCAATTTTCAAATATAACCCACTTCAAACCAGCTCCTTTCTAGGTTGCAGAGAAAGGACAATAGGACTAAATAGTAGTTGCTTTCAGTTCTTGCTGTACATGGAAATGCACATGCCTTACCCTACTAGCAGCCAAGAGAGAAGAAAAAAAATGAACATTTGTAAGCCATAGCTTCAGACAAAGAGCATTATTATAAGAATTAACGTGGCAATTAGTTCAATTATGTTTATTGAATTAAAATATAACTTTAATTTGTAAAAATTTTATAAATATCTCGTAATAATATCATTAAAATTATTTATATGTAATTATATAGTACAATATATAATATCATTAAAATAATTACTATATCATTATGAATATTTTTAAAATATTTTAAATATTGTGTTATATTTTAATTTTATAACAATAATTTTGACATATATTATAATTTTTTCTATTTTTTATAAAATATTGATGGGCCCACCTTTTAGTAACTATAGCATTTTATATCAATACTGTCTCTAACCATTTTTCTTATCCAAAATGCTTAAACTGAATCCTTGAGAGAATTAAAAACACCAAAAAGAAATCCTCTGGTAGATATGAAACTGATTCTTTTTTGATTCCACATTTCAGGGGGAGAACTTTACAACTTCTGATTTCCAGCTGATGATATATGACCTTTCAGCTGAAGCCCATTTTGGTCAGAAGCTATTGCCAATCTTTAGCAACATCTTCATACAAACTGAGACATGATTGACACCACAACCAAGAAATTTTCACATGGCAGGTTCTTACATCGAACTCCGCACCAGAAATGGACAAAGCTCTCATTCTGTTGGTAGCTGTAGGATGAACTTGCTTCCATTATAGATTGGGCTAATATTCACAACAAAATTCCAATCATTGTGCTCAGAATAAGGGCTTCTGCTTCGCTACTGGCCCATTATAATATCAAACAACAAAACAAGTCCGTTTTAATTCATTCATGAATCTCTCTTTATTTTGATATAGATATTAATATTGTCGGGTATATAATCGACACCTAACGTCAAAATGTATCTGTTATAGCTACAAAACATTGACCCTGTTTGGTATAATTTTGAGAAATTTTACAAATGTTTTTGCACATTTTTTGAAGTAAAAATTGTAAACGTTTTGGCTACTTTCTACGGTTTTAAAGAAAATGAATTGAAACCAATTTAATTTGTTGCATTATTGGCCTCACATTTATGTCTATTAAAACCAGCTTGATAACTGAATTTTCTGAAGCAGTATAAAGATTGCTTGATGGAAGCAATGGCTGTACAGAGAAAATTTTTCTTTGTTCGTTCATTGAACAAAATATTGGGTCCCCAAGTTCCAAAAATTCTCTTAAGAATCTTACACCATCAATTGAGTTTTTGTGAGAACTTGAAAGTATCCCAAGTGCAGGCAGTCACGGTACACCGTTGGGCTTCTCAGGTGCAATGGCTGGAGGTAACAAAATTCACACGCTTCCGTTTTAATTCAATTCTTGATATGCATACAGTTTTGGCATGATTAGAATCGTTTTAGTTTATGTTTCCATTTGGCATCAGAGCCGCAACGACCTCTGCCTTGCATGAGAAACATAGAAAATATGCATTGTGTAGTAACGCACGGGTTGAAAAAATTTTGATTTTTGGGTTTTGTTTTTTAGCATTTCTTAATTGAAACTAAGATTAGAAATCATTTAGACATTAGATTTCTATGAATTCTGCAATTTGAAACGTCAAAATTGGTGTCCAGAGGGTGAAAAACGAGCCGGGTCTGAAACGGGTCAAAACTGGGTTGAAACCGGGTCGTTCGGGTGAAGAAGACCCGGATTCAAGGTTGAAGACGAGAAAAACGACATGTCATTTGGCTTGAGTCAGCTAAAACGACATGTCGTTTCAGGCGTTGAGGGGCTCGTTTCAACGTTAAAAAATGACAAGTCGTTTTGGAAATTAATGACCAAAATGACATGTCGTTTGGTATGTTGACAGGCTGCCCTCTCAGTAAACGACATGTCGTTTACGCGGGGGGCTCTTCAAACGACGCCGTTTTTAAATATGCAGAAAAAAATAAAAAATAAAAAATAAAAAAAAATTTGATTTTTTCCAGATTTTATAAAATGATATTTTTGGGGAAATTTTCTTAAAATTTTCAGTTTTTATAATTTTTATGAAATTTTCAAAATATATCCACAATTTTAATACATTTATGGAATTTTTCATATTATGGAATAATTTATGAAATATTCATAATTTTGAATATTCATAATTTTTGGTATTTGTTATGAATATTATACAATAATTGTGTTGATATAATTTTGTAAATTTATGTGCATATAGTGTTCATTATGTATAATTTGTGATTTAAAATTATACATGCAATATTAAATTAAATAATTTAGTACATTTAATTTTGTGCAATAATGTGCTAAATTATATTTTTTGAATGTATAATTTTAATATATACATAATGAAAATTAGTACATAAATTATGGTTCTTTGTTCATATTTATTTATTGCTTAAGGTAAATGCAATTTATTTTATGAGCAAAAATTTAAGAATAAATGTCTTGTGATATATGTATTTAATTTTTGAATAATTAAAGAGTAGCCACAGCATCTTTAATTATGCAAAAAATTATGTAAGATGTTTAATCACATATGGTAAAAAGACATTAAATTATGATTAATTATATGTAATATGATAAATTTTATCCTACAGGAATTTGTATTATATTTAATATGATTAGTTAGGATGATGGATCAAATTATCTTTCTTAATTTACCCATAGGAATTAAGAAAAAGGGCATATAATTTGATAGTGTCATCATAAGGATATATGAATCTGTTTGAGTTAAAAATTTAGCCCACAGGCAATTTTTATGTCATTTGATTCATATTTTAATGTATGATTTACATTGGTAAATATGTCATAAAGTATTATAGCCTCAATTTAGTAACATAAGCATGTATGTTTTATTATGCAGCTATGCAAACTGTGAGTTACTCTGATTTCCAGTGTGACATTCCCGAACTTAAGGGAGACAACTATAAGGTGTGGAAGGAGAGAATTCTTCTTCATTTAGGTGTCATGGACATTGACTTGGCTATCCGTAAGGATGAACCACCTGCCATTACGGAGACCAGCCAGCCAGATGACATGGACCGTTATGAAAAGTGGGAGCGATCTAATCGCCTCTGCGTAATGTTCATAAAGACGAAAATCTCGGCTGGCATACGTGGTTCATTGGAGCAATATGACAAAGTGCGAGCTCTGATGAAGGCAATTGATGAGCAATTTGCTACATCAGACAAAGCCTTGGCTAGCACTCTGATAATGAAATTTTCATCCATGAAGCTTACTGGAATTCATGGTGTGCGTGAGCACATCATGCAAATGAGGGATATAGCGGCTCAGCTAAAGACACTTGAGGTTGAAATGTCTGAAACCTTCCTTGTGCACTACATCCTCAACACTCTTCCACATTAATATGGACCTTTCAAGATATCCTACAACACACATAAGGATAAGTGGTCCATCAATGAATTGATGACCATGTGTGTCCAGGAAGAAGGAAGGCTTGCTATGGAAGCGGGAGAGAGTGTGCATCTAGCAACTCAAAGGAAGAACAAGGGCCAAGCCAAGAATAAGGGAAAAGGCAAACTGCCCACTTAAGCTGATATCAAGAAGGAATACAGGTGCTTCTTTTGTAAAAAGAAGGAGCACATAAAGAAGGATTGTCCTAAATATCAAAGTTGGCTTGACAAAAAAGGTACTCAATTCTCACTTGTTTGTTATGAATCTAATATGGTTGACGTTGAACATAACACATGGTGGATTGATTCTGGTTCTTCAATCCATGTCACCAATTCCTTGCAGGGATTGCAAGGCCTAAGGAAGCCAGTGGGAAGTGAGCAGTGCATCTATACAGGCAACAAGATGCGCTCACATGTAGAGGCTGTCAGAAAATGCAATTTAGTTTTATCTAGTGGTTTTATTTTAAAATTAGAAAAGACATTTTATATTCCTAGTTTTTCTAGGAATTTAATTTCAGTTTCAAGGCTTGTACCATTGGGATTTTCCTTTAATTTTTCAGACACTATATTTAGTTTGTTTTGTAGATCTGAACTTATTGGAAATGATATATTGTCAAATGGTCTTTTCAAAATTAATTTACAAGATAAAACTTCTTATACTTCTATGCATGTTCAAGATAATGCTGTCATTAAGAGATGTGTTATGAATGAAGATTCCTCTATGTTGTGGCACCGTAGATTATGTCATATCTCTATTGAGAGAATAAAGAGACTAGTAAATGATGGGGTACTTAGTACTCTAGATTTTACTGACTTTGACACTTGTGTGGACTGCATAAAGGGAAAGCAGACCAATATGTCAAAGAAAGGTGCCAAGAGGAGTTCAGACATATTAGAGATCAGACATACAGATATTTGTAGTCCAGACATAGACGCGTATGGTCAAAAGTATTTCATTACTTTTATTGATGATTACTCACGATATATGTATCTCTACTTGCTTCATAACAAAAATTAAGCCATAGATACCTTTAAGGTGTTTAAGGCAGAAGTAGAGAAACAATGTGGTAAGCAAATAAAGATAGTGAGATCTGATAGAGGTGGTGAATACTATGGTAGATACACCGAAGATGGATAAGCGCCTGGTCCATTTGCAAAGTTTCTTCAAGAACATGGGATAGTTGCCCAATATACTATGCCCGGTTCTCCAGATCAAAATGGTGTGGCAGAAAGAAGAAACCGAACATTGTTGGATATGGTTTGGAGCATGCTTAGCAGCTCCAAGCTTCCTAGGTCTTTGTGGACTAAAGCTCTCAAGACGGCTGTGTATATATTAAACCGAGTTCCAACCAAGGCTGTCTCAAAGACACCGTTCGAGTTATGGAAAGGTTGGAAACCGAGTTTGCGACATATACGTGTTTGGGGATGCCCGTCTGAAGTAAGAGTCTATAATCCACAAGAAAAGAAGCTAGACCCAAGGACCATAAGTGGGTATTTCGTTGGATATGCTGAACGGTCTAAGGGATACAGATTTTATTGTCTATCACATACCACTAGGTTTGTGGAATCAAGGAATGCAAAATTTCTTGAGAATGACTTGATCAGTGGGAGCGATCGATCCTGGAACACCGTTCCAGAGAAAGATCATACAGATGCTCAAGCTTCCACTTCATATGATAGAGTGATTGTTATACGCGATATGCCTACAGTCCAAACGCGTGCTGAACAATAGCCAGTCATTCAAGTTCCACAGATTGCTGATCAAAAAGTAGTAGATCCAGTTGAACAGCCAGCTGATCAACATGCTCCTCAAGAGAATGTTGAACCAGCATTAAGGAGATCTACTAGAGTAAGACGATCAGCCATTCCTAGTGACTATATTGTGTATCTACAAGAGTCTGACTACAACATAGGAGTCAAAAATGATCTAGAAACGTTTTCACAAGCCATGAGTTGTAAGGAATCTAACTTGTGGTATGATGCCATGAAAGAAGAGATGAACTCTATGTCATTTAATGGAGTCTGGGATCTTGTCAAGTTGCCTGATGGTGTAAAAGCCATTGGATGCAAATGGGTCTTCAAGACAAAGAAAGACTCATTAGGCAACAATGAGAGACATAAGGCAAGACTCATTGCTAAAGGATTCACTCAAAGGGAAGGTATAGATTACACTGAGACTTTTTCTCCTGTATCTAAAAAGGACTCCCTTCGTGTGATCATGGCATTAGTAGCTCATTTTGATTTTGAGTTACATCAGATGGATGTGAAAACGGCATTCCTCAATGGTGATCTAGAGGAATAGGTTTATATGAAATAACCTAAAGGATTCTCCTCTAGTGATGGTGAGCAATTGGTGTGCAAACTCAAGAAATCCATATATGGTTTGAAACAGGCTTCCCGTCAATGGTATTTAAAATTCCACGATGTCATCACTTCATTTGGTTTTGAAGAGAACATCATGGATCAATGTATATACCAGAAGGTTAGTGGGAGCAAGATTTGTTTCCTTGTTTTGTATGTGGATGATATCCTTCTTGCAACCAATGATAAGGGGTTTCTATATGAGGTGAAACAATTCCTTTCTAAGAACTTTGATATGAAGGATATGGGTGAGGCATCTTATGTCATTGGCATAAAGATCCATAGGGATAGATCTCGATGTATTTTGAGACTATCGCAGGAAACCTATATCAATAAAGTCTTAGACAGATTTCGGATGAAAGATTGTTCACCAAGTGTAGCACCCATTGTGAAGGGTGATAAGTTTAGTTTGAACCAATGTCCAAAGAATGATTTTGAGAAAGTTCAAATGAGCAACATTCCTTATGCTTCAGCTGTCGGAAGCCTTATGTATGCTCAGGTCTGCACAAGACCTGACATTGCATTTGCTGTGGGAATGTTGGGAAGATATCAGAGTAACCCAGGCATTGACCACTAGAGGGCTGTAAAGAAAGTGATGAGGTACCTTCAAGGTACAAAGGATTACATGCTTATGTATAGACGAACTGACATTCTAGAGGTGATTGGCTACTCCGATTCAGACTTTGCTGGCTGTGTTGATTCGAGAAAATCAACTTCAGGTTATATTTTCATGCTAGCCGGAGGAGCTGTATCTTGGAGGAGTGGAAAGCAAACGTTGGTTGCTACTTCCACGATGGAGGTAGAGTTCGTTTCTTGTTTTGAGGCTATTTCGCATGGTGTATGGTTGAAGAGTTTCATGTCAGGCCTTAGAATTGTAGATTCTGTGTCTAGGCCATTAAGGATATATTGTGACAATTCAGCTGCTGTCTTTATGGCTAAGAATAATAAGAGTGGCAGTCGAAGTAAACATATCGACATTAAGTACTTAGCCATAAGGGAACGCATTAAGGAAAATAAAGTGGTCATTGAGCATATAAGCACTGAATTAATGATCGCAGATTCTCTGACAAAAGGAATGCCACCGAAGTCATTTAAGGATCATGTTGTACAGATGGGACTTGATTTCATAATGTAAATTTGTTTGTACATACAATTTACAATCTTAATGAAACTCTTATTCAGTTGTGATGTTTTCTCATATTTGTTTTGCGCATTAAGTTATTAGAGAAAAATTCACATATAGTAGGACCAAGAATAAACATTGGGTTTATTCATAAAGTTAAGTTACCATATAAGGAATAAAGTCTAAGAAATAATACATTGTAATACATGGAAGATAATACTCACAATTTAGAGAAATTATCGCCATGATTCACGTATTTGTTTCCTGAAAGTTTGGGTTTAATGGATATAAGGATAAATATGGAGACCAAGTGGGAGAATGTAAACGTTTTGGCTACTTTCTACGGTTTCAAAGAAAATGAATTGAAACCAATTTAATTTGTTGCATTATTGGCCTCACATTTATGTCCATTAAAACCAGCTTGGTAACTGAATTTTTTGAAGTAGTATAAAGATTGCTTGATGGAAGAAATGGCTGTACAGAGAAAATTTTTCTTTGTTCGTTCATTGAACAAAATATTGGGTCCCCAAGTTCCAAAAATTCTCTTAAGAATCTTACACCATCAATTGAGTTTTTGTGATAACTTGGAAGTATCCCAAGTGCAGGCAGTCACGGTAAACCGTCGGGCTTCTCAGGTGCAATGGCTGAAGGTAACAAAATTCACACGCTTCCGTTTTAATTCAATTCTTGATATGCATACAGTTTTGGCATGATTAGAATCATTTCAGTTTATGTTTACAAAAATTTCAAAAACACTCTTAGCATAATTCATAAAAAATTCTCATTTTATAAAATAAAACCATTTTCACCTATTTTGAAAACACAATCAAATGGACCGAAACTGTTCTGAGCAAGCCTTTTTGAGAATGTTATTTATCGTTATTCTTTTTCTTTTTGAGATAAGAGAGAAGAGGACGTGTAAAATATGATAATTCAAATCTAATACAATTGTAATTGTCCTTAGTTTACTCACTTTCAAGATTAATGCAGAATTGTTAATGGTATTTAGTGTTCATAACAGGACTTTATTTTTCTCCCTTTCAACAACTTCTACATCTCTAAATTCTATGCTACAACTTATGCACTTGTAATTAACTTGCAACCTATGCTGTAATCAAGAATAATGATTTATTAATGTTTGGATTCCCATTGCATTTGTTATGCTTATTTCTTTAGATACCAAATCATGACATACAGTATATTCACTAAGTTTACAAAACTGATAATCTAAAATCAAAAATCAAAATAATTAAAATAAGATAATTATTGTATGTGTCGTATCAACCTCTCGACCCAAAGACAACATTATGTCAAGTTAAGTTATAATCTTAGTGTTCGATGATCGTATGAACCTCGTACGAACACTTAGGCCCACAATTCAGAACAAATTTAAGAATAAGAATAAGTTATTCATAATTAAAACCATACATTGTGTTATTTTTAATATTCATTTAGAAATGTTTTGTTGAAATGTTTAGACTTAGTGAGCGAAAGCTCATCGAATTTCTTCATGCTATAAAAAATCTTGTCAAGAGGCCAACATGAAGGATTGATGAGCTGAATACGGTGGTGAAATAGATGCAAAGTTTAGGCTATAGATACCATTATATTTTAAATTCTGCTTTTTGAAAGACCTTATTTATAATATAAATATGACGACTAGTAGTACCCTAATATTGCTTTTAGCAAGATAGTATAAGTATGTGTTTTGTAATTATAAGTAAAACCAATACTCTAAAAAAATATTTCGATGATTGCTAAGTAATATAATTATGTTTTTTTTGGAAAATTATTTTACATTTTTTTTATAAGTAAGTAAGATTAAGTTTAAAATTTTAACACTAACTAACGGCTCAAATTGTTAAGTTGTTACAATTTTATCTTGATTTTTGAGGTATTCTTCCCCTTTTTCGGGGATTTACTTAAATTCAAGCTATTTTTCCTTTGATTTTTAATTATTCACGTCCCCTGTTTAGGAGAGAAGACAATATGGACTTAATTGACCTAGTCAAGCAGCTGTTACTCTACGGTAAAATTTTTTACATTTTCTTAAACTCTTCAATTATTGATGTCATATTGATTTTCAATATGTTTTGAAGCGTGTTTAAAAACTTTAGTTTGAACTATTTGCTTCAAAAACACTGAAACAATAAAAATCTTTATACAATAAATTATTTTTGCTTTATAATATTACAATAAAGAGCTTTACTAATTAATTTAAACTAATTTTTCAAACTCATATTTAAAAAATGCCTCAAATTAATTACAACAGGATATGTTATTAAATTCCGATTGAAGCAAGTAATGCTTTTATATATTCATACTTTCTACAATATCAAGTATAATAAAAGGAGAGAAGATAAATTATTTTGTTATAACCATTTTACGTCCTTATTTATAACTTTTTGTTTGAAAATGAGGATAAATAAGTAATTATATATTTTTTAGGAGTGTCATAAATTTTCTCACTCAAAATCTCTTACTTTTTGGCAAGAATAAATATGATGGGTTTCACTTATGGAATAATTTTCCATTTTATATTTTATTAAAAATCATCATTTCCATTTTTCACTCCATTGGCGCATTTATCAAACTGTGTAGGAATGCAATGGAAAAAAAATAAGGAATTGGAAAAAAAAGAAGAAGAAGTAAAATAACATGTATAAGGATCATTTATTCCATTTATAGAGTTTTCTTAATGTAACGGGAAACAGTAGCATTCTCTTTCTTGTATACTTATTTAGGTATAAAGATCTTATTCAATGTAATTACTAAAATATTATTTTTATGAAACTAAATAACCATTAAATAATATTTGAATTTGGAAACCTATATCATATAAGAATTGACATTCTCTTTTTTTA
This sequence comes from Artocarpus heterophyllus, assembly GCA_025403435.1. NCBI lineage: Eukaryota > Viridiplantae > Streptophyta > Magnoliopsida > Rosales > Moraceae > Artocarpus > Artocarpus heterophyllus. The sequence goes on along the minus strand of CM046354.1, from coordinate 20,280,845 downwards.
TTCTTCATATTGTACGAGGCCTACAAAACTTCAATTTTTAATTTTATAAGTAAACACATTATTAAGATAAAAAAAGAGAATCATTCTTAACTTTTCTTTTTCTTTTCCCTTTGTTGCAAAATAAACACGCCCTATATATATCTTTGCCAACGTCTTGCATCTGTAAATTGATATATACTTGAGTTTGGAAATACTTTTATAAAAGAAAAGTTTGGAAATATTGGTTGAGCTTTTAAATTTCTTATACATATACATATATATATATGTATATATATAATAAGCTTTTAAATTGCTTTTATTCTTAACATTGGTTATATATATATATGTGTGTATATATAATAAGCTTTTAAATTGCTTTTATTCTTAACATTGGTCTTGTGTTAGCCGCCTTTGAAAAAAGTACCATTTTGTTTGCTTCTCAAAATTACACTAGAAATGTATTTAAGTGTTAGTCACCTTCTAAGTTGCTTGGAAATCTCAAAAAAGAGCCCTCCAAAACCTCTTCAGTGTGCCAAAATGTTTTTTCTCCGTATATTTTGGAAAACTTGTTTCTTTCTGCTTCTATCTAAAGTATTCTAAAGAAACTCCAACTGAACTTGCAAATGACATATTGTAGTTAGTATTCTAACATATACTAAATTAAACCAAATTCATCGTTATCTCATGACACTGAAAATTCCTCGTTATCCCCTATTTTTGTTGCATTTTAATAGATTGCCACATACAGACATGCTGAATTGTTGCAATGTTCCTTTTTTGTTAAAAAGTAATTTTTATATTAGTGATTCATGTGCGTTTAATGACGCAGTCAGAACTAAAAATTGAAACGATTTTATTGTTATTATGTGAGAGCTTTATATTATAGTCTATATTTACTTTACACTATAACATATGAGAATTTTTACACTATAACAATTTTAACTATGTAGTTGAAACGAAGTCGTCGAACTCAAAACTTTTTTGAAATGGTATAGGAAGCAGAAAATGGACTATGAACGGTACCCAAAAAAAAAAAAAGGTACTAGCGGTGAAAAAATTAAAAAGTTGGACAAAGCCATACTGACATCTATCATTTTGTTATCTTTTTTTCTTCAAATAAAAAAAGAATCAAATTGACATCAAGTTACACCAAAAATGAAATAAGCCCATAACAGCCTCAAATTGGGGATTTAGATTGCATGTGTAATGTTTGGTATTTTAAATGGTTTTTAACCAATTATGATATGTCACATTATCTAATATACTCAAGTTTAAAGCTTAAAGAAGTCTATTATAAATATTTCTAATTTTTTAAATGACATGGCACAATATAATTGATCAGACATGGTTTTATACACCAAAATTGAACATGTGATTTAAGTTCCAAAATTAGACCCTATTTAGTAGCCAAAACCAAAAACTGAAAAAACGCAGGAGAAACAAACGGGCATCTCAACAAGCTATAATTAGCATTCTAAATCACAAACAAAAACGCAACGACAAAAAACCCCCACACGCCACTCCCTCTCTTTATTCAACTCCACAAACCAATTTTCTCTATCCTTCTCTTCCCTCCTCCGTTAGGAAGCCAAGAAAGAAAAAGAAAAAAGGAAAATTAAAGTACTAATTAATTGATTGATTAATCAGTCAATTAATTGATTCCCAATGGAGGTGAAACTCGGCCTTGTTTTCCTTCTATTGGCCTTGGCCTCGGCCATGGTGGCCAATAAGGCCAACTCATTCCCCGCGGAGCCCAGCCGGGGTGACCTGAGCGGAGCGATCGGAGACTTCATTGGCGACGACAACGAGATGCTGCTGGACTCTGAGGCCAGCCGCCGCAGCCTGGCACGGGGCCGATCCTTCATCGGCTACGATGCCTTGAGAGCCAACCAAGTCCCTTGCGGCCGGCGCGGCCACTCCTACTACAACTGCCAGAAGCGACAAAGGGCCAACCCTTACAAGCGCGGCTGCAGTGTCATCACTCATTGCGCCAGATACACCGGTTGATCATTTTCATCATCATCGTCACCACACAGAATATGATTTGTGTAGCTACGTACGTGCATGGGAACAAGATAAATATATTTACCACGTAATCATGATCATCTTGTTTGTATTTCTATTAATAAAAAATTTATTTAGTTTGCTGTTGATCAAAGGAGCATTGATGGATATAGGGAGATCATGTTTATTGTTCTTGAATATTCCCCATGTGCCCGATTGATTTAAGGTTATGGTTTCCTCCTCTCTTTATTTTTTTTTCTTTTTTTAAACGTTTTAATATGTGTCGTGATGGGTATTTTTGTTCTGATTTTGTTTTGTTAATTTATTTATTAGATATGTTCTTTAATATTCATAATGTGCCCCGATTTATTACGTTTATGATTTCCTCCTCCTTTGTTTTTATTATTTTTTTCTTTTGTTAATAAAAGTTTTAATATGCGTTGTGATGAGTAATTTTATTCCCTTTTTTTTTTTGTTTATTTATTAAGATCTGTTCTTGGATGTATTTCATCGTGTGTCCGATTGACTAAGGTTAGGATTTCTTCCTCTTTTTATTTTTAGTATGTTTTTCTTTTAAAACGTTTTAATATCATGTGTTGTGATAAGTATTTTCAGTCTGTTATTCTTTTTTCTTTTTGTTTCTTTATTAAGATCTGTTGTGTCATTTGTTGATTTTGTGAAACTTACCTTGAGTTCCAAAAGCGTCAGTATCTTCTGCTAGATTATGTTTGTAATTTAGTAACATAAGCATTGTTGAAACAGTGATAGGGGAAAAAATCATTCTCTTTTTTCAAATAACAACTCCAACATGTCAACAATGCAGGACCCCGCAAACCTGAATGTCTTAACTTCTAGCACAAAGCATGACCACAATTCTCTGTAATATACCACCAAAAATCACACATGAAAATACCAACATCAAAAAACCAAATATATATATATATATATATATATATATGTTGATATTATTTTGCATCTTTTTTTTTTTTTGCCTTTTTTTTGCCTATTTCTGCTGAATAGGTTGACATGAATTTTTCGGGATTGTTATGCCAGAGACTTTTTCTAGTTATTCAAACTTTTATATAAAAACATTGGCCAAGCATTGTGAACAAAGCATAAAAATACTATGATTCTTTCTTTGTTAGTTATTTACACATCAAACCAGCTTCTTTTATGTCAAAGATTAAAGGACAAGAGGACTAAATACTAATAAGCGGTGATTAGCACAAAAAAAACTAATTAAGCAGGAAAATCGAAAGGGCTAATACTTCAATAATTGGCTATCAGCTCTTACTGCACATGGAAGTGCACGTGCCTTACCTTACAAGAAGCCCAAATAATAATAATAATAAAAAAGCTTGACCTCGCATTTGTAAATTGTAAGGCCGTGGCTTTATGCAAATGCTCAAGCTGAGTCCTTGGGCAGGAAATGAATTAAAAAACACAACAGAAATTCACTGGTATAAAACTGAATCTACAATTCAGATGACAATATGAACTTTCAGCTACAGCCCATTTTGGTCAGAAGTTATTGTCAATCTTTAGCAACAACCGGCTACAACTGAGACATGATTGACCCTACAGCTAAGGAATTTTCACATGGCAGGTTTTACATCAAATTTTGGACCAGAAATAGACAAAACTCTTATTTTGTTACTAGCTGTAGTATGAGCTTTGCGTTTTACTATAGACTAGATTAAAATTCATACCAAAAATCCAATCATTGTGCTCAAAATGAGGTATGAGATCTAATTCATCAATTCGACCCCCTAGGCATTGGCGAATTGCCCAATGGACTTTGACACCGTGATGTCTGAAGTAACTGTTGGAAGATTAAGGATAGTGAACAGCAGTTGAGAGGTAACTTTCCCTAACTCTTCCAACCAAGAGCCGTCAAATCACCTTGTTTTAGCTCGACGTGCTTCCCGAGCCTGAAATTAACAAGTTAATTAGCAAGAAAATGAGATTAGCATTAAATCATGGAATGGTGTGAGGATTGCATTTGCAGCTCCTTACACGAGCTATACCAGCACTATATGATCTTCAGTTTTCTTAAAGTGGTACAATATATAAAGGATCGTACAATCCATAATTGTGGTTCATAAATTCGCATGACTACCATTTGGCATATTACTAAATGGATGTAAACATTTCAGTGCGGAGGAAAAAGTATTAGAAAGAAAAAGCACTCTTGATGTGATAAGAGGGCGTTCTCAAAATAACTCACTCAAGAACTGATAGAACCCGATAGCCACCGATACGTACACGCTTTAATGAATGAATCTGGGTAAAGTAGAAACTTAAGTACATCAGCAGAACTGAAATATTGATTAGGGGAAAAATCATTTTCCAAATAACAACTCCAACATGTCAATAATGCTCAAACTCGAAATCATGCAAGCATTCAACTTCTAGCACGAAGCATGACCACAAATCTCTGTAATATACTAATCACACATGAAAACACCAAAATTACTTTAAACCTAACACCTTGCATAACATGCCTAAGAATGAAAAACTGAAAGAGAAGATATAAAGGATGATTAGATATCAATAGCAATTTATGCCGTAATAAATCGTAATTGCCCTTCAACTTAAATAAATAAATATTTAAACACACACACAAAAGCATCCATCTCTCAGACATCAGTCAATGCAGAAGGGAGAGAAAAAATATAATACATACATATATATATATATATATATTCTACGCTGATATTATTTTGCCATTTTTTCCCCTTTTTTCTTTTCTGCAGAATATGTTGACAGAAATTTTTTGGGATTGTTATGCCACAGACTTCGTTTGTTATTTATACTTTGATATAAACTTTGGCTGATCGTTTCTAGTTCTCATTATTCTAAAAGATTCTCCATCTTGTTAGGTTGGTTCATTCAAGATTTTTTAAAATTTAAATCTGAGAGTACGAGGTCCCTTCAATGCTTTGTTCATAAACCAAAACTAACCTCAAGTCCAGCATTGTTCGCCAGTTCTCGTACTTCATGGTTCCTCCCATCATGGACCTGTAAAAATAAAGAATGTAAATCAATCTTTAGATATAACATTGTACATTACATGCCTCAACACAAGACTTTTCGTTCTTTTTTTTTTTTTTTCATTTCTTCTCTTGGTGTGTTATAGGCCCGTTGAATCTGTCAATGCCTGAAAAAGAGCTGTCTCAAACATAAAATTGCAATTTCTGTAGTAGAGGAAATTCAAACCCTAGGCTCCTTTTATGAAAACAAAAGACTTTACCAGCTTGCACACTCTTGTTTCTCTGCACCATAGTATATGTGCGTACTCTTAACTTAGACAAAATCTTAGCAGATCAACAAGTTTCAGTATACATTTTGAAGTGATTTCACCTTAGTTCTGATCAAGAAGATCTTAAACTGGCATTTAATAATACATTCCAAACTAAAGAAAGAAACAGAATACCCTTAAATTTTCCACAAATCCTGCCATGTAGGCTAAAAAGTTAATGCAAAGATTCTTTAGTACACATGTAGATGAGAATACGGGAAAACATGCACTATCTGTTACTGGATTAAACCAGAAGCAAAGTGCCACAAAACACGCTATCAAAACAGTTGTAGAAAACTTTAAATGTCATACCACAACACGTAAACGAGGTCTTGGCATATCTGGCTGATTTGGCAGCAACTCTACTGAATCCGGGACACAATGAACGCCGTCGATTACTGTTCCCTCACTGATCACTATCAGGTGCTTCTTGCTAACTGTACCTTATATCGTTGCAATGTATCTAGAATTACAAACACAGAGGTAAGCAGTCACATACACATTTCAAATAATAAATGCTCTACTAGTAACATGATATTAATGTAGAAGAGTGAAGAGATAAAAATGACATCAGCATTGAAATGTAACGTGATAAGCAGCTTATCAAAGAACTATCAAAACACCAACTTTAAGAAATTCTTTTTTGAAAAATATATATAACAAGTATTCCTTCACGTGGTTTGACATAAAAGGTTTGCACCTTAAAACTTTAAATAAGATTCTTTTTTCCGTTGCTATTTGAAAAAAAAAAAAAAGTGAAATAAATTAAACCTTACTTTTTTGAAAAGTTGAATGAAGGATGTGAAAGTTTTTGAGCAAAATCTCCTGAGATGGTATCATGTAGGGAATAAGTTAGACCCATTCATCAAAAATTTATAATTCAAATGTGAATACAAAAATGCATGATGGTTGCAGCGCTTACCATCATTGGCTGCTATAATCAACCCAGTTGTGGCAACATCAAGCCGGCCAACAGTAAATAATCGTGGTTTGAGTTGCCCTGAATTTCTTTTATCCTGAAAACGCAAAAGTAAGCTATCAGTTATGTATAACCATTAAATTCAACAAAAGCCTCCTCATATATTTCAAGTACAAAAGACCTTTCAAATTTAAGGCTTTGTTTGGGAAAATCTGATCCAACAGAAAAGTTCTAGTTGCTGTAGTGTAATGCCCTCACATAGTATAATGTAAAGCAAAAGTTACTACAGTTGAAAGCACTCACATGCTATAATATTTTGGTTCTAACCCTTAGTTCCAGCTATTTCCCAAACACTCACTACGTTCCAAAACCAATAAGTTCCTTTCTCTGGAAAGGAACTGCAAATTTAGCAACCACTTTCTCTATTTAAGAAAAAGAAAGAGGTCCTCACTTGATTGAGGAAGATAACCAAAATACCTTCAAATATATCACAAACCAGTAGGCTTTTACGGTCCTTTTGCTCTCCTAGTGGCTGGAGCAACAAGTAACAAATAAACATGAAGAATGATTAAGAAAAGCACGCATAAGTTTAAGCTGCATATACCCAGCTCTTTAAATAATCATCAAATAAAGACATCACAGATTTGTTATCCGTAGCAGAGCAAATATACCGGTGGAAACAAAAATACATTAATGATTGGAAAAAAAAAATAAAGAAAAAAATCAGTCCAGGCATCAAAAGGACAAACGTTGTAAACAGGGACAAGTGACAGTGACAAACCCCTTTGGCTTGTTGAGGGCTAGATAAATCTTTGGAGGCAGTCTCTTAGGAAGCCAATTTCCATTGACATAAATAATATCCTTTGCAGGGTCAACTCGAGTCTGCTCATCATTGAGACACATGCAAATATAGTAATATAAAGTACTTGTTAGAGCAAGAATTTGCAAGCATAATAGACATGAAAGAATGAGCTGACCTGAGGAGTATTGCAAACAGAACCATTAACGGTCACTCGGCCGTGTCGATGAGAGAGGGAGAGGGAGGATATGGAGAAAAGACGAAGTGAAGAAGAGAGGTGGTGGAGGGACGAGAGCGAAGCTGATGCTGCTGCTGCTGCTGTTGCTACTGAAGCCTTTTTTTTTTTTTGGGGTGTGGGGGGTGGCGATGATGATATGGTGTTGCATGGTTAAAGCATCGTTTTTCTGGTCGTTTTAGATATTTGGTGGTTGATTTTTTTTATTTATTTAAATTATGTGGGGGATTTTGGATGGGCTTTTCCCTTGTCCTCAGTTGATAGAACGACATGCAGATGTCGCTCAATTGTGCTGTCGTTCAACTTGAAAACTACAGATCTTGTTTTAATAGGAACAAGAGAAATGCCACCCCTTTTTATTTCTAAAAGTGTTTTATCTTTTTATTTATTTATAAGGTATTTGAAAAAATCACTTTATTCCAAAACTTTTAGTAGTTATAGTGTAAAACTATCATATTTTACGGTGTAAAGCAAAAATGAGTTATAATATAAAACTCTCACATGTTACCGTGGTTACTAATCTTCCCGAACACCCTATTATCATCATGAGACTCATACTTTAGAAACTAGGTGAATTTTGATGCATAGGTTCCTACTGTTTGAACTTTATGCCTTCAACTTGAACTATGTAAACAAAATAAGCAAATTGTCCAAAACATTGAAAATGGTTTAAAACTAGCTAAATCATTAGTTTTGAGAACTTGACCCATCTTAAATTCTAATTGTTTCGAACAATTCTCTATAGTAAAAACCTCCTTATTTTTCCTTAAAAAAAATTCTTATTTTCGTTTTCCTTCTTTAATCATAGTTTAAATTGATATTTCCAACACCATAAATCTGATGTAATATTTTATATTGTGTTCAGACCTTTATATTCTAGACGTCAGTTTAAAATTATAGCTTAAACCTAAGGTTCTGTTTGCTATCATTTATTTAAATAGTTTCTTGTTTTTTAAACAAAAAGTGAAAAGTTTTTTTGAAAATATGTTTATTAACATTGATTTTGTTTTTTGTTTTAATTATTATTAATTTTTTTTCAATTATGGAAACAAAAATTTCTTGTTTTTAAAATTTTTTTAAACAAAAATCTTAGATTGTGGTCAACCAAAGATTTACTAAGGTTGCCAACTACTGATAATTCGAGACTGCCATTGGGGTCGAGTTGATAGACCAAGCTCGCCACTAAGGTCAAAACAGCGAGCGAGACACATTGTTGGGTTAGTTCAAACTCGTCAATGGGGTCCGACCGATGGAGTGGAATCACTATTAGTGTCGGGAAATCTTGCAACTAGGTTCAAGGTAGCGGATCGGACTTGTCATTAGGGTCTAGCCAACAAGCCGAATACGCTATCAAGGTCATGACAGCTAGACAGACACATTCTCGAAGTCGGATCGATGGGTCGAAATCATCGTCAATGTTTTACCAACAAACCAAACTCACTGTCAAGGTTGGGACTAACTCATCATTGGGATCGTGTTTGTATTATGCCAGACTTTTCGTTGAAGTCAAGCTGGCAAATCAAACTTACTTGAAGTCGAGCTGGCAAATCAAATTCATCGTTTGGTCATATCTGTGGGCCTGACTCACCACCAAAGTCAGGCTGGAGAACCAGAGTTAACATTAGGGTCGAGCCGATGAGTTAGACATGTCATTAGGGTCGGGTCCAAAGACCAACTCATTATCAAGTTAGGACCAACGGACCAGACCCACCTCCAGGGTCAAGACAGCCAGCTGCTTAGTATTAAGGTTAGGGTTGAATTTCAATATCGGGGTTCGAGTTGGGATGCAAACCCAGGATCGAGGTTAGGTTTCAGGACTAGGACCAAGGTGGGGATTCGGGACTGGGTTTCAGGACCAGTATCGAGGTTGGTTTTTGAGGCTGGGGTCAGGATTTGGTGTAATGCCCCTTTAGGGACGTTACAGATGTCGTTACTTATATCCTTTTAATCATTATTTTAAAATAAACTATTCAAATAATGTATGATTAAAGCAACCTATCCCAGGATCCATTCATAATTTTTTTTTTTTGAAATGCTTTTATTTATAATGCTTTTAAAATACTTATATATATTGAAATAGTTTATCAATGCTAAAATAACAAAATCATAGTTTAAATAAAAATTAAAGACAATTATTCAAATATGCTTTTCTAGTTTGCTGGGCCGAACCTCGGACACCGACAGGCTGAAACATGACTGGTAGTTTGAACTTCAACCATCGATAGGCCGTCAAAGGCTCTGTAATTTTAGAGTTTTAAAACATCCAGATCGGCAAGTCGATATAGAAGAATTGGCAGGCTAATTGATACATCGGCAATCCGACCAATAATGGTCGGTAGGTAGATCTGCTACGAAATTAAAAGTGACTTGAAATAGGTCTTAATACAACATAGTACGAAAAATTAACATACAACAATAAAACATTTTCCAATAACATAAATTCTTTTGTGGCGTTCTTCTGTTTTCCAATCTAGCATTCCTAGCACACACGCCCGTCCTCATCCTCCACTTAGTCCATGTTTTTTTTTACCTTTTTCTCCAAAATGATATAAAACCAGTAAGTAAAAACTTAGTAAGTACAGTTTCCTATCTCACAACATAATTCATTTCAAGTAAGTTCACTTTATAACATCAACATCATAGTCATAAAAGTGCACAAGGCACAATATCAAATAGAACATATCTTTGCATTATAATTTCCATATTAAGACTTTATTCATTTCATCTTTAAGGGCCCAAGTATTGTACCATTCATCATCATCATAGGTGCGCCGTCATGAGAGGAGAAGGGTAGCTAATCCCAACCTAAACATGACAAGTCCAACTTTGGACAACATCATAAACATTAATATTAACATTGGGTGTGCAACACTTAATTAGGTGATACATATATACATACACATGCTTTTAAGCTTTCGCAAATGTTATCCTCAAGACATTCGTTGAACATTCATAGAGTGTCAAAAGCTTTCATGAAAAGACATCATGTAAAACATCTTAAAAATCATCATGAAACATATGCTCAAAACTTTTCATAAACTTTCATCATGTTGCAGGTAAGAATGTATTTACTTGACTAGCTTGTTTACCTAACCTTAATTTGATGACGTTGCCGCGGTCTTGATGTGTTCATCTCTTGAAGTGTTCATGTCAATCATTCATATACATATAAAATTAATATTCATCATCATGATATCATTTAGTACCATTTTTCATCACGTACTCATTAACTTAAAATCTACCCCTAGTAAAAATCTGCTTGACCTATAAACATTCAAAGCTCTATATCTTATAATACACAAACAATTTAAGCATGAGACTTTGCAGGGACAAAGTTAACATATATATATATAACACCCTGATTTTTCGTTGGTTATAAAAATCTCATTTAGTAATTAAAATAAATTTCATATTCAACAACATAAAACCTGCCCGCACACATTGGACAGTGACCAACCTAGAAAGAAAATTATGTATTAAATTATCTATACCATAAAATAATTTCTAAAAATTACTGCATATATTAGACAACAAAACTATTATATATCCAAAATTTAGCTTCAAATAAAATTAGAGGAATTCAAAACATACATTTGAAATCAGTGGTAAAACTAGCTTTACATACATAATTCAGTGAGCATCCTTTAGTAAACATTTTCAAACAAATAAAATAAAATTACTTTAACTCCAAAATTTTTATGCCAATTTTTATACATATAAATACAATACAAGAAAAATACTCGTGGTCCAACAAATTCATTTACCTATAAAATCAAGTCATTAAAGCAAAGAGTAGAAATTTACAGTTTTGACAACAACAAAAACCTAGTTTAAAGAAAGTTCAATAACTCACAAACGATACATGATATTACTACAAAACTTTCTAGTCCAAAACCTAACATATCTATGAATATTTCCACCAAAATTTCATCAAAAATACAATTTGTTTGCCCTAGGAACGAAAACTACGTTTTATAAAGCATTACTGATAAACAGTAATTGGATAATGAGTGGCAGGGAGTGAAAATTCAATATCTTGGCATAGAAAATTTCAATTGAGGTGACACTTGGAGAAATATTACATAACATATATGTAATTATCATACTAAAATTTCCTAGCAAATGGAAACTTGTAAAGAAAGTTATGGAAGTTGGAATCTCATGAATCCTATAGGTATAGGTTAAGTCTAGAATAGAAACTTACTTGAAGATGGAGCTTCTCTAGTTTTCCCTTGAATGTGACCAAAAGAAAGCTTTGATATTCCTTGATGTTCTCCACTTCCTTGCAGCAAGTATGGAAGAGAAGAAGATGTAGAAAATGTGGACAATATGGGTTGAAGGAATTTGAGAGAGATGTATGTGAAGAAAAGGAGTGTTTTAGGTGAATTTGAGTAGTTTTCTCTTTTAGAAGCAGCAAATTTCTGGCTTGAGGAAGGGAATACGTGGGAGGAGAGGAAAAAACTTAAAGAAAGGTCTAAGAAGAATGGGGGACAATGATAACACCTTATCTCATCTACCCATGTGATGCATTTTCTAAATAATGCAATTAACTAGCCAATAATAAATTAAAAGGATAAAAAGGTGGTATAAGATTCCAATGAAATCTGGATCCATTCTTTGGGAAGCATTGAAATTCAAATTTTCATACCAACTTGCTTGAATTATTGCTATAGTAGGTATGCCTCATCATGAAGGTCTAAATTCATAATGGAAAGATACCTTCCTTCACGTGGGATAACCAAAAAAAAATAAAAAATGGTGACATTATAAAATGCATTATATAACATCACAAGAAACAATAAAATAAAAAGTCATTATGTTGGATCCCAAGTGACACTTGGATCCTTTCTCTAAAAGCAAGCATTGTATCCAACATTTGTACCCCACTTGTTTAAATTATTGGCATAATTGAGGTAGACCTTATCACAATATCTATTGCTCTCACTCATTTACCAACACCCACATGAAGAAAAGAAAGTCTTGCTTAGACTTTCATCTTTAATAAGCTAAATATCTTGTAAAAAGATTGTATATAGAATAAAATACTAACTAGTGTCAAGTTAGGTTTGTGTTCACCATATTAGAAAATTACTTGAGGTGAAAGTGGAAAAGACAACGAAAGAAAGAAAAATGGTTGAATGATCAAATAATGGCAGAGTCAAAAAAATTTAGACATCATTATGACAAGAAAATAGATGATAATGGCTAATAAGACAAAGTTATAAGCTAACACCTCATATACCACATTTTATTTCAAAATAAATAAAACATTAATTATTTATTATGCTTACATCGTAAAAGACATGAACATCTCGAGCACATCGATTCCACGTAACCGTCACCCGTCAAAATTCTCAAAATAAATAGATAATAACATTATTTCATAAGGAATGTGTATAACACCGTTACATAACTAGTACTACTCATTACATATGAAACAACGGGTGTTACATTTGGGATCTAGGTCGAGGTAGGAATTGAGGACTAGGGCCGGGGTCATGTTTCGGGACTAGGGTTGGGATCTAGAACCGAGGTCATGGTTGGGCTTGGGGTCTAGGACCAAGGTTGAAGTCAGGCTTGGGGATCGAGGTTGGGGTTGGGTTTTAAGACCATGGTCGGGGTTGGGGTTCGAGACTAGACTTGGGTTCTAGGTAAGATTCAACGTTGGTGTCGAGTTTGGGACCAGGGTCAGAGTCAAGCTTGGGGATTGGGGTCAAGGTCTAGTTTTGAGACCAGGGCCAGAGTTGGGGTTAGGATTTGAGACCGAACCTAGGTTCCAAATAGGATTCAAGGTTGGAATAGGGTTTGGGACTTGATTTAGGGTCAGTTCGAGTTTGAAGACCTAGGCTGGAGTCGGGGTGAGGTTTCAAGACCTAGGTTGGAGTCAAGTTCAAGGACGGGGGCCGTGGTCATGGTCGGGTTACATCGCCGAGGTCAAGGGTCAAGGTCGAGGTCGGGGTCGGGATCTAGGACTGGGGTCGATTCTTGTTTCAAGACTGAGGTCGAAGTTGGGGTTTGGGTTCTAGACCTAGATCGAGTTCAAGGTCGAGGTCGATATCCAGGTCATGGTTGGGGCAGGATCTGGGATTGGGGTTAAGGTCAAGATATGGAACCAAAGTTGGGGTCAAGGTTAGGATCCAGGACTGGGGGGCGGGGTTAGGGTCGGGATCCAAGAACTAGGCCGGGATCAAAGTCAGATTCTAGGACTGAGGTTAGGAACCCGACCACGACTGTAGAACCCAAAACCTAACTCCCGACCTATTGTCGATCTCGAATCCCGACCTTGGTCCACTACCCTAGCTTGGGTCCTAAAACCTGACCCCATAGTCTAACCCTGAAACCTGACCTCGGCATCAGAACTTAACCTCAACCTTAGCCTTGGTCCCGTATCCCAACCATGACCTCAACCTCGGTCTTAAAACCTGACCCCGACCTCCGCATCAGCCACGGAACCCAACCCCGACCACGGCCCCGGTCCTTAAATCTAACTTTGGCTCTAGTCTCGAAACCCGACCCCGACCCTAGTCTTGGAACCAAACTTTGACCTTGGTCCTTGAACCCAACCCCAACATTAGCCTCGAATCCCGACCTTGGTCCCAGAACTTGACCCGAACCTCGAACCCAAACAGTGCCCTCTCCTTGATGGTGAGTCCGATTCGTCGATCCAACCGCATCAACAACCCCAAGTCACAATATTTTTGTTTTTTGTTTTTAAAAACAAAAAACAAATAAATAGTACCAAACATGTTTTTTATTTAAAAAATAAAAAAAAAAGAAATATTTTTCTTTTTCTATTTAAAAAAATTAAAAAAAAAACAAAAATGATACCAAAAAGTAGGTTCAAAACCTTAGTTTAAATCATAAAATTCAAAACCATGCTAATTCAAACCTATGTATAAAGGAACCCTTAGAACTTGCTGACTGTCGCCAGCAAACAACATGCCGTTTTCGAAGGACAACGTGTATGTATTGTAATTCAGACAATATGCTACTTGTCTCTTAAATTGTTGCGTCGTTTATCGACATGTCTGTGATATTTTATTTTTAGGAACTTAGTGTCGCTTATCCTGCCCTAGGGCTGGTAATACGGGTTGCGACACGACACGAATCCAAAACTTTTTTTTGCGGGTTATTGTCGGAAAATTTGACCACGGGTCATTTTAGTGTCGACCCGAAACTGACCCGTCAAAAAACGGGTCGTGTTCGGGTTAACCCGTTTGACACAAATGACCCGTTTCTGACCCATATTTAATTAATTAACTTAAAAAAATTAATATTATTTCATATATAATATAAGCTCTTAAAATATCAAACCCTACCTCTCTTATCACTCATCTTCTTGTTGAAGTGGTATGAAACTCTTCTAATTTTATTTTTTTTAATATTATATATATTAATGTAGGCGGGTTTGAAGCGGGTTGCGGGTCATAATCAGGTTACGGGTCAAAAACGGATCGTGGGTCATTATTTTTTGACACTGTGCATAAGAAACGGGTTGACACGGTCGTGTTCGTGTCAACCCGTATCAAAACGGGTCGTATTAGGGTTGAAAATTCTCAACCCGTTCGTGTCATGGGTCGGGTTAGTGTCGACCAAATTTTGTAAAAATTAACTTCAACCCGACACTAACCTGACCCACCAACCCGTTTTGCCACCCCTATCTTGCCCCCTCTGATGTCCCCGAAGGGATGCCGTCGCTTATACCGCAAATCATGAACCCCCGTCTTTATAAAGTTCATGTTGTTAAAACCAAACGACATGTGTTTTGTGTTTTTTGCCCAAAGCACGTATCAGGCATACTGGCTCCTCTTTTCGAATGGCTTCTTTCTGTTTTATAATTAAAATCAAGTTCTGTTCAATAACATGTTGGTAACAAATATTAGTTTTCAAATATAAAGAATAAAAAGGAAAAATTAAAAGAAAAGCTCCAAAGAAGCCAATTACGATGAAAGGAAAGATAAACGCATCTATAAGCAAATGGCAACTGTCTCAACAATCGAAAGACGGACGTATTTGCACAACAGAACCATCTGGGAAGGAAGCAATGATCATCGAAAATTACCATTTATTTTCGTAGAGCTGTGGCACAAGATAGAGAACAATAGTTTTGTATCTTGTGCGTAAACTATAACAGCGTGATGTATGGCAGATTTTATGTTTCCTATAAATTAAACAAATCAGCTTGTGTCCTCAAATAAAGGGAGGAAAAGAACGGCCTCACGTCCTTTGCACCAAATTAAGAAAGCCCTGAAAACTGTTGTCAAACAAGGTATCTGTGAAAAATTAAGCTCCTTTTAGAACTATTCTGAAGTAATTGATAGAAATGGATTCCAGTTCTAGACATTGAGAGAAGAGTGGACTGTGTATCAGACCACAAAAACAATCGGCTGCTACTAGTGTTTCCCATCATAGAACTGAGCATTTTTCGAGGACTTGAAAGTTTGCAAAAATTGTTTAGCCTTCTCTGCTTCTTGCTTCTTCCTCAACCTATCCCATTTGTGTTCGGTTGCCAATATTTCGATTACGCGTGGCAACGCTCGGGATGCTGCATCAGTGTCGAGAAAAGCGAGGCGAGATCTTCTAGCAATAAAATCAATAGCAGATTCACAGTACTCATTTCGAGCACAGTAGGCGACCTCAGCCTCTAGAAAGGGGTAACCATGGGCAAGTCGCTTCCCCATATTTTCATTCTGAAGGTGGAAAAAATTAGACATTAATATTGAACAGCTAAAGACAGACACGTATAAGCAAAGAAACCTTGCAAACATGGGGCCAATTTGATCTTGCCAAATAATCTAATAGTATTTTTATTAACTATTAGTATCACCTCTACTAACTAAGAATTTCAAGTTATAGAACTCAACCAATCTTTTAACTTTCGTGGACCAATGCAATTTCATCAAACAGCAAGTTTTCAACTGATAAATTATATCGTGTCCACAAAATGACTGAATAATCTCCAATTTCCTTGGTGGTTTATTAAAATTTAAAGTCTCCTCATTACACTACTGCCTTGTGCACAAGGATGGGTATTGGGTTCATAGGGGAACTGATAAATTATATTGTGTCCACAAAATGACCGAATAATCTCCTATTTCCTGGGTGGTTTATTAAAAGTTAAAGTCCCCAAATTACACTAGTGCCTCGTGCACAAGGATCGGAATTGGGCTTATAGGGGAACTGATAAATTATATAGTGTCCAAAAAATATGGCTCGGAGGCAGATCCTGGTCCCACTCCATCTGACGCTCAAATATTCACCATCAACGAGGTTAACAACAATTTTAGCTGGTTGATGGATGAACTGTTTGGGAAAAGTTTTCACAGTAATATTTGAACATTTTAAAATTAAAATTAATTCATAAAAGTTAGATATGGAAAGCACAAGATCCAAGAGTATGAACTTTAGGAAGAAAAATGGTTATAATGATCTTGTCTCGACGCAAATAAAAAAAAATTAAAAAAAGTTGACGCAAATACTATATAGAAAAAAAATAGATAAACCACTGTAATAGAGGAAGAAAAACCAACCTGAGCTATAATAGCAACTCGTTCAGCCATAGTACCGTATGCATGAGACAAATGCTTTGCTGTAGCCGTGTCCATAACCCCAGGAACAATTTTACCACGATGACTCTTCTTCATGCGTATATATTGCTGAGCCAGAACTGTAAAAGATGCAGGGTCCCATCCCTCTCCCCCAACAATACGCAGCTTTTGAGTCAAACATTCATTTGTGGGGCTCAACTTTCCAGATTTTATTGCTGCATCAACAGCATCTTCTGCCATGCTGAGAAAAAAGGTTTCAATAAGTGCAAATAGCTGCATAATACAGGCAAAAACAAAAAGCTCAAATAATTGTACGAACATAACAAACAGGAAGAAAGAGTATTGAGGATAACAGTATGTGTTAATAGAATTACCAATCACACGATCCTGATGCATAAAACTGTCCTGTGATTATTTTTTATAGTACTTGAGAATGAAGCTCAATAAAAAAATCAGGTTACTATAAAACCCCGCCTGAATAGACAACATACTTTAACTTTAAACATCAAGTAAACCCAACATTGAGAAGACCTGAAAGAGGGAATCCCTTGTCACTGTTGCTCATAAATGAAAATCCTAAAACAACATTTCAACGATACAATTTCAGCTCAACCAATGGTATGTTACCTGCGGTAAGTTGTCCACTTTCCGCCAGTGATTGTAACCAAACCAGGGTAATCTTCACATACAACATGATCCCTGGAGATGCTCTCAGTGTTTTTCGCTGATGGATCCATTGCCAATGGGCGAATACCACTCCAAGCAGAAAGAACATCAGCACGCCGTACCTAAATTTTCTGTCAATACTTTAGTCCCACAAGTAGATTGGACGAGGAAAGGAAAGGACAAAGGAAAACAAAGCCTGTGTCATCACTACTATATGCTTTTCCAAAGCTTGTGAACTAAAAGTCTAAAATGTCAAATAAGAATAAACATTTTGACATTACCCGTTTTTTCTTTCCCTTTTTCTTTCAATTGTTAAACCATCTAATTGTTACATTATACTTTTTCTTCCCCTTTTCTTTCAGTTGGTAAGAGATCTAGAAAGAGTTATACTTCAATTCAAGCTGTCAAAGGAAATAACAAATCCTCAACCAGTTTATGATTCTTCTAGCAAACACCTCTAACATCGTAACTTCTTCTTGTCTAATTGATCAATATGCTGTCATTGTAACACAAATTTTTAGAGTGTCTGTATCATGTAAGGAATCATAACAAAGAAACTTCCATAATTTAATAAGAAAATAGTGGCAACACAAAAAGATAACTTAAGTGTATGCTTCCCACACTTTCATCTTTCTTTAGAGAATTTCAATCTAGCTTGAAAGATTTCCATGACAAAAAGTCTACTACTAACAAGACTCTCCTAAAAAATTTATCTAAGCCGTCTAAGCAACACAAAGGAAGACAAAGAAATTTGTATCACATACCTTAACATTGAGGTAGTCGCAAATGGCATCAAGTATAAACTGAATCTCATCCTCGTGTGGTTCAGGAAGTAGGGTAATAGTAGTATTGGAATCTGTGGTGCCAGCAACAGTGCGGCCCAACCATGGCAGCATAAAAACAACACGACCATCCTTGGTTTTTGGGACAATTAAACCCATTCCTTCAGGTGAATAATAATCAGGGAGAACAATATGTACGCCACTGCTTGGACAGATAATAGGTCGTGCCTCTTTATCAGCCATTTGTCTTACAGAATCACAAAATGGTCCAGCAGCATTAACAACTACTTTTGCATATGTATCAAATTCTTGACCTGGTGCAATCAAAATAAAGGAGTTTTTACAAGAAGACCATAAGCAGTCACGATCTTAACATTAGAAAAAATGCATTCAAAACCCCAAAAACATCATTCCCGTTTTCATTTCTAACAGTGACAAGCACAATAGAGGCTACTCTTGCTGAAACCTGGGATTTAGTTCTCTTGAAATTATTAACGGAAACATGATGTATGAAACATGCTACACCAAACTATGATCTTTAACAAGCACAATCAGGAAAATAGCAAATAGTTATTCTTATTTCATTTTTCAACAACAATCTATCATTTTTCTCTGCAAGAACAGACTGAAATTCTTAATTATAGATTAGAAAGAATTGCTAAAAGAAACAGCACATCGTCCATGTCATTAACCACGTAAACAAAATTTATTGAAACAGAGTGGTACCTGTTAGATTGTCTCTGATTCTTGTACCAATTATCCGATTGCTAGCCTCGTCCTTCAAAAATGACACTACTTCTGCATGGTTAAGCACCGCTGTACCAGCTAATGCAGCCGTACAAGCCAAACCAACATTAAGCCGAGAATCATTCATTTGTCCATCATAATACACCACTGTGCCCTTCAGGCTTCTATCCTTGCCCTTTCTTGCAAGAGTGGGGAAGAGTTCAACAGACTCTTGTGCAGAATAATATCTAGACAAATGTAACAATCGTGCCCCAGCAACTAAATCGTACAGTTTCAAGCCCATCCAGTAGTACACCACCTCAAACCAGTCAAAACATGGTGTCATGCAAGGCAAAGCATGGCAGAGATGTGGTGCATTATCAATAACCTGTTTACGCTCCTCCAGAGCATGAAAAACCAGTTTCAGCTGCCCATAGTCTAAATTAAACACAGCTTTCTCCAAGTACCGAACTCCTGTACAAAGTTATGTTATCTTCTAGTCTATAAGACACCAAAATTAAAATATATATATGTGTGTGTGTGTGTGTGTGTGTGTGTGAATCCTAAATGACCAATTAGAAAAAAGGTTATCCACAAACTAGTTCGGTGAAATTTCATTTTTTAAGCTTAGTTTTCAACAGGAAATTATAAGGTAGAAATCTTTTTAAGCTGTTCATCAAAAAATTTCGGCTATTTTTTTCACTTCGTATAAGTTTCTTTGTTTTAGTTCACAAAAGTTTTACCTTTTTGTTTGCAGAAAGAAAAAGAAAAACGAATAGATGACACCATAGGTATAAATGCAAGCAGCTATAGCCACCATAGTTGAATTACTTCTGTTTTCTAACCAGTGATTATTTTAAGCTTCGTCTAAATTTCTATATAATTCTACAAACTCCAAACGAACAGATGAAATATATATATTCTTTTGAACCAGGTAGCGAATTAACAAACAAAAATCCACCCAATTCCATTAAAAACGATCAAGAGAAACCATACAAGACGCAGGTTTCGCAATAGAGACAAACATACCTCCATGGATTAGCTTCGTAGAGCGGGACGACGTTCCAGAGGAGAAATCCTCCCGCTCGACGAGGCCGACACGGAGTCCTCTGGTTACCGCGTCAAGGGCGACTCCGCTTCCGGTGGCGCCGCCACCGATTACTAGAATGTCGAGGGGGTTGGCGGAGCTGGCGCCGATCAGAGCCGACTCCTGGACCGACCTCGGCGGAACAACGGCGTTCGGATCGGTGATCTTCCGCCGGACGGCGGAAATTGCCGGGACGTCGCCGCGGTCGCTGGCGGAGAACGACGGCTGGTTGAGGAGGAGCGCGCCACCGGAAGCCGCAGCGATCGCGGCGGCGGCGCCGAGCCGGCGCAGCCGAATGGCGGTGGCCATAATGAGGTGTTATGTGAGAGAGGACAGAGAAAACGGGAAGAAATTGTTTTGGATTGTTGGAAACGATGTGCGTTGGGAATCGGACAGGGGGATTTGGATGCTCTGTTACGAGAGTGTTGGGAAAGAGTGGCACTCGGTCCCACTTTGCTATTTTTTATGTAGTTTCTACTTCCATAGTTTTTTATTTGGATCGGCTCATCGGGGTCGAACCTTCTGTTATAACTGAAATTACCAACCTATCCCGCATTTGTCTCGCGTAATTTTGAGACATTCTTGCCACCTAACTTCCAACTTGACCTTATCCTTTTGAAATTAACATAGAGAACTCTCATTTTATTTCTCGATAGATCTAGATGAAGAATGGTTTTATTTGCCACTGGTAGAGGATGATTACTAAGTAGTGTACAGTTCATGAGTTTAGGCAATCTATACGGTGCAACACGTGATCTTGCTTCATTAATAGATCACTTATTACAAGTCATATACAAGCTCTGTAATTCAAATCGTACGATTAAAAAATCAATTCGTTTAGATATAACTCTTTTTTTGACGCAACAAATTTTTATTTTAATTTCACGGATCAAGCTCGAGATTCTTGGAAAAATCCGATGAATCGAAATTTGATTCTTTGACAATAGATCGGCGGAATTGATGGGTGGGTTTTGTTACCCTTTCACTTCTAATCGTTTTGGTACCAACAATTCACCACGGCAGCACCATAAACGACGAGCGTTGGCACCCTCCCATGATGGATGACAACGGCCTCCATGGCTCTCCACCACGGTGGCATAAATCGATGAAATTAAGAGGATGGCTCTACTCCTCATGTTGTTCTAAGTTTAAAGACTAGAGGTGTCAAGAAGGGCAGCTGGGAAGGTGGTGAACAGAAGATGGCGACGGTAGCCCATTTTTGTAGTTTCGACGATGGTGCTTCAACAAGAGTTGAGCGATGAAACCGGTCAAGTTTTTATTCCTCTCTTTGATATGAGACCGTAGAGACGAAAATCAACTCGATGGAATATCATACTAAAAAATTACGACCATCAGAAGTTATGGTTGTTTTCGGAACTTTGACTGACCAATTGCAGTAGATTCTAACAAAGTTGGCAAAGGATCCACGTATCTTCGAACTCAGCCCAATGAGAGCTTTTCGACGGCGTATGTAATGATAAAGAAAATCTTAGGATTAAAAAATGTATTTACATATGTAAATCAAGAATTTTTTTAGAAATATCATGCATGAATTTGCAACTGAAGGATTTATAGAATTAACATAAGAATATTTCAAAAAAATTATATAGTGAATGTTTGAGTTAAATATAACTTTTGTGATTAATAATTTGGTTGATAAAATTCTACTACACTTAAGGCGGAAGAAATTTTAGCCCATAAATAATTTGAGAAATTTAATTATAAAAATTTCTGAGTGCAATTCGAAGTTAGCAGTATCAAGAAACACTCTAACGCGTATTAGATCCTTAATTGCCAATTAATTTAAAATCGGAGTTACGCGAATAGCAATATCGATAGAAAATGCTACACGAACTTGGAAAGTCACATGATTAAAAACAAAGTCATCATTGAATCTAGATACTGAAAAGTCAAATATGGATTTTTATTAAGCCTAGAGTAAATTTCAAGACTTAACAAAGTCAAAATCGATACGTGATTAAACTTATATCGATATTGGTTCATACTGTGGTTAGTATGTCACTGTATTTGAAAAATAGAAGGAGATCTATCAGATATTAAAATTTCATGTTAGTTAAGTTAGTCATCTCCGACAATATAAGCAATTATCGGTTTAGTGGGAAACTTGTAAGAAAGAACAAGGTACAAATAATAACCCTTGAATCATGCTTCACATAATGATGATTGTCCTTGTTGCTTTTTTGAGTCATAAAACCCACCTATCATATAAGAAAATGGTGCCACACTTAAGAGTTTTTAAGCCAATTTTTAATTCATCTAAGTCACTTAGAAGCTTAATTAATCATTAGTTAGGTGGGGCAATTAGATTAAGCATTGGTCTATAAATACTTGGACCACCTAAAGACCACACTTTTGTCTCTTTTTTTCTCTCAAATCTCCTCCCAAAACCGACCATCCTCAAGGGAATTCCCAAGTAAAAAAAAGTTCCTCCGCCATTTTCTCCAAATCACCTCTATTTAAGACAAAATCAAGCTTAGGTTCACCAAGAAAACTTTTCTCCTATTTATTGCCCAAGAAAAACCGGATGTGTCCAAGCAAAAACCCTCCAAAAAATTCCACCACCAAGATCATCAATCATGCAAGAAGAGGAGAGGATCTAATAAGGATAGAAAAAGAGGGAAAATAGGAGGATTTAGAGTATTTTTATTAAGGTAATTCCTACACTTTTCTTCTCCTTTTCCTAGTTAAGAAAAGAAAGTATTTTTACTTAGATAGCCTTGGAATGAGACCAAACAAGGTTAGATTTTTATATGGTTAAGTTTGTGTTTTAGTGCTAAAAAGAAAGAGGGATATGAGGAGTCAGTAACATTAGACAACCACCAAGAAGTTGTCATCGAGGGTAAGAATTCTAAAATTTTTCCTTTAATTTACTAAGGTTAAAGTTTACAATTTTATGAGTGATTTAATGATTGAGTGAGAAAATAGTTTGTAATAATTATATATGTATTGGTTGATTTATTTTATGTATGTATGTGATGTAACAAGTTAGTCGTTGCATGATAGACTTGTGTTTTTGTAAGTTTTGGTTTGTAAAAATATTTTCTGTAAACTTTGAACACGTAAATGGAGGCCTTAAAGTCGGTTTTTAAAACTTTTTCAAACACAAAACTTATAATTTTTGATGTTTTGAGCAAAAACTCGTGACTAAACAGAAATGCAGTTTAGACTCTAAATAGATTTTCCAAGTAGTTATTACAAACTGCCCAAAACAGTCTCAAAAACTACACTAAAGCAATCCCAAAATTGCCAAAAACAGTTTGTGAAAAATTGCAAAAAATAGTTTTAGTGTTGTTATTGTTTTGACATTTTTGGACCATTTTGGGTTTGAATTTCATGTTTCTCTGAACATAAAAGTTTTAGATTTCAATGAAACAGACAACTTTCATGAAGAAACTTTTCTTGAAATCTGTCATAACCCGCCTTTTTCAGGTTGTGACAAACTTTTTTCTTACTTATATTTAGGCGAAAACTTAGGAAATTTTTTTTTCACATATAGATTTTAACATCTTTTGAAACACAAATATATGCATATATTTACTTAACACACTTGTTTTTACAATACTGGTTTTAGCAACATTATAAATATAGACAAATACATGTATTTACATAAACAACCTCTCTTTTACAATATTGTTTGCTAAACATTACGTTTCAAAATAAAATAAAATATATTACAGCGAAAACAAAACTATGGCGGTATCTATACCCATTCTATACATTACTTATCCTTCTGCCAGCTCAACTATGAAAGTATTCTGACCTTCTTGTCGGAATACCTATATCATAAAATACTTAGTGAGCTAACGCCTAGTAAGTCCCAATACAGCCTACATGCATATTCAATAAAATGCATGATCCAGTTATGCTTTCTTATAAACATTCTTTATCATTGTCATATCTTATCTTTAGCTAGGGCCCAAGTGTTTGTACCATTTCGCACATAGGTCTACATAACACCATGACCATACTATATCCTTAAACTTCTCTTGAGTCAGGAGTTGGTACGACACTCTCCTTAATTCTAGTGATATATTTACTAGTTAAATTATTATGGTTGTCATACCATGCATGAAGTGATAATCACATGTTATACACGAAACATAAATACTCTTGTATGGCATAGTACATATAGGTACATACTTTATATACACATAGGTACACATTAATATACACACAGGTGCATGACATAATATACACACATGTACTTAATTGTATACTCATAGGTACACATTAATATACTTATAGGTATTCGTATTATAGCATACACACAGGTATACACCTTGATATACACACAGGTATACATATACATATTTCACACTCTATACCTACAATTTCATACTGTAAGTGGGATGGGTACTTACTTGACTCGAATGCTGGGCAAGTCAACCTCCGTTCCCTCTTTCCTATACTTCTAGGATCCTGTTGGCCAATTACAAAGCTATTAGCCACATTTCACTATTTCCTATATGTCTCAAAACAAAACGTTCATTAGTTATTAAATCGAGTTGTATAACTATACATCACTTCGATAATCCCAGTTTCCTTACTCCTATCTTATTCTACCCTGTCATCTCTAACGAAAGGCAAGAATCTTTCTAATCTTTCATTTTTTTTCCTTTTGGAAACATTTCAGAGCGATTTGGGTTACTTGGGCAAAAATAATGATTTTGCCCTCAATGGGTCTACTAACTTACCGAGCTCAACTTTGCTATTTAAACAGAAATAGTTGTGTATCAATTTTAAAATAATACCCTAGTGGGTCGGATCTCCTTATTTTACATCTATACTCATTTTAGTAAAACTTTACAATTTTATCCCTCAACTGAAAATTTTGACAATTTTACCCTCAGAATTGAAATTAGTCTCTTTAAACCAAAATTTTCTATTTTTCATGAGGAACATTTTTGCTCAAAGTACCATATTCAAAATCCTTTGGAAAAATGACACTTTTGCCCTTTTAAAATTTTTCTAAATTTTAACAAATTCTTGTAAAATTAAAATCTCACAAACGGTTGAGATTTTCGACGAACTATCTATTATGCCCAACAATTTTGTCGAGATTTACAACTTTTGTGTTTTAACTTTTTCAAAATTCTCACTATACAGGGGTGTTTTGGACATTTTTCAAATCTACCGAGGGAAAACTTTTTCTTGCAATTTAGTTCTTGGGTCATTTTTTTAAAAATCCATTTTTAAACAGTATATCTACCCTTGTGAAGGCAATTCCAACCCTTGTCCAAACTAATTTCATGCCAAATCTTCATTTTTGCAGAACTAGCATTAAAATTATAAAAATATCGCATTTTGCATAAAATACCATTTTGCACAATAAACCCTAAATTTTCACAACATCAACATACCATAAATCATATATCTATGAAACTTAACCAAAAATTTGCTTAAGAACCCCCATGCTTTTTGAAATAACAAAAATAACTAAACTTTAAATTTAAAGAATCAAAACTTACCCAAATAACACTATGTGCTTCTAGCCTTCCAAGGGCTCATTTGAAACTCTTTCCTAGACATTTATTCATCCAAAAATACTTTGAATTAACTTTCCTTCCTTCACCCAAGAAACCTTGAAAAAAGTTTAGGTTTTTACCTTAAAAACTTGATGAAATTCCTTGAAATTTGCTTCTTGAACTTAATTAGGCCTAATTTTGCAAAGATATGAAGTTGAAAATTTTTTAGGAAAGCTCATCAATGGCTGTCGTGGGGTTAGAGGAAGAAGAAGTGAAATTTTTTTTGGCTAAATACACATTTAATTCATGCTTATCCCTTAAGGTGACTCACTAAGTAATCCTTTGATTTACCCATGTGGCTTAATGGCATTGGGCCACCTTTCATGGTCTGGTAGCCCAATAAAATCCAATTTGGCGTCCTCTTGGTGGGCCCTAAAATTTATACTATGTAATTTTTTACTACATAGTATTTTTCTTATACTGTCGTAGTAAAATCGGTACAAAACATATTATTAGACTGTATAAAATATTTTACTTGTCTTTGGTTTATTTTTGAAGGCCAAACATAACATTTTCTATATATGTGTTGTCACATAGCAGTATACTTATCTTGCTTTGGGCCCCTTTTTTACACTGATTTAGGGTTTTGGTGAACTCTATATCTTATTTATACCTTAATTACTCATCTACTTATATCACAATTTTACAATTAATTGTGATATAATATTCATTTTATGGATATTATTTACAAATTCTTGAGTATTTAAACTCATAAAATCCGTCTTAACAATATCCAACATTGCATCACATTCATAATAGAATTTTTGATTAATACCGCTTATTTATATATTAGCACAATTTTTACAAAAAATACAATTTTTAAGGGTAAATTTATTAATTAAATCTAATTAAATATTAGATTTTATTGATGAATTTCCTTGGTTATTCCAAAATCTGCCTTTAAGATATAGTTTTAGATAGTTTTCCAAAACTGTCAAAAAATCATATTTTTGGGCTGAAAATATTTTTTAAGTTTTAGGTCATTTTGAAACCGAATTGCAATTTTTGACGGACACAAATGTTTTAGTTTTGGATGTAATGTAGAACCTTTGTAAGAAAGTTTTGTAAAGTTTGCCTCTAAAATAAACTTTAATTGAGATTTATAGAAAAAAAGTCTAAACTTTTTAATCGATAAGTTTACAAAATTTAACTAGAAAATAAATATGCCAAAGACGATGATCCAAACTTTTAAATGAGCACAAAAATCAATAAATCACATATTTTAAAACAAGTAATTTTTATGGAGAAAAATCTTAAAAAGAAAAATTATTTTTAACATATGATTTCACGATAATTTCTAAAAGTAACCAAAAAGTACCTTCAGGTACTAGTTTTTATAAACAAAGATCGTGTAACTATAGAATCATATTTTTTAATCAATCAATAAATTACAACACCCTAGATAGATAATACAAGTGCAAGATTTAGTGGGTTATTGATTTAGGTATTATTTTATAGAGCAATTTTTATTCGAATCTTTAAGTTACATGGACGAAATTTTCTAATGATAAACTTTAATAGTTTTCAATTTGACACTAAAACAACTATCATAAAAACCTGATGTGCTAGAGTCCTAGTACCACGATGCTAGGCACGGATCCTAGCCATTTTTGTCTAGAAGGCCGCTCGGATCGTAGTTTCAACAATAGGGTGTATAGGACGTCATAGGTTCGTTTTTGGGCTTAATGGGTTTAGAACCAATTACAAGCCCATTAAATGAATTAAGAATATGGTTAATTAGAACTTAATTCAAGAATAATGAATTTAGGAAATGTCTAATTTAGTAGATTGATGTCACATAGATTTAGTGACAATAGATAATTGATTAATTTAATTAATTAATTATCAACTTTGATATGAACTAATGGCAATTAAGGACAAATTAAATATTATGAGGATTTAATAAAATAAATATTTCTTATAATAAAAATAGTGACTTTTATGATTTTTTAATAAGAAGAATCACGGTCTATTAAAGTGATCGAATTCTTACGATTATGCTAAAATTAAAAATAACATAAAATAGGTTATTCTTACACACTCTTAATGGGTGATTCATAAAGAAGCATTCACTATAGAAAATGAGGAATTTTAAGCAAATAAAGAAACCTATCATGAGAAAACAGGTAAGTAGAAATCTCGCATAGAGTACTAATAGTTTAAAATAAATGTTTTTTAAAAGTAGTAAGCATATTTAAATTCTGGTCATAGTATGCTATGCACTGTCATATTACATGCTCACTAAACTGACTAGTGAAACTTCTAAGGATGAACTAACTAAAAAAGTCGTACTAACCCCTCGACCTATAGGGAGGCTTAAGATTTAAAAACAAAAGATAAATTAAATTAGGTCACGGTTTTGTTGGGACCTTACAAACCCTAACATCCCATTGATCGCATGCAACTGATACGAATACTCGAGCCCGATAAATAATAAGACAATATCATAATTGAGCTGTGACTGTTAGACATGTATGTCCTAAGGAGCAAAAATGTAATAAGTTTTTTGGAGACATTTTTATCAATAAAGAATTTATTCATTGTTTATTTACCAAATCTTGTTCTCTTTACATTCATATTTGTTGAATGTATGTTCAGCAAATAATAGTCTGAGACTGTCGATCTAAACCTTAAGAATTAGCCATATGATGGACGGATTATGCGGAAGACACAATTCTTAAGGTGATGGTCTAAATCATACGATCCGCAATCAAGGGAATAAAGTTGAGCGCTTTATTCATGCAAATATTGTTATGTTGTCTATATCCCTTTTGGGAGATGGTTTGTCTTGACCATCGGAGGTGGACTCCGTGAATAGAAACATTAGCACGTTGTCATAAGTGATGATGTGTTGGATCATGACATAAAGTGAATTGATTTGGATTAATAATTTTGTCTCGGCAAATCGATTCACTTTAGACAATCATTTGTGTTGTATCTTAATCTTGAGATGAATAGTAGGCTTGTTGTTTTGGCTTGTTTCTTTTGATGTACCAAAGGGTGACACCCACATCTTAATAATGGTATGCATGCCAGTATGTTGGAGGCATGACTCTTGATAGCGTAGACTTGTTATTCATAGATATGGAATCCATAGCTTCTCTTTAGGAGTAGTGATATCCTCTTATATGCGTTATATTGTAATTGAAAAGCTGAAGCGCTCAACGATAAGGATACATAGGTGTAACCGAATGGTATACTGTATTTGGATAGTAAGTTTTCTGATGGTGAGATAATGGAACGTAAGATAAAAATAATTGGAAAGGTAAGACAGAACTTGTCCTTAAGTCGATTATGAATTATCATATGGGGATGCGATACACTATGATATATCATAGAGACTTAGCTATACGAGCTTCATAATTCTATTTAGTTCGAGAGTGTAGCTCCAAGCTTTTAGTGGAGTAGCGTTGGAGTTGATGATTATGAAATGTATATCTGGGATATTAGGTTTCATAATTATCTAGAGCTTGAACTATATAGGTCTATTTGGTCCCCTTTGCTAGCTCACAACATCCTGTAACGATACGGCATACTTTTCCAATAATTGGTGACTTATGTCGGATTTATCAAATTGGTTAAAATTTGGAAGGATCAGATAATTCATGTCTGTTTATCAGTTGAATTAATTTTGTGATAAAATTGATTCAAGATAAACTTGTTGAATTATTGGGATCGGATAATTCTTGTCTGTTTATTGGTTGATTTAATTTTGGATAAATTAGATCAAGATAAACTTGTAGAATTATTGGGAATTGATTTATTTTCTTAGAGATTATCTAGATAAAGTTGTTTTGATCAGATAACTTCTCTATTGGGTTATTTAAATTAAAATTGAGACTTTATCCTATAAATTCTTGGGTGAAAAATAAAGATTCGTAGAGATTTTTTATCGACAGTTTGGCCTGTCGATCCACGTGTTCGGCCTGCCGATGGGGACTATTCGGCCTACCGATGAGAAAATGATAAGATTATGCGTTTCCACGCGGATCTTATCAAATATTGATCTGAATTTGATTTTGTTTTAAGTTTTTAAGACCTAATCTGATAAGGACTGACCCTAGGCCCAACCTCTATATAAAGGAAGTAAGTCTTAAGAATTACTTAGATCAATTGAGAGATTAAGAGTGATACTTTGCTAGTGAGAATCTGAAAACTCTTTAAGAGCTTTTGTTTACAAATCATGAACACTTGCTTTGGGTTTTCTCGATTGGTTGGAATGAGAGTCACTTGGTGGAAGAGCCCACACTCACTTCGATCGTGGATAGAGAATAGCAAAGAACACCAGTTGGTTGAGGCTCTTCTAGAATGTTACTTCTCTTTACGGATTGCAGAAGTTCTTCGACATACAAAGGTTAGTAGGATCTGGTTAATTTATGCATATATCATGTCAAACTTGTGTTTTAGAAAATACTCTAATGTAAAATTTTTTAAAATTCCCACTGCGTACTCTTTTTTAACAATTGGTATCAGAGCCATGGTTTTTTTAGAAATTTACGAGTTTGTGATTATGTTATATGTATAAATTTTGTGATCTTAATCTCTCCTATGCTTGAATTGAATTTATAGAGAGTTGGCACTCTAGGTTTCTATATATTTTTTATGTTGTCATGAATTATATGTGAATGTTTATTAATTAATTATGGTTGATTAAATTGTTATTTAATTAATTATTAATTAATTAATTTATGCCGGTTATGGTTTCTTAGATGTCAGAATGTGTATTTAGGTTTTTCATGTAATTAGATGGTGGACTATCATCTCCGTCTAGGAATTGTTATTTAATTTTAAATTTGTAAGAATTTTGTAATTAAATAATCATTCGAAGAAGACGAATCAAGAAGAATGATGATGGTGCTCCTAGGTATTTTATGAGTCCCTAATTTTATGTTTTTAAATTGTTGAAAATAAAATTGATGAATTGTATTAAAAATTGTATTTTTTGGAATGAGAGATTTTTGCTCTGTGGGCATGCCAAACATCATAGTTCGGCAGGCCGATGGTCACAGATCGGCAGACCAGATGTGTGGTACGGCAGGCCGTTAGTGGGGCAGAAATCAGGCGGCTTTAGTGGCAGGCTGAACTTCCAGTTCGGCAGGCTAAACTTTCATGTGTCGGCAGGCCGATGGAGCATGACCAATAGGCCGATCACCCATATCGGCCTGCCGACCGAGAGTTGAAAAATTTCCAAAAAATGTGTAGTTTTTTCGGTGTAGTTTTAATTTTATTATTGGGACAATTTTGAGAGACATTAAATTTAGATATGACCAGAAATATAAAGTATTCGATTCATACGAGATTGAAGACTTGAAGATGGGTATTACATGAAGAAGGATACAACTTGATGATTCAATGATGAAGAATCGATAATATGTCTCGATTATTCTCTTGTAATTTTAGTTTTTTATTTTCTAGGGTGGTGCCATAATATTACGGTTATTATTATTTTGCTTATAGCTTTGCTTGATTGCTTTGCTTGTCTGCATTATAATATGATTTGCCATGTATATTGATAACATGTCATTAAAATAGGGAGTGTCGCTCATATTAAAATTGTTCATGCATATTCTTAAAAATAAAACCTTGATTTTAAAAGATTGAGTGGAAGAAGGTTTTCGAAGAGAGGACCTAAGGCCTCCATCGTTGGTCCATAGGTAGAACTGTTGGAATCAAAGTGCGCAGCGGAATTTTTTAATATTTTTTTCATCAGAGTATTTTCCAAAACACAAGTTTGACATGTTATATGTATAAATTAAACAGATCTTACTAACCTCAGTATGCTGAAGAACCTCCGCGACCTGTGTAGAGAAGTAACGTTCCAGAAGAGCCTCAACCAACTGGTCTTCTTTGCTATTCTCTATCCACAACCGGAGTGAGTGTGGGCTCACACGTACAGCTCTTCCACCGGTGACTCTCCTTCCAACCAATAGAGAGAACCCAAAGCTAGTGTTCGTGATTTGTGAACAAAAGCTCTCAGGGAGTTTTTAGATGCTCACTAGAAGAGTATCACTCTTAATCTCTCAAATTGATCTGAGTAAATCATTAGACTCACTCCCTTTTTATACCTATTGGTCCTTGGGGTCAGTCCATATCAGATTAGGTCTCAAAAATCGAAACAGAATCAAGTTCGGATCAATATCTGATAAGATACGCGTGAAAAACGCGTAATCTTAGCTGTCGCGGTCGGCATGCCGAACTGTGAGATAGGCAGGCCGAACTGGCCAGTTCGGCAGGCCGAACACGTCATCCGGCATGCCGAACTGCCGAGAAAAAATCTCCGCGAATCTTTTATTTTCCACCCGAGATTCTAAAGGATAAAGTCTCAGTTTTGATTCAAATAGCCCAATAGAAAAGATATCTGATCAAAACAAACTTTATCAAGATAATCTCTAAGAAAATAAATCAATTCACAATAATTCTACAAGTTTATCTTGTTCTAATTGTCCAAAATTAAAACAACCGATAAACAGACAAGAATTATCCGAACGCCATAATTCAACAAGTTCATCTTGAACTAATTTCTTACATAATTAATTCAACCGATAAACAGACATGAATTATTTGATTCTTATAAATTTTAAACCAATCTGATAAATCCGACATAAGTCACCAATTATTGGAAAAGCACGCCGTGTCGTTACAGGATTTTGTGAGTTAGCAAAGGGGACCAAAATGGACCTATAAAGTTCAAGCTCATGATAATTATGAAACCCAATATCCCAGATATACATTTCACAATTATCAACTCCAACGCTACTCCACTAAAAGCTTGGAGCTGCACTCTCGAACTTTATAGAATTACGAAGCTCGTGTAGCTAAGTCTCCATGACATATCATAGTGTATCGCATCCCCATATGATAATCCATAATCGGCTTAAGGACAAGTTCTGTCTTACCTTCCCGATTATTTTTATCTTACGTTCCATTGTCTCACCATTAGAAAACTTACCATCTAAAGATAGTATACCATTCGGTTACACCTATGTATCCAAATGGTTGAGCGCTCCAGTTTTCCAATTACAGGACAACGCATATAAGAGGATATCATTACTCCTAAAGAGGAGCTATGGATTCCATATCTATGAATAACAAGTCTACGCTACTAAGAGTCATGCCTCCAACGTACCGGCATGCATGCCACTATAGAGATGTGGGAGTCACCCATTGGTACATCAAAAGACACAAGTCGAGACAACGGGCCCATTATTCATCTCAGGATTAAGATACAATACAAATGATTGTCTAAAGTGAATCGATTTGACAAGACAGAATTATTAATCCAAATCAATTCACTTTATGTCCCGATCCAACACATCGTCACCTATGACAATGCGCCAATGTTTCTATTCACGGAGTCCAACTCCGATGGCCAAGACAAACCATCTCCCAAAAGGGATATAGACAACATAACAATCTTTACATGAATAAAGCGCCCAACTTTATTCCCTCGATTGCGGATCATATATTTTAGACCATCACCTTAAGAGTCGTGTCTACCGCATAATCATCCCATCATATGCCCAACTCTTAAGGTTTAGACTGATAGTCTCAGACTACTGTTTGCTTATCATACATTCAACAAATATGAACGTAAAAAGGACAATATTTGGTATATATAAATGAATAAATTCTTTATTAATAAAAAATGTCTCCAAAAACGTATTACATTTTTACTCCTTAGAGCTTACATGTCTAACAATCTCCCACTTGCACTAAGTGAGTAAATACTGCAAATTTCGCATCCCCATAGCTTCCACATGCCTTTCGAAGACTCTCCCAGAAAGTGTCTTCGTAAATGGATCAGCTAAATTGTCCTCTGACGCGATCTTGCACACCGTGACATGCCCGCTCTCAACGAAGTCCTTTATCACATGATACTTCCGATCAATATGCTTACTCTTCTTGTGAAATCTTGGTTCCTTAGCATTAGCTACCGCCGCACTATTATCACAGTACAGTGATACCGCTTTATCCATACCAGGAACTACCTCAAGATCCCCAAGGAACTTGCGGAGCCACACTGCTTCTTTCGAAGCATCACTAGCCGCCACATACTCGGCCTCCATCGTTGAATCCGAAGTGCAATCTTGCTTCGCACTTCTCCAACTGATGGCACCGCCACCCAGAGTAAACACAAACCCTGAAGTCGATTTCCTAGAATCCAGGCAGGATTGAAAATCCGAATCAGTGTATCCTAGAGGAGTTAAATCCTCACCCGAATACACAAGCATATACCCTCGAGTCCTTCTCAGGTACTTGAAAATATGCTTTACCGCAACCCAATGGTTTGGTCCTGGATCCGCCTGAAATCGACTCACAATCCCGACCGCATAGCTAATATCCGGTCGAGTGCAAAGCATGGCATACATGAGACTACCCACTGCCGAAGCATAAGGTACCTTCTTCATGTATTCTCTTTCTTCATTAGACTTTGGAGAGTCTTTCTTAGAAAGAGTAATTCCAGACCTAGATGGTTGCCCACCTTTCTTGGAATCCTGCATTGCAAACCTCCTGAGAATTTTATCTATGTAGCTGGCCTGTGACAAAGCTATCATTTTGTTCTTCCTATCCCGAAAGATCTGGATACCGAGAACAAAATTAGCCTCACCCAAGTCCTTCATGTCAAACTGCTTGGTCAACCATAATTTGACCGATGACAACGCCCCAACGTCATTGCCAATTAGCAGAATGTCATCTACATAGAGTAGTAGAAAAACCACCTTCCCATTCTTAATGTGTTTGTAAACACATGGTTCATCCACATTTTGTGAGAACCCATAAGTCTTGATCACTTGATCAAATCTTATGTTCCAAGAACGAGAAGCCTGCTTAAGTCCATAAATAGACTTTAGCAACTTACAAACCTTACCCTCTTGACCCGTGACCTTGAACCCGTCTGGTTGTTCCATATAAATGGACTCATCAAGATAGCCATTCAGAAAAGCCGTCTTGACATCCATCTGCCAAATCTCGTAGTCGAGAGCGGCAGCTATGGACAAGAGAATCCGGATGGACTTAAGCATGGCTATAGGCGAAAAGGTTTCCTCATAATCGATTCCTTCCTTTTGCGTATAACCCTTAGCTACCAGTCTAGCCTTAAAGGTTTCGACCTTTCCATCCACTCCTCTTTTCCTCTTGTAGATCCACTTACACCCTATGGGTTTTACCCCTTCGGGAAGATCCACAAGCTCCCAGACCCGATTAGTCTCCATAGACTTCATCTCAATGTTCATGGCCTCTGTCCAGAGTCTTGAATCAACATCCTCCATAGCTTCTGCGTAAGTATAAGGATCCCTGTCATGTTCATCCGGTTCAGCCAAAAAGACCTCCCCATTGAACATATACCTCTCAGGTTGACGACCGATCCTCCCACTACGCCGAAGCCCCTGAGGTTGTTGTTCAGGTTTGTTTGGTTTTTCTACACCGATCGGAATGGTTTCGTTCGGAACCTCCGGAGTAAACGGATTACCCCTCAACTCCTCAAGCACCACTTTGCTTTGAGGTTTAAAGTCGTTCATGTAACTCTCCTCAAGGAAAGTTGCATTAGTTGAAACCACGACTTTATTTTCCTTTGGGTTATAAAAATAACCCCCTTTAGTCCCTTTTGGATATCCTACAAACACGCAAACTTCTGAACGTGCTTCCAACTTATTCGGATCCTTAAACAGGACATGAGCTGGACATCCCCATATGCGAATATGGTTTAAGGATGTCTTCCGTCTTGTCCACAACTCGTGAGGAGTTTTAGGGACCGATTTTGAAGGCACATTGTTCAAAAGATAACATGCGGTTTGTAGTGCATATCCCCAAAAGGATAAAGGCAATGATGAATAACTCATCATGGACCGAATCATGTCCAACAAAGTCCTATTCCTTCTCTCTGCTACGCCATTCTGCTGCGGAGTACCCGGCGCAGTCAAATGGGATAAAATCCCATTCTCTAACAAGTGTCCCAAGAACTCATCAGAAAGGTATTCTCCACCTCGATCTGATCGAAGTGCCTTTATGGGTCTACCCAATTGCTTTTCCACTTCAGCCCGAAACTCCCTGAATTTATCATAAGTTTCGCTTTTGTGGTGCATTAGGTACACATACCCATATCTAGAGTAATCGTCAATAAAAGTAACGAAGTACTCATACCCTCCTCGTGCCCGGATGTTCATCGGTCCGCAAACATCACTATGCACAAGTTCTAGAACCCCTTCGGCCCTATTGCCCTTAGACCCGTATGGTCTTTTGGTCATTTTACCCTCCAAACAAGACTCACATTGAGGTATAGATTCCACCTTTAAGTGACTTAAAGGTCCATCCCTTACCAACCTTTGAATCCTATTTAGGTTAATATGGCCAAGGCGCAAATGCCAAAGATAAGTCTTATTAGAGTGAGAAGTTTTAAGTCTTTTTGAGTTATTATCATTTATCTCAGCATTAAGTAATAGGTCCATCTTAGGTTTGATAAAATATAGATTATTTTGCATCCATCCAGAACAGATAAAAGATTTGTTTTTACGAATCACCACTTTTTCATTAAAAGATACCACGTAGGAGTCTTTAAATAAAGAAGATACAGAAATTAAATTCCTTTTAAATTTAGGAACATAAAAACAATCTCGCAAAATTAAACTCCTATAATTATCAAAATAAAGATGGACATCTCCCACTGCTTCCGCTGAGACCAAGGATCCATCGCCCATCCGAAGCGTTAAGTCTTCACGAAGTAGACTTCTCGTTTCTTTGAATCCCTGCAGAGAAACACAAACATGATTAGTTGCACCAGAATCTATGACCCAAATGTCACTGGATTCCTCAACCAAACAAGTTTCTAAATATAGAAGATCACACCTACCTCCCTTGGAAAGGAAGTCCTTGCAATGCTTCTTTATATGCCCGACCTTACCACAAAAGAAGCACTTAAGCTTCTTTGGGTTCTTCTTCTTCTTCTTCTTGCTCTTGGTAGCAATAGGAATAGAAGACTTCCCACTCTTGGCCCGTTGTTTCTTTCCATTCCCAGAGTTAGGATTGGAACCAGAAGCAGCTACCATATTGGCCTCTCCACCAGCAGGAGACTCCCTGATCAGCAGTTCAAACTCTTGTAACTGTTTCATCAGTTCTGTCAAGGTCATATCCCGTCTATTGCTTAGATTAAAAGTAGCTCTAAACGGAATAAATTCCTTAGACAGAGTCTCAAAGACCATAGTCATCTGAGTTTCAGCATCGATGTCGGCTCCATTGGTTTGAGCCTCAGCGAGGTAACCCATGACCAACATCATGTGCTCCTTTACAGATGTCCCCGGTCTCTGTCTACAGTTTAAGAGTTTCCGAAGCGCCCCTTGCCGCTTTGTTATGGCCTGGCCTCCAAACATGTCCTCAAGATTATCCAAGATCTGCTTCGCAGTCTCATAATCCTGATGTTGAGCCTGCAGCACGTTATTGATGCTAGCCATAACATAGCAGCGGGCCTGATCATTAGCATCTTTCCAACGTTCGTACGCTTGGAATTGCTCATTACTTGAGTCTCCCGTAGGCTCGGGAGGACAAGGAGTTGTCAGAACATATTTCAGTTTCTCAAAGGAAAGGACGATGTCCAGGTTCCGTTTCCAATCATTATAGTTCTCACCGGTTAATTGGTTTTTGTCAAGTATCGATGATAAAGCGTTTTTAGACATTTTCAATCTACAATAAAGAATCATATACCAAACATAAGCAAACATATATAATAATTTAGTAAGTTAACACAATCATGTAAAATCATACAAATGTGTTTATGTGTCAAAACCTTGAAAATATCACAACCTTACAACGATAATTCCCAACTCAGAATTTATCAAGCTCCTAGGGGAGTCATGTCAAATTCAATCAGGAACACGGATCCCCTCCTGATTAATATATGCCATCCAGGACCCGTATGATCCAGCATATACTAATAATCGTTTCTTTGGCCATTAATTTTATTAACAGAGCTCCTAGGGGAGGTTAATAATAAAATTAACGTGAGTGTATAACCACCGTTTTAATATTTTATCCATGATTTATAATCACCACCTAGGGGTGTGCAACCATAAATCATACTAAAATACCTTATCCTTTCAGAGATCCAATCTGGTACATGAGAGAAATCCCTTCCTAGGGGTTGGGACCATCATGTTCTTCCTATGGACCAACGATGGAGGCCTTAGGTTCTCTCTTCGAAAACCTTCTCCCACTCAATCTTTTGAAGTCAAGGTTTTATTTTAAAATTATGCATGAACAATTTTAATATGAGCGGCACTCCCTATTCTATATGACATGTTATCAATATACATGGTAAATCATATTATAATGCAGACAAGCAAAGCAATCAAGCAAAGCTACAAGCATAATAATAATAACCGTAATATTATGGTTCCACCCTAGAGAATAGAAAAAATAAGATTACAAGAGAATAATCGAGACATTTATCGATTCTTCATCCTTGAATCCTCAAGCTGTATCCTTCTTCATGTAATATCCATCTTCAAGTCCTCAATCCCGTATGAATCGAACACTTCATATTTCCGGTCATATCCAAATTTAATGTTTCTCAGAATCGTCCCAAAAATAAAATTAAAACTGCACTGAAAAAATCGCATCTTTTCTGGACACCTGGCAGCTCTCGGTCGGCAGGCCGATCTGGGTGATCGGTCTGCCGATCATGGTGGTTCGGCCTGCCGAACATGAAGGTTCGGCCTACCGGCAGAGCACCAAAATTTCTGCCCCACTGTCGGCCTGCCGGACCGTACGTCCGGCCTGTCGATCTGTGACCTTCGGCCTGCCGAACTGTGAGGTCCGGCATGCCGACCGAGCAGAAAACCCTCAATCCAGAAAAACAATTTTAATGCAATTCATCAATTTTATTTTCAACAATTCAAAAACATAAAATTAGAGACACAGGAAATACCTGGAGGCGCCATCATCAATCTTCAAGTTCCGACTTCTCGTTCCGTCTTCTCCGAATAATTATTTAATTACAAAATTCTTACAAATTAAATAATAATTCCTAGACGGAGATGATAGTCCGCCATCTAATTACATGAAATACCTAGATACACATTCTAACCTCTAAGGAACCATAACCGGTATTAATTAATTAATAAATAATTAAACAACAATTTAATCAACCATAATTAATTAATAAACATTCACCATATAATCCATGACAACATATATATTATATAGAAACCTAGAGTGCCATCTCTCTATAAAATTTAATTCAAGCATTGGAGAGATTAAGATCACAAAATTCATGCATATAACATGATCACAAACTTGCAAATTTATGTAAAAACCTCGGCTCTGATACCAATTGTTGGAATCAAAGTGCGCAGCGGAATTTTTTAATATTTTTTTCATCAGAGTATTTTCCAAAACACAAGTTTGACATGTTATATGTATAAATTAAACAGATCTTACTAACCTCAGTATGCTGAAGAACCTCCGCGACCTGTGTAGAGAAGTAACGTTCCAGAAGAGCCTCAACCAACTGGTCTTCTTTGCTATTCTCTATCCACAACCGGAGTGAGTGTGGGCTCACACGTACAGCTCTTCCACCGGTGACTCTCCTTCCAACCAATAGAGAGAACCCAAAGCTAGTGTTCGTGATTTGTGAACAAAAGCTCTCAGGGAGTTTTTAGATGCTCACTAGAAGAGTATCACTCTTAATCTCTCAAATTGATCTGAGTAAATCATTAGACTCACTCCCTTTTTATACCTATTGGTCCTTGGGGTCAGTCCATATCAGATTAGGTCTCAAAAATCGAAACAGAATCAAGTTCGGATCAATATCTGATAAGATACGCGTGAAAAACGCGTAATCTTAGCTGTCGCGGTCGGCATGCCGAACTGTGAGATAGGCAGGCCGAACTGGCCAGTTCGGCAGGCCGAACACGTCATCCGGCATGTCGAACTGCCGAGAAAAAATCTCCGCGAATCTTTTATTTTCCACCCGAGATTCTAAAGGATAAAGTCTCAGTTTTGATTCAAATAGCCTAATAGAAAAGATATCTGATCAAAACAAACTTTATCAAGATAATCTCTAAGAAAATAAATCAATTCACAATAATTCTACAAGTTTATCTTGTTCTAATTGTCCAAAATTAAAACAACCGATAAACAGACAAGAATTATCCGAACGCCATAATTCAACAAGTTCATCTTGAACTAATTTCTTACATAATTAATTCAACCGATAAACAGACATGAATTATTTGATTCTTATAAATTTTAAACCAATCTGATAAATCCGACATAAGTCACCAATTATTGGAAAAGCACGCCGTGTCGTTACAGGATTTTGTGAGTTAGCAAAGGGGACCAAAATGGACCTATAAAGTTCAAGCTCATGATAATTATGAAACCCAATATCCCAGATATACATTTCACAATTATCAACTCCAACGCTACTCCACTAAAAGCTTGGAGCTGCACTCTCGAACTTTATAGAATTACGAAGCTCGTGTAGCTAAGTCTCCATGACATATCATAGTGTATCGCATCCCCATATGATCATCCATAATCGGCTTAAGGACAAGTTCTGTCTTACCTTCCCAATTATTTTTATCTTACGTTCCATTGTCTCACCATTAGAAAACTTACCATCTAAAGATAGTATACCATTCGGTTACACCTATGTATCCAAATGGTTGAGCGCTCCAGTTTTCCAATTACAGGACAACGCATATAAGAGGATATCATTACTCCTAAAGAGGAGCTATGGATTCCATATCTATGAATAACAAGTCTATGCTACTAAGAGTCATGCCTCCAACGTACCGGCATGCATGCCACTATAGAGATGTGGGAGTCACCCATTGGTACATCAAAAGACACAAGTCGAGACAACGGGCCCATTATTCATCTCAGGATTAAGATACAATACAAATGATTGTCTAAAGTGAATCGATTTGACAAGACAGAATTATTAATCCAAATCAATTCACTTTATGTCCCGATCCAACACATCGTCACCTATGACAATGCGCCAATGTTTCTATTCACGGAGTCCAACTCCGATGGCCAAGACAAACCATCTCCCAAAAGGGATATAGACAACATAACAATCTTTACATGAATAAAGCGCCCAACTTTATTCCCTCGATTGCGGATCATATATTTTAGACCATCACCTTAAGAGTCGTGTCTACCGCATAATCATCCCATCATATGCCCAACTCTTAAGGTTTAGACTGATAGTCTCAGACTACTGTTTGCTTATCATACATTCAACAAATATGAACGTAAAGAGGACAATATTTGGTATATATAAATGAATAAATTCTTTATTGATAAAAAATGTCTCCAAAAACGTATTACATTTTTACTCCTTAGAGCATACATGTCTAACAAGAACATGGTGGTCCTGACTCCTAGGAAGGGAATTCTATCATGTACCAGATTGGATCTTTGATAGGATAAGATATTTTAGCATGATTTATGGTTGCATACTCCTAGGTGGTGATTATAAATCATGGATAAAATAGTGAAACGATGGTTATACACTTACGTTAATTTTATTATTAACCTCTCATTGGAGCTCTGTTAATAAAATTAATGGCCAAAGAAACGATTATTAATATATGTTGGTCCAAAGGCCTCCATCGTTGGTCCATAGGCCTCCATCGTTGGTCCATAGGCAGAACATGGTGGTCCTGACTCCTAGGAAGGGAATTCTATCATGTACCAGATTGGATCTTTGAAAGGATAAGGTATTTTAGCATGATTTATGGTTGCATACTCCTAGGTGGTGATTATAAATCATGGATAAAATAGTGAAACGATGGTTGTACACTTACGTTAATTTTATTATTAACCTCTCATTGGAGCTCTGTTAATAAAATTAATGGCCAAAGAAACGATTATTAATATATGTTGGATCATACGGGTCCTGGATGGCATATATTAATTAGGAGGAGATCCGTGTTCCTCATTGAATTTGGCATGACTCCTATAGGAGCTTGTTGAATTCTGAGTTAGGAATTATCATTGTAAGGTTGTGATATTTTCAAGGTTTTGACACATAAACACATTTGTATGTTTTTACATGATTGTATTATCTTACTAAATTATTGTGATATGTTTGCATATATTTAGTATATAATTCTTTATTGTATATTAAAAATGTCTAAAAACGTTTTATCATCAATACTTGACAAAAACCTATTAACCGGTGAGAACTATAATGATTGGAAACGAAACCTAGATATCATCTGGTCCTTTGAGAAACTGAAATATGTACTGACAACCCCTTGTCCTCCCGAGCCTACGAGAGACTCAACTAATGAGCAATTCCAAGGGTATGATCATTGGAAAGATGCCAATGATCATGCCCGCTACTATGTTATGGCTAGCATGAATAATGTGCTGCAGGCTCAACATCAGGATTATGAGACTGGGAAGCAGATCTTAGATAATCTTGAGGATATGTTTGGAGGCCAGGCCATAACAAAGCGACAAAGGGTGCTTCGAAAACTTCTAAGGGTATGATCATTCCAAGGATATGTTATGAGGATATTCATAATTCCAAGGGTATGATCATTGGAAAGATGCCAATGATCATGCCCGCTACTATGTTATGGCTAGCATGAATAATGTGCTGCAGGCTCAACATCAGGATTATGAGACTGGGAAGCAGATCTTAGATAATCTTGAGGATATGTTTGGAGGCCAGGCCATAACAAAGCGACAAGGGGTGCTTCGAAAACTTCTAAACTGTAGACAGAGGCCAGAGACATTTGTAAAGGAGCATATGATGTTGGTCATGGTTTACCTTGCTGAGGCTCAAACTAATGGAGCCAACATCGATGCTGAAACTCAGATGACTATGGTCTTTGAGACTCTGTCAAAGAAATTTATTCCATTTAGAGCTACATTTAATTTGAGCAATAGGAGGGATATGACCTTAACAGAATTGATGAAACAGTTACAGGAGTTTGAACTGGAGTTTGATGAAACAGTTACATGGTTTACCTTGCTAAGGCTCAAACTAATGGAGCCAACATCGATGCTGAAACTCAGATGACTATGGTCTTTGAGACTCTGTCAAAGGAATTTATTCCGTTTAGAGCTATATTTAATTTGAGCAATAGGAGGGATATGATCTTAACAGAATTGATGAAACAGTTACAGGAGTTTGAACTGCTGATCAGGGAGTCTTCTGCTAGTGGAGAGGCCAACATGGTAGCTGCTTCTGGTTCCAATCCTAACTCTGGGAATGGAAAGAAGCAATGGGCCAAGAACGGGAAGTCTTCTAGTCCTACTAGCACTAAGAGCAAGAAGAAGAAGAAGAATAACCCAAAGAAGCTTAAGTGCTTCTTCTATGGAAAGGTCGGGTATATCAAGAAGCATTACAAAGACTTCCTTTCTAAAGGAGGGGTTCAAAGAAATGAGAAGTCTGCTACATGAGGACTTTACGCTTCGGATGAGCGATGGATCCTTGGTCTCAGCGGAAGCAGTGGGAAATGTCTATCTTTATTTTGATAATTATAGGAATTTATTTTTGCAAGATTGTTTTTATGTTCCTAAATTTAAAAGTAATTTAATTTTTGTATCTTATTTATTTAAAGACTCCTATTTGGTTTCTTTTGATGATAAAATGGTGATTTGTAAAAATAAATCTTTTATTTGTCCTGGATGGATGCAAAATAATCTATATTTTATTAAACCTAAGATGGACTTATTGCTTAATGCTGAGATGAATGATAATAACTCTAAAAGACTTAAAACTTCTCACTCTAATAAGACTTATCTTTGGCATTTGTGCCTTGGTCATATTAACTTAAAATAGGATTCAAATGTTGGTAAGGGATAGACCTTTAAGTCACTTAAAGGTGGAGTCTATACCTCAATGTGAATCTTGTTTGGAGTGTAAAATGACCAAAAGACCATTCAGGTCTAAAGGCAATAAGGCTAAAGGGGTTCTAGAACTTGTGCATAGTGATGTTTGTGGACCAATGATTATTCGGGCACGAAGAGGGTATGAGTACTTCGTCACTTTTATTGACGATTACTCAAGATATGGGTATGTGTACCTGATGCAATACAAAAGCAAAACTTTTGACATGTTTAGGGAGTTTTGAGCTGAAGTGGGAAAACAATTGGGTAGACCCATAAAGGTACTTTGATCTGATCGAGGTGGGAATACCTTTCTGATGAGTTATTGGAACACTTAATAGAGAATGAGATTTTATTCCATTTGACTACGCTAGGCACTCCGCAGTAGAATGGCGTAGCGGAGAGAAGATATAGGATTTTGTTAGACATGATTAGGTCCATGATGAGTTATTCATCATTGCCTTTTTCCTTTTGGGGATATGCACTACAAACCGCATGTTATCTTTTGAACAATGTGCCTTCAAAATCGGTCCCTAAAACTCCTCACGAGTTGCAGACGAGTAGGAAGACATCCTTAAACCATATTTGCATATGGGGATGTCCGCCTCATGTCCTGTTTAAGGATCTGAATAAGTTGGAAGCACGTTCGGAAGTTTGCATGTTTGTAGGATATCCAAAAGGAATTAAAGAGGGTTATTTTTATAACCTAAAGGAAAATAAAG
Organism: Artocarpus heterophyllus; assembly: GCA_025403435.1. Taxonomy (NCBI): domain Eukaryota; kingdom Viridiplantae; phylum Streptophyta; class Magnoliopsida; order Rosales; family Moraceae; genus Artocarpus; species Artocarpus heterophyllus. The sequence continues at coordinate 20,236,687 of CM046354.1, read as the reverse complement.
TCGTGGTTTCAACTAATGCAACTTTCCTTAAGGAGAGTTACATGAACGACTTTAAACCTCGAAGCAAAGTGCTGCTTGAGGAGTTAAGGAGTAATCCGTTCACTCCAGGGCTTCCGACTGACACCGTTTCAATCAGTGTAGAAAAACCAAACAAACCTGAACAACAACCTTAGGGGCTTCGACGTAGTGGGAGGATCAGGCGTCAACTTGAGAGGTATATGTTCAATGGGGAGGTCTTCTTGGTTGAACCAGATGAACATGATAGGGATCTTTATACTTATGCAGAAGCTATGGAGGATGTTGATTTAAAACTCTGGACAGAGGCCATGAACGTTAAGATGAAGTTTATGGAGACTAATCAGGTTTGGGAGCTTGTGGATCTTCCTAAAGGAGTAAAACCCATAGGGTGTAAGTGGATCTACAAGAGGAAAAGAGGAGTGGATGGAAAGGTCGAAACCTTTAAGGCTAGACTGGTAGCTAAGGGTTATACACAAAAGGAAGGAATCGATTATGAGGAAACCATTTTGCTTGTAGCCATGCTTAAGTCCATTTGGATTTTCTTGTCCATAACAGCCTCTTTCGACTATAAGATTTGGTAGACGAATGTCAAGACTGCTTTTCTGAATGGCTATCTTGATGAGTCCATTTATATGGAACAACCAGATGGGTTCAAGGTCATGGGTTAAGAGGGTAAGGTTTGTAGGCTGCTAAAGTCAATTTATGGACTTAAGCAGGCTTCTCGTTCTTGGAACATAAGATTTCATCAAGTGATCAAGACTTATGGGTTCTCATAAAATGTGAGTGAACCATGTGTTTACAAACACATAAAGGATGAGAATGTGGTTTTTCTACTGCTCTATGTAGATGACATTATGCCAATTGGCAATGACATTAGGGCATTGTTATTGGTCAAACTATGGTTGACTAAGCAGTTTGACATGAAGAACTTGGATGAGGCTAATTTTGTTCTCGGTATTCAGATCTTTTGGGATAGGAAGAATAAAATGATAGCTTTGTCCCAGGGCGGCTACATAGATAAAATTCTTAGGAGGTTTGCAATGCAGGATTCCAAGAAAGGTGGGCAACCATCTAGGTCTAGAATTGCTCTTTCTAAGAAAGACTCTCCAAAGTCTTATGAAGAAAAAGAATACATGAAGAAGGTGCCTTATGCTTCGGTAGTGGGTAGTCTCATGTACGCTATGCTTTGCACACGATTGGATATTAGTTATGCGGTCGAGATTGTAAGTCAATTTCAGGTGGATCCAGGACCTAACCATTGGGTTGTAGTAAAGCATATTTTCAAGTACCTGAGAATGACTTGAGGGTATATGCTTGTATATTCGGGTGTGGACTTGACTCCTCTAGGATATACTGACTCGAATTTTCAATCCTATCTTGATTCTAGGAAATCAACTTCGGGTTTTGTGTTTACTTTGGGCCTCAGTGACATCAGTTGGAGCAATGCTAAGCAAGATTGTACTTCAGATTCAACGATGGAGGCCGAGTATGTGGCAGCTAGCGATGCTTCGAAAGAAGCAGTGTGGCTCTACAAGTTCCTTGGGGATCTTGAGGTAGTTCCTGGTATGGATAAAACAGCATCACTGTATTGTGATAACAGTGCAGTGGTAGCTAATGCTAAGGAACCAAGATTTCATAACAAGAGTAAACATATTGATCGAAAGTATCATGTGATAAAGGACTTCGTTGAGGGCAGACATGTCACGGTGTGCAAGATCGCGTCAGAGGACAATTTAGCTAATCCATTTATGAAGACACTTACTGGGAGAGTCTTTGAGAGGCTTGTGGAGGCTATGAGGATGTGGATTTGTCATATTTACCCACTTAGTACAAGTGGGAGATTGTTTGTAACGCCCCGAAATTTATTTAATGTTAATGTAATGTAAATGGTGGATTAGTGTGCCATAATTAACGTTTTAACATTAATTAAATTATTTGGTTGGATTTTGAATTTTCGGTTGTTTTGTTAAACTAATGTGTTCAAATGATTTCTTATTGTTTTAAGATGATGTTTTGAGTTTTAAAACACAACAATTTGTAAAATGTTAAAAATACTCTGTTTTGCAAAACCGTGGGCGGCACATGGTTTTCGCAAAGTAAAACCGCCCACCGTTTTTCTCTATTTATTTCCTTCCTCTCTCTCACTCTCCTCACTCTCACGTTTCACTCTCTCTCTTTCTCTTCTCTCATCTCTCTCGGCAGCCCTCTCTCTCTCTACATTTCTCTCAAAATTTTTGAACTCCATTTCGAATCCAAGCTTCGGGATAGCAAGGAGGAAGCTCGGGGACGTGATTCGGCAACCGAGAACGCGGATTGAAGCTTCGATTCGAGGTTAGATTCGAAATTTCTAAACTTTTTACAAAATTTTCAATTTTGTGCATTTTGAATTCTAGGTTTGTTTAAGCTTAGAAAAACGTGGATTTGTGTTAAATGAACTTAGAACAACTAGAATCTAAGCTTAGATTGAAGAAAAACGGATTGAATTCAAGATTTTTCATTTTTCTCATCATTTTCTCATTTTCGGATTTTTGAGGATTTTGAGTTTAAATCTTGTTTAAATGAGTCCAAACATGTTTTAGTATGCTTTTCTATCAAGTATAATTGTTTTTCATGCCTGGGAATTGAGAAAAACAGGTTAGAAACAAGATTTGGATTTTGGGGATCGAGAAACCCGTGGTTGGAAATTTTTGGATTTTCCCAGTTCGGCAGGCCGAAGTTCGTGTTCGGCAGGCCGGAGTGATGATCGACAGGCCGGTGTTCTTCCGACCGGCAGGCCGAATCTGGGGAAATGTTCGGCAGGCCGAACCTTGCTTCCGGTAGGCCGAAGCAGGGCGTCCGGCAGGCCGACCGAGGCATGAAAAATTTTGTGATTTTTACCCGTTTTCACTGTTTTGAACCCAGATTTAAACCCCAACCTTATAGGATGATTTTAAATGTACAAATGGCACACTAGGACATCATGAAATGATTTAGTAATATAGAATGTCTCAAACTAGATATTGATCGACTTAGTTTGTATCTAGGATCGTTCGTGGTTCCGCGGAGCTAACGTATAGCGGGCCAGGATTACGGTGTGGGGCACCGGCACGAGTATTGAGGTAGGACTTCTATCCTATTTCTTTGGTAGCTTGGTTTTGAAATGATTTGGCTTTAAAAAGGATTTCTATCAAAATGTTTTCAACGGTTGTTTGAAAATGGTTTTATCGGTTATATTTTAATATACCGTGATTATGAAATGGATTTCATAATAAATGTAATTGACAATACTCGGTAATTGGGTTTTGAATGATAATGATAATAAACACATAGGCATGATGCCATATCAGAGATCGGGTCGTGTAGCGATCGACCTTAGGGGCAGGTCCCGAAACCCAGCTGGGCCACTACGGTGGTGATATCATGGTTTGCCTAGGTAAAAGTAAAATGGTGTTTTGATTGGGAGAGTAGACTGTTCTGTGTCAGAACGGTTCTACTCAAATTGTTTATTAATTTATTTATTTATTTAAGTTTCCTTTTGAATAATTTCTAATAATGCTATGTTCCTTTGCATTAAATTATTTTATAAAACTTAGTCCTACTGAGCCTTTCGCTCACGTTTTATTGTTTGAAATTTCCCCCCTTCTAGGTGGTTTCCCATTTAGGTTTGGAGAAGATTCTTCAGACCGAACTCAGGAGCAATAGGAGGATTTATTTTACCTTTTGCTCTATTTAATTAAGGCATGTAAGAATTTAACTTTATTTGTACTTGGACTGTAATTGTATTTATGATATTGTTAGAACCATGTGTGTGCACAAGTTGTGGGTTGTGGAACCCATACTCGCGGTTTTTATTTAATTGTTATTATTTGCTTAATATTTATAAATTCTTTTTATCAAATGTGGTGGAAAAATCTCTTTATTACTCACTTAATTGGATTTTTAAACTCTTAATTTTAATTAAATCCTCTTTTAATTAACCTAAATATTCCACCACGTCACCTCCCGTACTCCGGGGCGTGACATTGTTAGACATGTATGCCCTAAGGAGTAAAAATGTAATAAGTTTTTGGAGACATTTTTATCAATAAAGAATTTATTCATTGTTTATATACCAAATCTTGTCCTCTTTACGTTTATATTTGGTAAATGTATGTTAAGCAAACAATAGTATGAGATTGTTAGTCTAAACCTTAAGAATTAGGCATATGATGGACGGATTATGCGAAAGACACGATTCTTAAGGTGATGGTCTAAATCATACGATCCGCAATCGAGGAAATAAAGTTGGGTGCTTTATTCATGCAAAGATTGTTATGTTGTCTATATCCCTTTTGGGAGATGGTTTGTCTTGACCATCGGAGGTAGACTCCATGAATAGAAACATTGGCACGTTGTCATAGGTGACGATGTGTTGGATCGAGACATAAAGTGAATTAATTTGGATTAAATCGAATCACTTTAGACAATCATTGGTAATGTATCTTAATCCTGAGATGAATAGTGGGCCTGTTGTCTTGGCTTATGTCTTTTGATGTACCAAAGGGTGACACCTACATCTTAATAGTGGTATGCATGCCGGTACGTTGGAGGCATGACTCTTGATAGCGTATACTTGTTAGTCATAGATATAAAATCCATAGCTCATCTTTAGGAGTAATGATATCCTCTTATATCGTTATACTGTAATTAAAAAACTGGAGCACTCAACCATTTGGATACATAGGTGTAACCGAATGGTATACTATCTTTGGATAGTAAGTTTTTCGATGGTGAGATAATGGAACGTAAGATAAAAATAATCGAGAAGGTAAGACAGAACTTGTCCTTAAGCCGATTATGGATTATCATATCGGGATACGATACACTATGATATGTCATGGAGACTTAGCTATACGGGCTTCGTAATTCTATGTAGCTCGAGAGTGCAGCTTCAAGCTTTTAGTGGAGTAGCGTTGGAGTTGATAATTATAAAATGTATATCTAGAATATTGGGTTTCATAATTATCAAGAGCTTGAACTATATAGGTCTATTTGGTCCCTTTTGCTAGCTCACAACATCCTGTAACGACACGGCGTGCTTTTCTAATAATTGGTGACTTATGTCAGATTTATCAGATTGGTTGAAATTTGGAAGAATCAAATAATTCATGTCTGTTTATCGGTTGAATTAATTTTGTGATAAATTAATTTAAGATAAACTTATTGAATTATTGGGATTTGATAATTCTTGTCTGTTTATCGGTTGATTTAATTTTGGATAAATTAGATCAAGATAAACTTGTAGAATTATTGGGAATTGATTTATTTTCCTAGAGATAATCTAGATAAAGTTGTTTTGATCAGATAACTTCTCTATTAGGTTATTTGAATTAAAACTGAAACTTTATCCTATAGATTCTTAGGTGGAAAATAAAAGATTCGCGGAGATTTTTTTATCGACAGTTCGACCTGTTGATCACGTTGTTCAGCCTGCCGATGAGCGAAGGATAAGATTATGCGTTTCCACGCGGATCTTATCAGATATTAATCTGAACTTGATTCTGTTTCGAGTTTTTGAGACCTAATCTGATAAGGACTGACCTTAAGCCCAACCTCTATATAAATGGAGTAAGTCTTAAGAGTTAAAAAGATCAATTGAGAGATTAAGAGTGATAGTCTGCTAGTGAGAATCTGAAAACTCTCTGAGAGCTTTTGTTCACAAATCACGAACACTTGCTTTGGGTTCTCTCGATTGGTTGGAAGGAGAGTCACTTAATAGAAGAGCTGTACGTGTGAGCCCACACTCACTCCGGTCGTGGATAGAGAATAGCAAAGCAGACCAGTTGGTCGAGGCTCTTCTGGAACGTTACTTTTCTTCACGGATTGCGGAAGTTCTTCGGCATACAAAGTTTAGTAAGATCTGGTTAATTTATGCATATAGCATGTCAAACTTGTGTTTTAGAAAATACTCTAATGTAAAATTTTAAAATTCCCGCTGCGCACTATTTTTCCAACACCAACATTATTAATTAGATCATAAACATGATGATTCGCTTGTGGAAGACTTAAGACCGTCGAACAACGAGGCTATAACTTTAACATGACTTGTATACCTCATATCCATGAGGCTAGTATGACACTTTAATTCTCATATTTGATTTACTTTCTTGTGAACTTTAGTGAACGTATCAAATGCTAAACATACCATATGTTGTAACTTAACACTTACTTAAACATTAAATGTAACAAATGTAAACATATTGTAAATTATAACTTGAACTTTTAAACATTATGCACAACATATACAAACATCTTCAAACATATAAAAGCATTTGAAAATCATTTTCTTCATGTCATTGGTGAGGTTTAAAACTTACTTGGATACTGCTCTAACATTCTAACTTTATTCCTTTCCGTTCTATTAGTCAGCTTTGTGTCTTTTTCAAATGACACTCGAACTAAATTTTTTATTATTGATCAATCGATAATAAAACTTAAACATTTCTGTTCATTCCTTATACTTAACTTTGTTTCTTATTGGTTTACTTTTTCTTTACTTAACTTGAATGTTCATTAGTTAAATTTCTCATCTGATTTGATGGTTTTGTTACTTAACATGTCACAAAACATTTTTCGTCTAAGGAAATTTCACTAATTGGGAGGGCTTGTGGTCTGTTTTAGCAGTTTTCTTAACAAATGATAATTTTACCCTTTATGGGCTTTTTTTGTAAGCCACGTAACCTTACTAGACTTTTTATTTTTACTTGATCATCTAGTTACTTAAAAGTTATGGAAAAATTCCCATTAATAGGCGTTTTCTTAAGTCGGGCGCTTTGGGATCTATTTTGGTTGTTTTACAAAAAGTGACCATTTTGCCTTTGAAGGTCTTAGAAAACTTTCGGAACCCATTTTAAATAAAACTTATGTTTCTTTATTACTAGTAACATTATGAAAAACCAACACTAATTTCCTTTTTGTAAAAATCCATTTCATCAAACTTTATGATTTTGATTTGTAATATGAAAATCTTGCCAATTATGCCCTTAACTTTTTTTTTCATCATTCTTTACTTGATAAAAGCTTTAAGTTCTTTTAAACTTATGGTCTATGACTAGTCACTACCCATAGTAGTGCAGAAAACTAATATTTTACAATGAAAATTTCTATTCATACCGCTTTATGATTTTAGCTTGAAACACGAAATCTTGACATTTTTCCCCCTAGGACCAAAGACGACCGCTTTATACTAAAACATCTAGTTTTTTTTGCAAGGATTAAAACTTACAAAAACTCCTTGGTTTAATTCAAAACATTTCACAACGTTTTCCTTTTTACAAAACTTTGTGGTTAAAATTTTGTAAAATTCATAACTTGAAATGAATGTGAAATTTTTACAAGTCGTCCATGATTTTTAATAGTTTTGACGAGACCTACAATTTTTACGATTTAACTTATCTTAAAAGCATTCATCTTAATGGCCTTTTTGAAAAGGTATACAAAATCAATGTTTTTCAACTTGCTCCGATCGGAATTCAAGCATAATTTCTTCACAAAAGTTGTCTGATTTGATATTTTCAATAAATTATGTGTTGAGCTCAGAAAATAATTCAGTCAATAGATGCCTCAAACATTTAATTTTTTTAAAAAAACTAGTTAAACTTTGCGCTTTTTGACAAAGTTTAACAAACTTTCTCAATTGTATTTTAAACCTTTATTTTTCAATTTTTAAATGTCGTTATCAGCAACATAATACTGAAACTAAACATGCCATAACATTTTTTTTTCATTCTATGACTCAAAATCATTTTATCAAACACTTAGTGCGCTTAAACTTGGTGTTTATGACAAAGTTTGTCACACTTTGTCTTGTTAACCTTAAACCCTAGTTTTTTTAATTATCCATCATCATTATCATCCTTATAATACTTAAATAAAACATACTACAATGTCTCTTTACATGCCATAGTCTATTTATACCATGAATTTACATATCAAACACTTAATATGTATAACTTAATCAAGGACAGTGTTTAGAATTTACCTAAGCTTTTCCAAGCTTTTTCATCATCTTCTTTGATACCTTAAGCTTTTCTAACCCTCCTTGATAAAATACATAACATATCCTATGAATATCTCATTCAAAACATAAATAAAAAACCTAGAACACTATAGGAAAAGTTTGAGTCTTTAGCTTCAAAACTTGCTTAAACCTCCTTAGGATCACTTGTTCTTTTTTTTTGTTTTTGTTTTTTTTGATTTAGAGGTTGTATACTTGAAAATATTTGAGAACCATGATAGAGGGGTCAATGTTTAGTACATGGGAAGCTGGGCTTCTTTGGTTTTTCATAGAGTAAAACTTAGAGAAAGCTATCTCTTTTTTTTTTCGACTTATGATATATCATGGGCTAAAATTGAAATAAAATTTGCTTCCAAATGAGAAGCCAAAACAGGTTCCAACAAGGGAAAATATGTGGCCAATTTCCCACCATTTAGGTGGTATTTAGATGATTTTATCCACTTAAGCCCTTAATGGAAAAAATAATTAGTCTAGGGACCAATTTATAATTTCTAAGAGTTGCTCCACCACTAGTAAAAACTCACCACTTGAGGGAGAAGTGGAATTTTTTCCACCCTTTGGGTGTCCTTGTGGGTCCCACATTATTTTCTATATAATCCAAATTCACTGACAATATTTTTTTTATACTGTTGGTGCACTTCTTATACCGTTAGTATTCTTCTTATGCTGTTTATGGGGTTCCATAACCTTCCGTACCAATCCACATTCTCCAAATAGTATAATTCTTATACTGCTTAACTTTATACAGTCTAATTTCTATATTGTTTTAATATTATATTATATAATTTCTGTAATGCTTAACTCTATCAATATAATTATTATGTTGCATTATTTTATTATTGTATAATTTTCCATATTTTCTACACATTATTTTCTTTTGACTGTATTTTCATCTTAAAATTCGTTGCGACTCAGTTTACAATAATTAAGCTTTCTAACTTATTTTCTTATATTCCTTCATTGTTTAAGACTATGGCATGATTTTTATCTTTAAAAATCCCATTTTCACATGTATAGAATTTGTCGTAAAAATATTCGATTTAAACAAGAATCTTAATGACACTTGTTTTGTTCTTAAAATACTTAACAAATTTTGATGTATAAAATTTAGCTCATAAAATTTGCACATTAATTACTCAACATAATCCCTTAATTATTGCATATACAATGTATTAAAATTCTTAGGTGTCACATCAACTCAGAGAAAGAGAAAGAATCAAATATATATATATATATATATATGATGTTCATAATCAATATGAAACAAAGAGTAAATTAGAGTTTGAAGGAGAAAAATTGGTTATTTATGAAGTGAAATGTAGAAACACTTGACGCTTGGCCATTTTTTTCAAAGAATAAATATAAGAGGAAATTTTGATGCAACTTCAAAATTGAGAGACAAAGGGCAATAGAAAATTGAAATTCTTTTGAAATTTGAGTTGCTAAAATTTTTGGAATAATTTATAGAATTTGACCTTGTTTAGTAAAAATTGCACCAGATGATATCTACATATATAGGTGTTAAATGAAAAAAAATATATTTTTTGTAGTAATTGTTAGATGATTGTTAGGTTTTATGCTATATAATTATAATTATAATTATACAGTAAATATTATAATGATTTGGATTTTTATTTTGTTATATTTGAAACATGATTAGAAGGATTATGATAAATATATATGTATTTCTCATTTTCTTATTTCCTTGAAAATGGGAATTTTTCTCCAAATCAGCTGTACTTAAAAAAAAGTGTAAACTAAAGAAATAATATTTCTTGGTAGTTATATTTCATTAAAATTGCTAGGCTCAGACACAATAAAAAGGCAAATAAATTAAATGGTATGCGACTTCTTTACAATCACTATTACGTTCTACCATTAATTTTTAATTGATTTTAACTTAAAAGGTTAAAATATCCTTAGGTAACACTTGTTTCTTCTAACTCAAAATATTTATAAGTTGTAATCAATTATATCTCATACTATTTAAAAGTGATACGTTTTAAGTTTTTTTGCGAAAGTAATAAGATTAAAAACGAAAAATGTTTATAAAATCTATCTTTAAGATTTATTTTTTATAAATAATACATATATTTGTTTATAGCATGACTTGACTTAACATTTATACATAAATTTTTATAAATGTGACATAACGTTGCATTATAAGTAATTTTCTCGTTAGACAATGTTATTTCAGTGGTATACTATGAAAAGGCCAAGTCCCTGACCGAGGTGTGTTAAGCCCTTGGGGAAAAGTCCAGGCCCACAACCTTCTCCCTGATCTCTCTACGATCTTCTTCTTCCAAGTTCCACAAAGCATTTTTTTTTCCTTTGCATATTTTATTTTCTGGTAAACCCAAGGGAAGAAGAAAAATTCGGAAGTTTCGCTTCCATGGCTCAGATTCCGAACTTAGACAATGCTCCTCTTAATCTCACAGCTCTCAGGTATGGTCTAATACCACAATTTTTCATCTAGTTCTATAGTAATCGCTATCTAATTCTACCATTCAAATTCACTATCTCTTTTCCATGATCATTTTTTGTTCATAATTACGTGTATTCCAGGGAACAATCTCAGAAAGAGCTTATAAACATCCTCAAAAATGTGAGTTTTTCGTCAAAATTATCAGAATTCGTAAAATGATGATTTTCTTTTTTTAATGCTATCTGTGTTTGTGTTTGTATGCAATAATCGAATTGAATTATTTTGCAAAAAAAATTGTAGATTCGAGGAAAGAAGTGCTTGGTGATCGATCCGCGGCTTGGTGGCTCTCTCTCATCGATTATTCAAACTTCACTTCTCAAGGTGATTATCATCGACTAACCTGTGTACGTTTTTGTTTTGCTGTTTGTTTCCCTAGAAAATGAATCGCGATGAAAGCTTTTTTAGTTTGAATTCATTTCCCTCATAATTAACTTGCTCGAGGTTTATGAAGAAATATTGGGATTAATAGCTGGCACTATAACTTTTATTGCGAATACTCGAAATTGAAGTTTATGTATTGAGAAGTTTTTTCATTAATTACTAGGATTTTTCTGGAAATGATGGTTATTAGGTTACGGGAATTTGGGAATTTGATTCATTTAAGTGCTAATTTACAAGCAGGAACATGGGGTTGAACTGCGGTATCTCTCGGCCGATCCAATTCAAACCGATTCGGCCAAAATGGTGTACCTTGTCCGTTCTCAGCTTAACTTGATGAAATTCATTAGTTCACATGTAACTAAGGACATATCTAAAGGACTTCAGAGGGAGTATTATGTTTATTTTGTACCCCGCCGTTCTGTTAGTTGTGAGAAGGTAATTGAGTAATTGCCATTAATGCTCTGTTTATAGCATTTCAGAGCTTATTGTTCTTAAAAAGGATATTCTGCAGGATAGATGTTGTAAGGTATCTTTTTGGTTATACAGATCCTTGAAGAGGAAAAAGTCCATCATTTGTTGACTGTAGGGGAGTACCCGTTGTACATTCTTCCATTGGATGAGGATGTTCTATCATTTGAATTGGATCTTGCTTATAAAGTATGGAAGCAAAATTCTACCCTATCTGTTTGAACCTTCACGAGCTTAGGATGACAATGCTCTTTTTTTTCTTTAAGGAAGTTACTAATTAATACTTTGGGTGAATGGTAGGAATGCCAAGTCGACGGCGATACAAGCTCACTTTGGCATATTGCAAAAGCCATTCACAAGCTTGAGGTTGAATGCAAATATGTTTATCAGTTTGTTGTTATTTTATTTTGTTTTATTTTTCAAATTGCATCTATTTGGTCTGATTAAGTTGTATAAAAATGTGGTCTCAAAGTTATAGTTTAACCTAATGACAAGATAATACAACGAATTATGCAGAATTATGATTGAACTCATTTATTATGGTCCTGTCTTGCGTATTCTAATTCACAGTTTGTGAAATTTGCTAAAAATCATTTATTGCCTTCTCTGTTGCAGTCTTCTTTTGGTGTCATACCAAATGTGAGGGCCAAAGGAAAAGCATCAGTACGTGTTGCCGACATACTAAACCGTATGCAAGCAGAGGAACCAGTTAACTTGCCTGATGTAATATGCATTCCTCAAGAACTTTTTTGAAAAAAAAGAAAAGCATATAACAAATTTTAATCGAAAATTTAGGTTTTTTTGTAGCCTTTTTTTATCAGAAAATTGGAAAACATGCACACGACATGCTTCATTCTCACTGATCTTTTTTTTTTTTTTTTTGAATCTCTGATGCTGTATGCAACTTCAGACGGTTGTGCCTGAGATAAATACTCTTATTCTTTTAGATAGGGAGGTAACTCGCTCTCTCTCTCCTTGTTTCATGTTTTTTCCAACTGATATTCTGGAAGTTGGATATGATAATTCGTTTTAATGTCAAAATCTCTCACGTATCAATCAATGTTTGAAGAGGCAAATTTTGCAGAGAATTAGATATAGCCATAAGAAATTCTTTCTGGATAATTTTTTATTGCCTATTAATCACCGGTTGAGGAGGCTATAAGCTTACAGAAAACGATATTACAATGGTTGCTGATGATGCCAATGATTGATAAAAACTGATGATGTTGCTCAAAACTGGTTTAACTGGGCATACTTGCTGCAGGTGGACATGGTAACTCCTATGTGCTCTCAACTAACATACGAGGGACTTCTTGATGAGGTAAGCCATTGTGGTAATGGGAAGTATTTTGTGTATTGAAAGATCTTTTACGTTGCATGATATGACTTGCAGAGGTATGAGTGCAGCAGGTGTAAGAATCATGAACACTAAAATTGAGTTGGCTTTTTGGCTATCGTCCTTCAGATTGTGTGTACTACATCAATTAACATGGTGAAGTAAAAAAAAAGAAAATCCTTTTTTTTTCCTACAATTACTAAGATTTGGAATTGGTAGCTCTGTTCTCTTTATGTCAAATAAGTTTTTTATTTGGCATGAAACACCTAGATGAAGCCAACTGAATATCTGGTAGTTAGATATCCAAGAATTATTTTCATCTTGTATGAATGGTAAATTTTAAGGACAGATTAAACTGAATTCGTTCCTTATGATAATAAAAGGAGAATAATTGTTCACTTTGGCTAAGCTATCCCTTATTGGTCTTGTGCAGTTTTTGCACATAAATAATGGTGCTGTGGAGCTTGAAGCATCTATAATGGGCGTGCAACAAGAGGGAAAGAAGGTCAAAGTTCCACTAAATTCTAGGTAAAATAATGTCCATCATTTGTATATTTCATCACGCAATGTAATGATATCTTGCTTCTTATAGTAAACATTAGAGGTACTGTGGAGCCTTTTCTTCAATGGGGCCTTTTCTTCAATCCCTTTTGTTGGAACTAAATCTTTGTATTGCTACTATAAGAATTTACGTCACTTTACTGCTCTTGCTATATTGTAGTGACAAGCTCTTTAAGGAGATACGGGATCTCAACTTTGAAGTTGTTGGCCAGGTTGATTATTTTTTCAGCAGATAATTTTGTTTTTCATTATTCATTTCCTTTTTCATATACCGTTTCTTTCAAGCATTCAGTATAATAGACAATACCTTTGGAGTTCCAATGTCTTAATTGCGAACTGCAGTATGATTGCAGATTCTACGTCAAAAAGCAACATCCATGAAGCAGGACTACACAGAGATGACAACCACGGTATAATGTTGTTTTGTATTAACTACACGTTACTGAAAAATCAATTTTTAATGCTTTGTCTATTTTTATTAGTTCTAACGGACTGGTATTCAAACGTATGCAGAGCCAGACAGTTTCTGAATTGAAAGATTTTGTCAAAAAGCTGAACTCACTGCCAGAAATGACAGTATGTATTTTTCAATCGGAAAGTTTTGTTTTTAACTTTATAATGAGAATGTTCTTGGTTTGGGTTTGTAATATGGTGCAATTTATTGTTTTAGAGGCACATAAATCTTGCCCAACATCTGTCAACTTTCACATCAAAGACATCATTTCTGGGGAAACTTGACATGGAACAGACAATTGTTGAGGCTCAGAGTTATGATGTGTAAGCAGACTTTTTGCCGCTATTGGCAACATTATGGGGGTGGATGGTCTTTTGCTTATGCTATATTTTTTCTTACCTATTGAAAAGACGTAGAGACAAAGATGCATTGTTTCGTTTGTATAGCTTATGACATTAACTTCTAAGTTATTATTTGAATCAAGGGTACGTTGATGCTTCTTAAGGTTATGTAATCATGAAATTGTAATGTCACCTTGGTTCTTTTTGTAACAAACTTGCCTCTTTGATGAGATTTGATGTGTTGTCTGAGATTTGAAACCTAAGTTATTATCATTGATGATTGCAGATGTTTTGAGTACATCGAAGAAATGATCCATAAGCAAGAACCACTGATAAACGTCCTTCGTCTTCTCATCTTATTTTCAATCACAAATTCGGGGTTGCCCAAAAAGCATTTTGACTATTTGAGGCAAGAAATGCGTTGACCATCTCATATTGCAGTTCAATACTTGCTGTGAAGAGAATGTTGCATTTTTTGTGTTATTTATTACTTGGTAAAACTTATGGAGTTCATAACTCTTGGTTTAGGAGAGAGCTTCTCCACAGTTATGGATTTGAGCACATGGGTACATTGAATAACTTGGAAAAAGCTGGATTGTTTAGAAAACAGGTTCGTTTACCTTTAAGTCTTTATTGCAGCTTAAAAAAACAAAACTAACATGGCTTTCTATTGATAAGACTGAATTTTAATTGTTTGAAGTCTCAACCTTTCAGGAGACAAAAAGCAACTGGCTGACAGTAAAACGTGCTCTGCAACTTGTGGTCGAGGATACTGACACAGCCAAGTATTGCTCAATCATTCATTCGTTTGGAATATTTGACATCATTTATTAGAATTTTTTCTCTTCTTTAAAGTGATAGCATATTGTCATGGCCATATTCGCATTTTGGGGGATGGCCTTATCGTTCATTGACGTTGGTCCATGGTGTATAATGCTCGTTCCCATTCCAAATTGGTCCAAGCATTTTATCCCTTAAATTAACTTAGAATTTGACAACAATTTAAGTGATTATAAATAATAACTGTGTTCACCATTTTTCTTGCTTATTATAGCAAATGTTTGAATTCTAGTTGCCATGTCACAAGATGCAATTCTTCCTATTTTAGTTACTTTTGATTTCTTCTAGTTTCAGAGCTCTTATTTTCTGAATTGTTCTAGTTCGGTGCATCCACATGTGCCCTCTTTTGTATTTTATATTTATGTGTACGACAGGAGATAATGGCAGAGAGTGTTGCACTGTTAACCCTTGAGATTGTCAATGGTATTAAGTAATATTTAGAACCATGTTTTTTATGTCCGCTCCAGATATCTCAAAAGTAGCGCTCAACTAACTTGAGAGTATTGGTTCAGAAGAAGAAGATAGAAAACTGGAAAACGTTATCCACCTAGCTCAATGTTCACTCTTAAGTCGAATTGTATTGACTTTATAAGGGTGGATTTCTCATTCACCTAGCTCTTTCTCTCTCTCTCTCTCTCATTATCAAGAAAATTTTGGTTTGAGTGTTTGTTGACTGTTCTCAAGAAGCAATTGTAATTTATGTGTTAGAGTTCATTAGATAATATTGTTTCTAGCTCATTAAACTAATTGTTTACGGGCTTCTTTCTTCATTAATACTTCTGACGTTCGCCCTTCTGCTTTGCTCTCTAACTTCTTTAAGTAATTTGCTGTTGCAACAGCCCCAATGATATTGCCTATGTCTTTTCTGGCTATGCACCCCTTAGTATTCGGCTTGTACAGCATGCTGTTCGATCTGGATGGTGAGGCTTATTCTTTAGTTTCTGAGGAAAATTTTTTAATCGCTTTTGATAGAAGGCCAGTTTTTATCTTCATTGTCAGATATTGTGTCCTTTGGCTTATTTTCATTCTTGGAAGTTGGAGAAGTAATGATGATAACACAATTTCGAACAGCCCATAACGAATATAATCCAGAAAGTAACAATTGTAATTTGTTATTCAATGTCAATTGAACTTCTACTGTTCTAAGTTATCTTGGACATGACTTGTTCCCTTTATCAACCCTTCAGGCGTCCTATAGAAGAAATCCTGAAGCTGTTACCTGGGCCTCATTCAGATACCAAAAGAGTGAGTGCATTTCTTCAATTTTTTATTTCATGGTTCTGCCTTTTGTTTCGTTTCTTGGCATATTTATTTCCCCCATGTTTTATCCATACTGGTAGTCATTATAAATTACTTTGAAGCAGCCCATAACTTTTATCTTTTATTTGCTCTGCTATGTCTAAGTAATCTTGATGTATCTTGCTACTTTTACAGGGGAGATTCTCAAGTACTTCATCATTTGACAATCTGCATGGCTCTTCAGCCGGTGGAGAGAAGTATGCCTTGTTTGATCCTCTTTTATATGATGTTTGTTTAACTATGCTATTTTTTTTTTTTTATGTGTTTGACATTCTTTTGTTGGGGTCTTTAAATTAGAGAAAGCTGCTATCAGTATAAAAGCAGTGAGTTTATTTATTAGGAAAAAAAGCAGTGAAGTTTGCAACTGGTGCCAGTCCTTATTTTTGTACTAAGATTGCAAAAAAGTTCTGTTTGTTTTATTCTATTGTCTGAACAAAATCAACTAAAATGAGTGCGATGATTTAGTCTCAAATTTATTTATCACTTAATCTATAGCAGGGTGGCTGATGGACGGCGCTTCCTAGTACTTGTAGTCTTCATTGGAGGTGTAACATTTGCTGAGATTTCTGCTTTACGGTTTCTCAGTAGTCAGGTATGATAAAAATGTTATTTATGTGGAACCTATGATATCTCGTCTGGTTAGATAATTTCATTGGTTCAAACAAATGTTCGCGTGAAATTTTAGACGCTTACCTAGTCACAACCCGAACAGATTGTCTATTTGTATCTGTAACCTTATAAAATAATCAATTGCTATGACGTACTGAGCATAAAGGAAAAATAAGTGCCATTATAAAATTTGTCATCGCAAAAGAGTTACAAGTCCAAAAATAAAATCAGACAATGGAAGTTATTGATGAGACTATAAGCATGGTCAAGATATTCAAATGATTTTTGAGTTGAGCTGAATGGTTTGCTGCCTTAACCATATGAAAGATCCTTGCTACCATGCTTCTTCTATTGCTTCAATATTTCACCTTGTTTCTTATTTGTGTGTTGAACTTATGTAAAAACGGAGTCATAATACCGTGCTGCAACCATTGTGCTTGGTTGTTTAGAGGCTTTGTTTAAACTTGGTATTTAAGCTATTGGGCTCCATGACTGACCAGTTACTATTATGTTTTCTACGCTTGAATCTAGTATAGCTGGGTACAGGGCGCTTAAGGAAATTTTGCGTTTTGCAGGAAGGAATGGCATATGATATTGTTATTGGAACAACAAAAATCATTAGCGGCCACACCTTGACCGAAACATTCGTCGAGAAGATGGGTTGAATTGTAGCGTCTTTTATTGCCTTGCACCTTCATTTTCCTTTTCCTGGTTGAGGGGTTCGGAAGATGAGGCTTGTAGCTTGTCGTTAATTCGCATGTCTAGTTTTGATAATGGATGCTTGATTTATTTGCCTTGCAAGGTTGAGCTTCGTTTTTTTTTTTTTTGAGTTGAAAAGTGGGCGTAATTCAATTTTTTGAATTACAATTTTGGTGGCAAGAATTGAAGATCACATGATTCAAAAGAAAAAAAAAAAAAAAAAACTCTTCCGATGGCGTCTCATAGGAAGAGCAGCGCGTGGTATATTGGTACGCCGAGTGGGATTCACTAATTGTGCTTGGGCATAATTAGTGGTTGGTCTATTTATTTTCTTATATTATGCCAATAGAGGGTAAAACGCTGTTTTATGTGTGTTATGTGTTGCTAACATGTGTCATGTGTTGCTTCTATTTTTCTAAACATTATATGTTAAAACGAGTGACTGGAATGAAGTTGTTCTTGTTGTATACAAGCTCGTACAGACACGTGTCTGTGGTGGTTGATTTTTTCTTTTACCTTTCGTTTACCCACCAAAAGAGGCAAAATCAATAGCAAGATGACTTGTTGACCTTTTCTAGCGACAATCAATCGAAACGCTTTGAAGTAGAGATGCAACAATGGGCCGGGGCCCGTGGGCCGGCCCGAGCCCGTCCTGATACAGTGATAGGCCGGGCCGGCACGGCCCATAAATACTTGTGGGCTGGGCCGGGCCTATATATGTTGGCCCATGGGCCGGCCCGGCACGGCCCATGGAAAATCATGGGCCGGGCTGGGCTGGGCTGGGCCTGGGCCGGCCCGTCTAGGCCCACAATGGGCCGGCCCACCGGCCCAGGTTGGGCCGGCCCATCTAGGCCCACAATGGGCCGGCCCATCCCAGCCCATAATGGGCCAGCCCACCGGCCCAAGTTGGGCTGGCCCATCTAGGCCCATACAGGGCCACAAGAGGCCCATTGTGGGCCAATTTCATATATATATATATATATATATTTAGATATATTTTTTCATGTTCATTCACGGGTGAACATGGCTGAGTATGGCCTTCTCCAAATAAGTCATGTAAGGCTCATTGTAAGTCATGTATTGTCACATCAAAAGACTATACATTTAATATATATATTGTTTAATTCATATAAGAATTAAATATTATATAATATATATACATGCCATATTCACCCGTGAATGAATAATTGAATATGCCATGAGATTTTCCCAATGCAATCACATCACAATACGTCTACCAAGTTCTTTTTCTTCTCTTTTCATTTTTTTTTATTTTTTTATTTTTTCCTTGTAGGCATGCTTTGCTTTTGAGAAGTAAAGTTGAGAATCAGATGCTGAATCTGTAGGTTATGTATTATCACATCAAAATACTATACATTTAATATATATATTATTTAATACATGTAAGAATTAAATATTATATAATATATATACATACCATATTGAACACATCACATTGCAATAGGCCTGACAAGCTCTTTTTCTTTTCTTTGCATTTTTAAAATTTTTTTCTTGTAGGCATTGTTAGTATGTGTGGAGCTTAATTATTACCCTGACGTAGATTACCCCTACGCAGAGGTTGTACGCGGATCGACCTTTGCGGTAAGGTCGACGTGGGGGTTGGAGGGGGGGTGGTAAACCCCCCTCCCGGGGGTTGTAGGGGGCGGAGCCCCCTGGGCAAAAATTTTATATGCAAGTTTATTTTACATAGGGGCAGTTTAGGTTTTTTATATAAGACATGCTTTGCTTTGGAGAAGCAAAGCTAAGAATCAGATATTAAGTCTATAGGTCATGTATTATCACATCAAAATACTATACATTTAATATATATATATTATTTAATACATATAAGAATTAAATATTATATAATTTATGCATGTCATATTCACCCGTGAGTGAACATGGCATTAGATTCCCCTATGCAATTATAAAGGGGCAGGCCTAACATAGAGGCTCAGAAGGAAGGCCTGCAATGTGCAAAGCTGAGACGTTAAGTCTTCAGCGAATTGTCTAATCAAGTTACACTTGAAAGAAAAAAAATTAAAAAAAAAGATTTAAAAATAAAAAAATAAAAAAATAAACTTTTTTACCTATAAATAAATGTAGAACATTCACAGAGATACTCATTCAACAAACTTCTAAGATCTTATGTATTGTCTTGTTTTTTAGATTACTTAGAGTTCTTCAGAAAGGAAAAAAAACTTGAAGGTATAATTTATTTCATTTATTGTTCATTAATTTTGTATTGTTATAAGTTAATTTTATTGTGTAATTATTTTATTTAATTTTTATGTTACGTTAATTTATTGTTATTTTTTATTGAAGCTATGGCATCATCACCTAGAGGGAGAGCCAACATTTCACATTTGGTGATCAACGAAGAAGAACAATTTAATGATCCACCGGAAGAAATTGGAGTTGACTTGCTATCTCAAGTTGATGGCTCCTCTGAAGTCACTCGTAAGGGCAAAAGGAAAATTCAACGAACTTCACCAGTTTGGAATTACTTTGATCTCGTAACACGTACAAACGAGCATGGTGCAACAGAAGAGCGTGCAATTTGCAAAGTATGCAAACAAGACTACACAGGTAAATCCTCTTCTGGCACTGGTCACTTAGAGAGGCATCGCAAAAAATGCGAAGCTAAGCATGGTGTAGGTGGTGTTGATTGCCGTCAACAAACACTTCAATTTAGCCCCGATGGTAGTGTTACCAATTGGTCATATGACCAACAAAGAGCAAGAGAATGGCATGCTAGATATTTGGCTAGTGCTCAACAACCAATTAGTCTTGCTGATGATCCAGCCTTTGAGGAGTACATTCAAAATGCCTATAATCCACAATATAGGCGTGTTTCAATAACTACCACAAGAGCTGACACCATGAAAGTTTTTTATTCAATGAGAGGAAAGTTAGTAACTGAATTTAATTCATTCACTGCATCTGTTGCATGCACATCTGATTTGTGGGAAGGTCGTACCAAAACTAGTTATATCTGTGTAACTGCACATTATGTGGATAAAGATTGGTCTTTTCAAAAAAGATTAATTGCTTTTCGACCAATGCCTTATCCGCATGATGCCAAGGCCATTCATGATGTCATCATGGAAGTTTTTGATTTTTATGGCATTAAAGAAAAGGTTTTGAGCATCACATTTGATAATGCATCTGCTAATACTGCTGCTATTAACCTTTTCAAAACAACATTGAGACCACAACATGGCGAAACACTTTTTCACCAAAGATGTGCTTGTCATATTATTAACTTGTGTGTTCAAGATGGCATGAAATTTTTTCAAGGTTATTTGGAAAATATTCGAACGGCCTTGGGTTACATAGCAAGTTCTGGCTCTCGAATTGAAGAGTTTGCTAAGCTTTGCAAAAGAGCAAGCATGAAACCCAGAAAACTTCCAACTGACATAGGACACCGGTGGAATTCAACATATTTGATGCTGAATGCATGCCTACCATACAAAGAGGTCATAACCGCGTATTACAACTTGAAGAATCCAACTGAGCTGCTTCAAGAATTTGATTGGCAAATTGCTTCATGCTTTTACAATTTCTTAAAGGTTTTTTATGAAGCCACTCTCCAACTCTCAGGTGTGTACTATCCTACCTCTCCTCATGCATTACATAAGTTGTACGACATTGCTGCAACCTTCGATATGCATAGAGATTTTGACATGTTTAAGGAATCTGTTGAGTTCATGGAGCAAAAATTCAAAAAATATTGGGAGCGTGTTCCACCGTTGTATTGCATAGCTGCTGTGTTGGATCCGAGAGTTAAATTAGCTGGTGTTGAATATTTGCTTAAGGGTATAGGGGAAAAATTAAGGGTGCATTCTGACATCATAACCATTCAAAATGTGCAAGCAAAAGTTAACAACATATTTACTGCATATAATGAAAAATATGGAGGAGGCCAAACAATATCCCCTACACCTTTAGCAAATACTACTTCTGTTCCACATGGTTCTTCATGGGCAAGTATGATTAGCTACACAGGATTTGGTTTCGGTGCATCGTCTACATCTTCAACACGCAGTGAATTGGAAAATTATCTGGAAACAAATTTTGCAGCATTTATTTTCAATGAGCAAGGTGGTGGTCATGATTTCAATAAGTTTGATCTTTTGTCATTTTGGAGATCACAGTCAAGAACTTTTCCTGTGCTCTCTAAAATGGCTTGTGATATACTAACCATACCAGTATCCACAGTTGCAAGTGAACAAGTATTTAGTTGCAGTGGTAGAGTACTTGATGAACGGCGTGCACGTATGAGTGACGATATTCTGGAAGCAGTAATGTGCGTCAAAGATTGGGAGGATGCTCGTAGAAGAAGCCAAGAAGTTCAAGATGATTGGGTTGATGACTTTGAAAATTTGGACATTTCTGATACTCCCACTGGGAGTAATACGTTGTAATTAATTATGAACAATATTTTTTTTATGTTTTTTTTTTTGTTTTTAGTAATTTTGTAAACATCTAATGTATAATTATCCCGATTGTACTCTTTTTTCCTTACTAAGGTTTTGTCCCACTGGGTTTTCCTTGGAAAGGTTTTTAATGAGGCAATCGTAAATAAAATATCCTTTTTTATATTTATCTTAACTATTCAAACTTTTATATTTATTAACTTGTTTAAAAATTAAAAAATTAAAAAATTAAAAATTACATATTTAGATGGGCTGGCCCATTTAAACCTATGATGAGCCAAGATGGGCCGGCCTATTTAAGGCCCACGGCATGGCCCGGCACGACCCACGGCATGGCCCGGCACGACCACGGCCCGGCACGACCCACGGCACGGCCCGACACGGCCCACGGCACGGCCCGACACGGCCCACGGGACGGCCCGACACGGCCCCATATAAAACTAGCCCGCGGGCCGGGCCGGGCCAAGTTATTTTTAATATGGGCCGGCCCGGCCCGGCCCACGAAATTCATGGGCCGGCCCGGCCCGGCCCGCGGGCCGTGTGGGCCTAAGGAGAACGGGCCGGGCCGGGCCGGGCCGGCCCGTTCTTGCAACACTACTTTGAAGGTCAAAATGGCGGTCAATCCTTTCAAAACAAAGATCAAACTTTCTTTTTCCATGCCTAATGCCCTTTTAACTCGACATTGAAAGGGGATCTTGCTGTTTTGATGATATTATTGAAATGGTAATTTATTTAACCTTATTAGTTATAATCTTATTACTAACAAAACAGTAAGTTTCAGTTTAAAAAATATATTATATATTAGATCGAGATTTATAGATATTTTACGAGTAGTGGAGTTTTAACCTCACGGAATAAAAGGATTTTTTTTTGTAAAAATATCATCCAAGTACATTGTTTTGGGATATAAAATGCCTTTTATGTATATAAATTAATCAATTTGATTTAATTTATTAAAAGCACTAAATATATATAAAAAAATTAAAATTAAAAAGAATACCGTCTCATATTGTTTAAGATTATGTGCTCTTTCTCCCTCTAAGAATTTTATGTTTTCCTAATTTTTTTTAGATTTTAATTCATAATTATTAATTTTAAAAAGAAGGGACATTTTATGTCTTAAAAAAACAGGTGAGATAATCTTTGGTTATATTTTCTCCAACAACAAAATACCATTTTTAATATTATGTAAACAACGGTACAACACCAATAAAATACACGTCATAAAAAATATACATTTTTTAAATTTTATTTTATTATGAAAGAAAAAAATACAGTGAAAAAAATAAAAGAACTATTATTAAAGAGAATGAGAAAAATGTCAGATTTTTGATATTTTTTAAAGTAAATATCAAGTTTTGAAAATATTTGTAATAAAAGTTAGATTTATAATGTAAATAACTTAATTATTACGTAAATAAGAAATATTTACATCGTAAATAAGGAGGCAAATACATTATTAGCTTCATAAATCTATTTATTGTGTAAATAATTGTGTAAATAACAATTATTTACACTATAAACAAAATGTTAGATAAATTATTTACATCATAAAATTGACATTTATTGAAAAATATTTTTAAAACTTGACGTTTACTACAATTAGTTTTGAAAACAAATTTTCTACAATTTCCGTTATTATATTATTACATACCAAATCTCATTCTCACCTTCTTCCCGTTCTTTAAAATGTTGAAACAAACCTCAATCTATCACGAAGAACAACGTCATGCATTGTGTGAAGTTGGATCATTGAAGTGGGATATAAGTGCCCTTGGAGTCATATTAGATGTTGGAACACACATTTAGAGGGAAAACCAAGCAAAATATACCAAGATCAGAATATGAACACCACACAAAAATCTTTATTCGATTAGTTATTTCCACCCTAAGCTGGTGCGGAAGGAGGTGAGGCCTGGAGGCATATGCTTCCCCTGGATTTTTGAGAATTTCTTTTAAGCCTCAGATTTTGCCTTTTCTCATAAATATATATAGTTCTTCAATTTTTTTCCTTAATGAATGCCCCCCTCAATCAAATATATCTCCACTAATCCAATTTCATTGTAATCTTTATTTGTCAAGGAGATCCCAGAAAATATTTTCTTGAATGTGCCAATTGAAATAATTGTTCTCAAATGTGTCTCTACTTAAGCATTTTTTTTTTTTACACAGTCCTCTCAATTGTTATCTCATGAATGTGTCCCTACTTAAGTTTAATATTTTTTTGTGGCACTCTCAATTACTATTTTCTCATCTGTACTTTCTAAATAATTTCTATCTGATTTGCCCACAATTTTTTTTTACTCAAATGCATTCTACTTGTGTGTGTGTGGGTTTGTTTTGAATGGTTATTTTTTTATTTTTACCTATAGATGGTTATTGTTGTTTTAGCCGCGTAATATAAATCCGAAGGTTGTAACAAATTTCATATTTGAGAAAAAAATTATATGATAATTAATGAGCAATGAACATAAAGAACTTATTAAATATGATTTTAGATAGAAACTTGTTCTTTACAATCTAATTAAATAATAAAGTGACCTCTTTCTTGCGAAACCAGCTACCGTGATAAAGTCGCCTTCATTGTTCCTTTCCCTCTTCCAATGGCCATGGCCATCTTTTCTTTACAGGTGAAAATTTTCAGTTTTCAGTTTTCAGTTTTTTGTTTTTTGTTTTTTTTTCGTTTGTGTGTGTGTGTGTGTGTAGATTTCATGACCACCGTCTCGCTGGGTTTGGTGGAAGAGGAAATATGAGTTCATAAGCTGTACCCTCAGAAGATACTTTCTAATTTTCCTCAAAAGTGCTCGACTGTAAAAATTTCAAAAATATATAATGTTCGATCAAAAAACAAGTTTTGATTGAAACATATATTTCAACCCACTATTCTTTAATATTTGTACTAAACTAAACACTCGAGAGAATAAGAAATTGAAAAAACTAAATTCTTCAAAGAAAATTATATTGACATTTCAAAAGATTTAATACACTAAATATGCGCATACGTTTGATAATATTAGGAATTGATATTTTAAAGGTTTTTAACACTTTTTACGCTCTTTAACTTATGTCCCTTCTGAATTAAAATCTTGTCTTTGTTACTGTCTCTAAACCCTATTAAGATAGTTCATTTTACTCTTACTAAAATAGTACATTTGGGTGGCACTAGTTCTATTCTATCCAAATTTTACCCCGTATATAATGGAAGTACTAATTTTGTCACATCAAGATTAATAGGGGTGAGTTATGCAATGTTTTAAATGTCAAACACCAAAGTGGAGTTTAAAGTAAAATTCAAGTATCATTTCCGAGATTAACCCAAAAAATTATTCTAATAACAAGCAGAAGTAAGTCACAGGATTCTTGCA
The DNA here is from genome assembly GCA_025403435.1 of Artocarpus heterophyllus. Classification (NCBI taxonomy): domain Eukaryota; kingdom Viridiplantae; phylum Streptophyta; class Magnoliopsida; order Rosales; family Moraceae; genus Artocarpus; species Artocarpus heterophyllus. The sequence continues at coordinate 20,211,357 of CM046354.1, read as the reverse complement.
TCTATGCCACTTATCAATGAGCTTCTTACACATGAGAAAACAAATAAGAAAGCAAGCAAGATCATGCGAATTCAAATTGATATTTTTGAATATATATTAAAATAGCCTGGGAATTAGATTCTCCTTAAGGTTGTTATTGATGACATTGTTGCTGTTTCCTTTTCTTTTCTTATTGTATTTTTTTCCCTCTACATCTGGAGTCTTCTTATCGAAGTTTTTTTTTTAAAATATTTCTAAGCTAATGATAGAAGTTTATAAAAATAATGATGGCATATTCAAAGAACTTGAAAGCCTGATATATGGATTCTACAAAGTGAATCACACATATTCCATCAACTGCAACCAAACTGGCTCGAACCTAAGAAACCTAAAAGGTAAATGTTGCAAAAATAATGCGATAGAAACAAAAAAAAACATACGAAAATTTACGTGTAAACCCAACATGAGAAAAAACCACTGGCAGAGGAGAAAAAAATTACTACACTCATGAAGGTTACAAGATGGAGGAGATTAGGAAGGCTAAAATTCGATAATAATAAAACCCTAATGCAATACATTATATATATAAAAAAAATCATATGAGCCCAAAAATATAAACTAAATGACCTAAAAATACAAAAAGTCCATACTGCAGGAGCTCCGCCCTCACACCCCCTGCAAGATCAGTGGTGAGCTACGGAATCAGGCGCTACCACCATAGATCTCATGAAAAATCTCACATTTGTTTTTCACCACAATTGTCGTGTCACACCCCAGGACCCGGGAGGTGATGTGGTAAATTAATTAGGTTAATTTAGTCAAATTTTAATTAAAATCACAAATTAAAGAATTTAGTTAATTATGAAAAATGTGATAAATCTAAAACTTTTTAAATGATTATTAAAATAATAAAACAGACAAGCGGAAAGTAACATAAAATAAAATAAAATAAAGGCAAGGAAATGCGTGTCGGGTCCCACCAGGCCCATAACTTGTGCACACACATAGTAGCGACATTAATTAATTCTACAACCACAGTCCAATGGAAAAAAGAAATTAAAATAATATATGCCTTGATTAATTAATACTAATAACCTATTCAAGTCTTCTATTGCTCTTGAATCCGATCGGTAGCCTCTCAATCAGTCTTAAGCTGTATTTCACCTAGGGAAAAAGGTTTGAAAACAAATAAAAAGTGAACGAAAGGCTCAGTAGGATTAGGTTATAAAAACATTTAATTTGAATATAAAATTTATAATTTAAGAAAATATTTAAAAACAGAATTAAATAAATAAATGAATAAATAAATTCGGTAAAATCAATCTTACTAAAAACTATTTATTGTTCGATAAGAAAGTATATTATTATCTTTTTTTGGGCAAACCATAAGTATCATCACCATGGTGGCCCAGCTGAGTTTCAGGACCTGCCCCAAGGTCGCACTCTACACGACCCGATCTCTGAGTATGGCATCATGCCCATCTATGCATTTCTATAGTTATTAAAATCTCATTTTACCAAGTGTATTCATTTACATTCATTATGCGATTCATTATGAAAATCACCTCATTTTACTATTTATGAAAACAACTGATAAAAATCTTTTTCAATCATTCATTGAAAATATTTTGAAAGAAATCATGTTGAGGCAAAAAATCAATTAAAAACTTGGCTGCCAAGGAAAAAGGTAAGAGTCCTACCTCAATATCCCGCATGGACGTTCAACATCGCAATCCCGATCCGCTATAGGTAGCTCTACGAAATCACAAACAACCTTAAATATAAACTAGGTTCATCAGTATCTAGCTTAAGATATTCTACACAACTAGGCTATCTTATGCTGTCCTAGTGTGCCATTTATGTATGTAAAATCATATTATAAAATTAAAATCTCAATTTGGGTTTAAAATAGGAAAAACGGGTGAAAAAGGATAAATTTTCGTGAAGCCTGGTTGGCCTGTCGGTTTCCCTGGTCTGGCCTGCCGACTATCTGGGTCTGGCTTGTCGAACCCACTATGAGTTTAGTCTGCTGATGATATGAATCTAGCCTACCGATCTCGAAGTTCGGCCTCCAAAATGGGAAAAATCTAAAAATTTTCAGACTCGGGTGTCGACATCCCCAAGCCCAAATCCTCATTTCCAACATGTTTTCTTAGTTCCCAGGCATACAAAATATTCATAGAAGATAGAAAAACATAATATAACAGTTTTAAACAAGTTTAAACAAGTTTTACATAGAAATTTCTAATTAAATCCAAAAATGGAAAAATAGAGAAAAAATAGAAAAACTTTATTCAAATCCGTTTTTCATCATGCTAAAACCAGATTCTAGATGATTCGAGTCTTATTAACTTAGATTAAAGGTTTCCTAAGTTCACGTAACTTGGATTACAGCATTTTGAAGAAATTCAAAACAAAATTTCAAAGTTTTAGAGTGAATCTAACCTTCAATTGGACCTTTTTGAGGAAGATTTGGAGCTTGAATCCTTGTTCCTTAGCTTCAATCAAGCAAGAAGAAGACTTGGGCTTGAAGTTCTTGAATCAAAATTTGGGAGAGAAAAGAGAGAGAGAGTGGTAGTGTGAAAGAGAGAGAGGGAAACGAGAGAGAGAGTCTGAGAGTGACAGAGAGAAAACATGCGAGAGTGAGGGAAAGAGAGGAAGAGAGAGAGATTAAATAAAAGAAAAGAAGGGTGGTTTCATTGTGTGAAAAACATGTGTCACCCACGGTTCTACAAAAGGAATATATTTGATATTTGATAAATTGTTTTGTTTCAAAAGTCAAAATAACATATAAAAATAATTAAAAATGATTGAAAATAATTGTGAGTAAAATTAATTTGAAAATATTACAAAATAGTTAAATTAAGTTCTAATTACATTATGGCACACTAATACACCATTTTACACCCTAATAACACTTATTGAATTCGGAGTGTTACATGTCGCACTGCGAAACTTTTCGGGTTAAGCCAAACTGAATTCGGATTACCAAACTTTAAAAATAAAACTTTATTAAGTAGAACGTACAATCTTACCACCACACTAAATAATCGTGGTTGAACTTAGTCATGGCTTTTATGTCAACATGAAATTTCATGTACCACGGAGATTTTTGTCGCACATCTTGAAATGGTGCGCAACATGTAGTGTCTCTCTTTCGGTCTAAAGAATTTAATGTTCTATAAGTTGCACTTTCAATCTCAATCTTTATCAACTGCAAATTCTTGCTTTTGGGGTCTTGGCTATAGACCAAAAAAAGTTGTCGTTACTTTCCACTTGTTTCTGTCTTTCGGGTCTCTCTTGAGTTCATGAGTATTCCGTTTTGGGTGTAGAATTGACTGATTAGATTTACACCACCAGCTTTTGAGCACGTTGTACCAGAAAACAAAAAAAGAAAGAAAAAAAATTCTATACCAATCTAAAATATTCAAAAGCTAACTGCACCTTCAACACATTACACCTAAATAACCCTTCAAATGGCAATACAGTAACATTTTTCTACAGTGATAACCAAATCTATAATTTTTACAGAAATCAAAACTGAGATAGTTTGGATCATACAGAGGACGAAGGAATGCAAGTGTACACTTATAACTAATTTGTATATTCGATGTGGGGTGCGCTGATTAGCAGAATGCTTTTTACAGAAGACCAATTCCTCCTAAATTCAGCCATAGGGAACAGAAAATCTTTATGGAATCCTTTCAGAACCCACTGATCAACTCCGCCTTTTGACACCAGAAAATGCTGCCGTTTAGTATATCCAACCTACCGATGTTCATCCCTTTGTAAATAAAGACACATTTTAAAGCTAAAGTAGATTCAAAGATATCTAAGGACTAGCAGCACCAAAAAGTTGTCTGCAATCTCATTGGATTAACAGTCACTTTCGATCCTGTGAAGGAGCTCTAAAATATTTCCAGCTTTTCTCTTGGCCCTATCGGTCCCATTCTCTGACAGTTCTTTCAAAACCTCTTTTGCACCAAGTTCGCTTGCTAGATTCAGCTGCTGTGGATCACCTGCACAAAGGGACCACAAGACAGCAACTGCATTCTCCCGGTTGCGTGGGGAACCCGTTCTTATGACCTCCACCAGAACAGGGATTGGCTCAGCTTGGCCAATTGCCATCTTTGCTTCTTGATGGCTGGCAAGAATGGCCAGAATTGCGAGCGCCTCATCTACCATACCACCTCCGGCATCCTTTAGCAATCTCATAAGTGGGTCTACAATGCCAGCCTTTACAGCCCTGGCCTTGTTTCCCTGATAAATCGAGAGATTAAAAATAGCAGTGGCAGCATCCTTTTTCCCTCTAGGAGTCCCCTCGCAGAGCAATTTTATAAGAGCAGGGATAGCCCCAGCTGCTCCTATAGAAACCTTGTTCTCATCGACCACGGATAAACTGAAAAGGGTGGCAGCTGCATTTTCTCTAGCCTCCATGCTTCCATTTTTCAACACATCCACTATATCAGGTATAGCTCCTGCATTTACAATCGTTCCCTTGTTAATATCGTTTATTGAAAGGTTAAGAAGTGCTGTAACAGCATGCTCCTGGGTTCGAGGATCAGGGGAGGATAGCAGTTCAACAAGAATTGGAATGGCTCCCGCCTCAGCAATGCAAACCCTATTATCTGCATTCCTTTTTGCCAGCAGACGGAGCTCGCCAGCAGCTGCTCTTTGTTGCTCTGGATCTCCGTTTGCTAGCTTTTCTAATAACACATCAATAGCAGCCCGGTCGCAGTCTGAGACAGAGCTTCCGGATTTCTTGCTTCTACAATTTCCTTGTGTCTTTGGCAGCTCGACGCCATTGCTCTCACACCATAAAGCAATCAAACTTTTCAGGACGTAGTTAGGTGTCAAGGCTGTGTGCAATAGTGTCTGCTGAGTCTTGGGACAGGTCTTATGCCCTGCTTCCAACCACTTCTGGATACATGATCTTTCATATGTCTGCAAAAAAGGAAGCAAGACAGTTAAAATCACAATAATAATCAACAGACAAGCCAAAATCTGCAAAAACAATTATCGAATAATACCTGTCCAGTAGAGACAATCACAGGATCTTTCATCAGTTCAAGTGATATTGGGCACCTAAAATCATCTGGGATAATGGGAGATCTATGCTTAATGAAGCCCTTATCACCTACAGGGACGTCGTTTACTGGGTTCTCTGACAATACATAGTCCATCAACTTCTTAAGCAACGATGACATCTTTTGAAAGGAGTCCCCTGGATTTCCATCAGTTATAATTACCAATTCATGGAACGCAACTGACTCCTTTTTTAGGTCATTGAGAGTCTTCAGATGCAGCTTTTCCGAAAGCCTTTTCAAAATTGTCGGGTGAGGGTCATCTTCTTTCTCGGCCATGGCTAAATCCATATCCAGTTGTGAGTCAAGTGGCTCTGTTCTTTCTTTTGCTCTTTTGAATTGAGAATGCACAAGCTCAATCTGAAATAAATAAGCTGGGCATCATAACTTTTGACAACACTTCAAAATTAACCAACTTTATTAAACTATACAAGTACCTGTTCTTGAACTTCATCCGATATAGCAAATTTCTTATAAGGAATCTCAACCAAGGCTGCTTCAATTTGTTTAGTCATGCTGTGGAACTTATTTGCAATCTCCTCGCGGTGGAAAGCCTTTTAATATAATTTTTGAGTAGAAAAATGAAAAGGATTGTTATTGACATTGACACAAAGGAATCAACAGCATCAATCTTGGTAAAGATGATACTCAAACTCAAGCTGTGTTTACATTCAATTATATTGGCAATCACATTAGTATTACAACAAAGTAACTTTAGAAAAAAAAAAACACAACATTACTATGCAAGCATAAATAAAAGTGGCAAAGACGATGAAAAATGCACAGGAATTACATTCTAATATAATTTCAGATCCCAAAATGAGCAGAATAGAACATAGAGACACTATATATTAATCCAAACATTGGAAGGAAAATTTTCTAGATCGCTAATTAGATCCCAATACATTAACACAAATATTTTGACAAAAAGAAAATGCTTTGGCTTAAGCTTTTCTCTTATTTTTTCCTTCAAAGTTCAAAACTTTTCATAAAATCAAAATCATTACATGTTTGGTTGCTTAGAAAATGAAGGAAAGAAGAATTCTCGGATCAAGTCACTACATGTATGGTTGCCTAAAAAAAAATGAAGAAAAGAAGAATTCTCGGATCAAAATAACCCTCCAAAATTCTCGAAGACCTCAATATCCACTCTTCCGTTACCAAAATGCAAACTTCCACTTTCAACTTAGCAACACACAAATTAAGGAAAAACAAAAACATAAAAAAGAAAACGAGCAAGCGAGAAGTTATTCACCTGATAAATCTTGCTTCCCTGGTTGACCGAGTCGAGAAGATCCTTGGTGGAGTCCAAAGCGAGTTTCAGAGACTCCAAGGCTTCAATTTCTTCATCTCCGATCGCTCCGTCGCCGTCTCTCAATTCCTCGAACATGGGGCTCAAGAGCTTCACTCGCCGCACCAAATCCCCGCTGGTCCTCTTGAAAGCGTTGCGCGACTCCGGCAACTCCGATATCGCCTTCACCGAGTCAACGAGTTGACTCAAGACCGAGTTTCTCAGGTCTTCCCCTGTCTGGCCCATCTGGCGCGAAAACTGGCCAGGACGAACAAGAAAATTCCCTTAAATCGGAGAATCCAGACCTATAATTTCACGATTTGAGAGAGATTGGAGTGTCGGTGGGACGCTAGCAACGGGAAGGGTAAAACCGGAAATTGAAATCCGCCATGGAAGTTTAGGCGAAGGTTTGGTGGTTTTATTGCGCAGAAAACTTTTTGCAAGTTTTGGCCTGTGGTTCTGTATTCGAGAAAACTAGCTAAGGATTTAAAGCAAATATTCTAGACTTTATAATTAAATCAAGAAGAGAAAATTACTTTTGCCCCCCTAAAAAAAGGAAATTTTTGTCTTTAATTAATTTTTTTTAATATTTTTTTCTTTTAAGCAATTTTCTTGAAAAGGTCTTTAATTAATTTTTTAAGATCAATAATTGGCTTAAAAGTCTGCTAAAAGAAATAAGAATCATTCCAACGACCATGTCGTCTTATCTCCGAATGGAATTAGGATGATGTCACTTTATGAGTAAAATAATTGTCCTCTTATTGACTATTTTATCCTTTATTTATTTTATTTTAGTTTTTTTTGGTCATTCCTATTTTCTTAGTCCTATGCCAAATTTCAAATTTGTGAGGTAGAAAGTTTCTAGAATTTTAGCATCTCCCAACTCTACACTTTATGCATTATAATGAAGTTTGCTAAGTTATACCTGTAACCATTCTACAACCATTCTTTGACGAAGTACAAATAATAAATTGATGTCACAACCACCAAACTTTGGACTATTGTTTTTGTTTTCGTTTTTTTTCTTTTGCTTTTTTGTTGTTTTGTTTTTGTTTTTTTGTTACCATTGATAGTATTTTTTTTAAACGAGAAATTATTTTATTAAAATGATTATATAAGTGCATATGACCCTGCATTATATGGGATGATATTTTCAATCTTAACCATGTCCATCAGTAAAATTTGGTAAACCTCGAGAAGAAAGACTTGTCTGAGACCAAATGATGGGAAGCTTTCTCGGTACATTGATAATGGAACACATGTAAGAGTCAAAACAATCGATGGAAGACTGATGATTTGAGAGCACGTAACATATAGAACATATGCCACCAAACGCTCTGTATTAACTAATGTCCATCAAAACATAACTAAACTTGAAAGGTGGGGAAGCCACATTTATTATTATAGCAAAATCAACCATAAACAATCTAAATCTATAGAGATCCAAAAATTGGTGGGAGGAAATAACTGGAAACAAGGGCGAAATGATAGCCTTTATTACAAGAGTTGCAATAAACAGGCAGTGAGATAGCAGCATACACGTCATCTTTGCTCCGACGATCTCGTCTCTCCATTGGCAACACGAACTCCATCACTGAATAGGTCGTCAATGTAGAGCAGGTGAATGTATTTAGGGGGTCAACCGGCCGACAACACACCACCGACAGCGGGCTAAGCTATTCAACTTTCTTCACTCTATCGCTTGCAGTTTTTTCTCCCTCTATGAGGGTTAAGTACCATTGATAGTCTTCTTCCTGATGTTGTTTGAGAGTGGCTATAATAATGTCATTAGTGCTATCCTCACTGCTTGTGATATCTCTCTAAATAGCTTAATTTTTGTTGATGTTAAGAACCTATATTAGAATTCGTGGTGGCTCTTGAAGCTTCATTACTCTGAAGATGATGATCATTTGCTAGCTAATAGTGAGTTTGGAAAATGAGTTTAAATTCAAAAAATAAATTTAAATATTTTAACATGTGAGAGCTTTAAATTATAGCATATTTTTATTTTACACTATAACATATGAGAGTTTTACATTATTTATGTTTTAAATTAATAAATTTGAACTTTTCTCTCGAACATGAAGTAAGTTTCGAGTATAGGTTTTTTTGGCTTGAAAAAGTCTTGATAATATCACTACTTTTGTTATGCCCTTAAAATTTAAGGGCACTTGTCTTAAATGAAAATCTATACATTTTTCACTTAGAGAAGAAAAAAGAGATCACAATCGACTTACAACAAGGAATGGCATCTACGAGGAAGTCAAATGGAGTTTAACACTAATCAAATTATTCAAAACGATTTGAAATTTTTGTTATACCATAAAGTAGGCCTATGTTTATTTCATCCTAGATAAGTAGAGTTTTTAATGAGACACAATTCTTTTCTTTTGACTGATTCTCTCAATCGGACCAAATCAAAACGAGATAAAATCCTGAAAAACCATTTTTTTAAAAATTTATAATAAGATAACGTTGCCATAGTGGAGAAAAGGGGGCAAAAAAAGGAGCTTCTTAACCTTCCCATTGGCCGAGTCAAATCCTAAAACATTTGTCTTTCTTGTCTAACCTTTGTTTTATGCAGCCATTAGCATTACAAATGTGCAAGTACAGGGGAAGTGACCATATTAAGGGCAACTCTTACTAGTGTTTCCATTGTTCCTCTATAAATTGGTTCATTATTACTTTATTTAAAAAAATGCTTTTGAGTTCTGATATTGTTCAAAATGTCACTGTTTTTAACATAAAACGTACTTCTAAGACAAAAAGAAAATTATAGACAACGTGTTCTTAGAGTTTTCTTTTTTTTTTTCAAATTTTTTTCATAATATTTTTTTTATAGTTTTCAATTATTAATCCTTTCAGTTCCTGAATCTAGCCTTCTGTTGCTCCTTTAACATTCTATCTTTTTAAACATTGTGCAAGTTGGTTGATCATGAAATATGCACAAGGGCCTTGCACATTCTTCCATTTAACAATTCACACATTCCGCGCTTAGGCTTTGAACATGCTTTTTGGCTTATTTAATTAGAAGGGCGTTGTTTTTCTTACTCCTTCTATAATCATTTTGATTTATCTAAACACATTCATATCTAATTCTAACAATGTCATCAATCAAAACATACTTGTTTTTGTCCTCATACTTGATTTATCTAAACATAGTCATATCAATGTCATTTTTCACTACAAGTTGTACTGCTATTTTAGCCATTAGGTTAATCTAAAATTCCCCCCTAATGGAAGACAATCTTTTTTTCCCCCCTCGCTTGACCGTTACTAAAGTTCCTCATTAAGAAACTATTGATGGATAATTAGTATTAGAAACAAAAAGTTTTCAGTATCCTTAAAATATATATATATATATATTTCAATAGCTTAAAAAAAAAAGATACTTTTGACCTTATACAAAAAATAAATGGCTAGGGGCCAAACAAACTGTACAAATCACCATCAAAGTTCTCCCAACAAAAGAAATGATTATTTATCTTTTTATATCTTATTCAAGTTTATTTAAACAATATATCTTTATTTTTTATCTTATTAAATTTATATCTTTAAATTAAGTTTAATACACAAAAACTATCCACGTAAATAAAACACTAATTTTTTATATACTACTAATTAATAATACTAATTAAAATTGAAAATATAACATTTTTTAAGAAATTTAAATTAACACTCAAAAAGAATAAATAATACGAATCATAAAAAAAGAGAGGCATCAAACCCTTTCCCCCACACCCTCGTCCTCTCCGTCAGAGTCATGCTGGGGACTTATGAAGGGGGTTGCAGCAACATCAGCGCTTGGGAATGCGACAAGACCGTGAGGCCTGGGTTGTCTCCATCGTCGAAGGACTACGGTGGGGTAGCGATCTATGGGCCTTCAACTGTCGATCGCGTTTCATGGTGGGTTGCGATCGTTTGTAGAGGGCCCGCGATGTCAGTGCCTAGGTTGTCTCTGTCGGAGGAGGATTGTAGTGGGGTCGCCGTGGGAGTGAGGCGGTGGGTAGGATTAGGAGATGGGAGAGGGCTTGCTGGTTTTAGGTATGGCCCTAGCTATGGCCATGAGAAAGAGAAAGACAGACGCCGAGGAAGGGGTCGCTTGGGGGTTGTTGGAGTCAGTTGGGTGGATCTGAAAAGGATAAGAAGAAGGAGGAGATTGGGTTTTTTGTTTTGGTTTGTTTTGTTTCTTTTTTTTTTTTTTGCCTTTTTGGTTTGTTGATTTTGAATTTTTTTGGGTTAAAAATCACAACAATGGTTGTGATTTGGTGTTTTAAAATCAATGGCCATGATCTACCTTAATATATATCAATTATTTGAAATGTAATTTAGTAACTCTAATTAAAAAATTGATATTCAATAATTTTTAATGGTCAAACTTAACAGTTAGAGACTAAGGGTTTGTTTGTTTCGATACTTGAATCACGGTTTGAATTATTTTGTTATAGTATTTTCTCTCATAAAAATTTAAATTTTCATTCAAATACTCTATTCAAATACTCGAACCAAACGAGCCTTAAATCGTATCTTTTTTAAACGGTTAGATCTAGTTAAATAAAAAAAAGATCGGAGACTAAATTGCACATTTTTACAGAAGTTAGAGACCAATCTAGCTATTTAGGGTTGGTTTGATTGGATATTCAAATCACGGTTTGAATCATTTTGCTACAGTATTTTCTCTCATAAAAATTTAAATCTTCATTCAAATACTCTACTCAAATACTCAAACCAAATGAGCCCTTATTCTAATTTTAAAGTTATCGAGATTATCCTTAGGGATTTGGACTAATCCATCTTGAATCCAAACAATTTTTCTTTCAAGAAATCTTATTCGATAGGCTTTTCCATATAGAGAGATTCTAATTTAGACTAGATTTTAGACACAATATCTTCTTCATCCACTTACCTCGGAATATTATCAGCAAAATTCAAGATCAAATGACTGCAAGCAGATTCGAGTACCTCTTGATAATCAAGAGCCTTTACGCACTTCTGTTGAACTATAATCGCTCATGTTTTCTTTCTTCACTTATTGAAATTGCCTTAACCATCAAACTTTTCGATCTCGATCTTTATAGAATCCATTTTTATTCTCAAATCCTAATTCTTGAAAAAATACCGAATCCATCTTCACATAATAACCTGGCTCTGATACCACTTGTTAGAATTTAAAGATATAAATTCAAAAAATGATTGGAATTGAGAAAGAGAAGAACAAATAGAACACAACATTGGTTTTACTTGGTTCAGGTTTGGATTGAAACCCTACGTCCAAGGCAAGGGTTTTCCCCTAGCACAATCTATTATCGAAAAGATTGCACCCTCAAACCTTACTATACAATCTCAAAGAAGTCTCACTCAATTACAAGCTTTTTCCCAGCTTTTCTCATAAAGTCACTTTCGCATAGATTTTCTCTCGCCCAACAACTCGATCTCAAAATACAGAGAACTTTGTCTAATTGCACAGAGTAATTTTTCTTCTTGCTTAGTCTCCTATTTATGTCTTCAGGAACAAAAAAAAAAAAACAAAGACTCGTTTTCATAATAAGTGAACCAGGACTCTTAACCAATCAGAATATAGGCTTATCCATTAGTTAGAATAAAAGATCATTAAGTTAAGCAAATCAGACAAATTGCAGCCTTATAAAAAATAACTAACTTTAAATAAACTCACAAATAGAGTCATAATTGCACCAGACGGATTTGACCTTGCTTTTGCTCCGGGAAAACTGGTCGGTGAAAAATATTTGGCTTTTAACGCTCAGGCTAGTAATGAGTTCGAGAAGACTAGAATACACCAACCTAGTTTGGCTAACAAGGCTTTATTATAAACCTTCATATCCAAAAAACTCACGTCCCCATCCAGTTTTGCACGGCACAATTTTTCCCATCTAGTCTAATGGACTTTCTCTACTCCACATTCCCACTGCACCAAAACCATGCAACAAGGGATTGAAGTTCCTCGCAAAGAGTAGAGTGTATTTTGAAAACACTCATCGCATAGATAGAGGTGGTTTGGGCAAGCGTCTTTAACAAAGTCTCCCTACTACCAATCGAGGATAACCAACCCTCTAAAAGAGTTTGAATTTATGGATCATGGGCCTTGATTTTTTGTTTCTGGCTATGTTTATGAGACTTGAAGAATTGACCCAGTGCCTAAGGGCTTCAACATCAGAGTTAAAAGAAGTCTTGTTTGATAAGATATATGTGATCTTAAAGTGTTGATCAAGACTAATTCGAATCTTGAACAAGATATAACCGAAACTGGCAGAAAAATTGATCAATCATCATTTTGCAATAGCACAATTCTTCGACCACTTATTCAACAAACAATATCTGTACAATATTTATTAATTAAAAGAACTATTGCCTCATAAAGTCATAAATCTACAAGACTAGGGCGTGGTCGTATTTTACCACCATTGCTACTAATTAATAGTGGGGTGCTTATCGAATCTGTGAATCCATTCGATTTAATCTAATCGGTCGAATTGCAAGCCCGAATTATATATATATATATATATATATACTACATAAATTTCAATTCATATGTTTTTATATATTTAATTTTTTTTAATAAACGTGTATATCATGTGCCAATTTAGTTTTGTGTTTCTATTACAGTTTAATAATGAGAAATTGCTGTACATATCATTTGGTAGAAACTAGTTGTAAATCGTAGCATTCGTTTTTCAAAAATGAAGAAAGTAGAATATTTAGGATTGAACGATTTATAAACTACCAAAAAACCCAAAATAAACTTATTTGTACTGTTGTGAAAACCCTAGCCCCCTCCTTGTGCCACCCCAACAATCACGCTGACTGAACTCTAAACGACTTTGTTTTTATCTGGACTCTAATTTAGGACGGGTGTGCTTGCACATTTTTTTTCATTTTTAATACATAACTTATTTAATAAGTCGATATTATTCGTAGATATCAGAATTTAAATACTAAAGAAGATGAGTTACGTATTAAATATTAGGAGACATCGGCGAACAATATCGATAAGAAATGTGTATACAAAGAGGGTGTTTAGCAGTGGTGGGAACCACTCAGTTCCCACCACAATCTCAGTTATGAATAGTGTAAAGCTCTTATATGTTACAGTAACAATAAAAAAAATATGCTACAGTATAAAACTTTCACATGCTACAGTAAAAGTGGTTCTCACCACTGGTTCCCACCACCCTTCCAAACACCCTAAAAATCTTCTTAAATGAGAACAGAGAAAAAAACGATAAACAATATTGTAAACGTAAAACAAAATCTGAGAATGATAAAATATCGTTCTTTTTGTTACAGGTAACCCATGTGTAAATCACGTAGGCTTATTTTTATCTATTTGAACAAAAATTGAAAATAGAATATAAAACGAGAAGTTTTAAAACAAGGGCAAAATAATAATTTTTAAAATTAAAGGGCTTAAGTGAGAAATTTTGAATACTCAAAAGATAAAGTTGCAATTTTGAAATTCGAAAAATAAAAGATACAGTAAAATTTAAAAGTTATTAGTGTTAATAACCTTTGTATTCATTTATAAGTGACTGCACGTGTCATTCTTTTAAATTCGTATATTTACCGGGCGGTTACAATGCTAGCGTCATTTAAATATATCCGTGTATTTACTAGTCTACGACGATTCCAGCAAATCCATGTATTTATTAGTACCTATGTGCATTTACCGATATATATGTGTATCAAATGGTGGGTGACGTGTCAATGTTCGACTAAATCCATGTTTTTGTACTTTGTACATAAATACATGCACAAAAAGAGTGCACATCTCATACCGAAACAATACATGAACACACACACACACAAATTCACTGCTTTTTGAATTCTTTTTTTTTACCATGTTTACCGTTTTTTTTAAACAAGAAATCCAAATGTTTCAAGGATTATCAATTGGGTTATATTTATCGAGAATTAACGACAATTCAAGAATTGGTATAAAAATTGCGATTAGAATTGGTATTACTCATCATATATAACTCCGCGCAAGTGCACGTGTATGTGAACTGAGAAACTCTGGAAATTTCCAATCGAAGGAGACTTGCACTGCATTTTGCGTAACCCAAACCAAAATAATAATTTCATTTTTAGGGGTAAGCAATATGATAGTTTCACACCAAGAATTTATAATCTTCTGTTTTTCCTCGTTAATTTTTTCCGTGAAAACATCACAGCAGACCACAGCCATCAGAAAATGCAGGCATTTGGAAATATCCTCGTAACATACACCAACTTGTAGTTACAGGAGGGTAAATGAGTTCCCCCATAGCACCAGTCTTTTTGACCAATTCACTTTCAGAGGTTCTACAATCACTGAGCAGTAGGCCGAGGCAGTCGTTTTGCGATTTCCTGTGTTTTTGAAAAAAGAAAAAAAAAAGAAAAAGAAAAAGAAAAAGAACCACTCTCAGTTCACCTAGGATCTTTCTTTAAGGCTTGAGCCAAAATTACAATCTAATCATGGTTAAGGCCATAGAAGCTTATGAGCAAGATCTACATCCCCAACAGCACATAAGTGAAAGTAGAACATGTTTAGAAGCCTCTTATGCATTTACGCAGGGAAACAGGCAAGCAGACATTTCTTATATCTTTCCAGCTTTCCATACATTCATAGTTTCATGGTTGTGAGGCCTAGTTTTGAGAGAATTAAGTGAAATGCTAGAGAGAAAAATGCAGCATGATGTATTTGTCATATGTTAAAGAACCTTACTTATTCAACCAATATCCCAAAGCATGCTAAATTGCCAAGTTAACTTGTGTATAAAGATCCTTAATTTAAGATTTTTAATTGACACATCACGATCCAAACGATGCCGATTCACAAATCAAATGATAAGCTTTATAAAGAAATCAGAAATACCTCAAACAGTTGATTGATGTTATCTGCTGTCTTTGCAGATGTCTCAATAAAGAACATCCCATTCTTTTCCGCGTAGTCCACACCATCCTTCATAATTCAATATTTGAACATAAGCTCAATAAATTTTGTATCTTTTACTTGACATAAGAAAACTATACGTTAACATTCTACTGGATAGTGGTAGAACAGCACTCACTTGAACAGGTACTTCCCGCTTCTCATGAAGATCAGCTTTGTTACCAACCAAGGCCATAACTATATCAGGGCTCCCATGTTTCTGCAGCTCCTGTAGAATGCTCAGCTTTATCAATTACTTGGATGGAAAATTCCAGGAAATCATAACTAGATATAAACTATTGATATGATGTTATAAGAATAGTTGGATATGAATTTAAGGACATCTTTTCGCTGGCATGGATCTGCAGCGAGAAAATAATCGTGCATTTAACCAGTCATCAAAGATGTGACATCCCCAACATGGTATAAACTTACTCCAACAGTCCAACTCTAAGAGATCTTAGACTAAGTAAAAAACTTGTGTATCTCTAAAAAAAAATAAAAATAAAATAAAACAAAACTTCTGTATCTACATACATATGTAGAGAATAGATGGTATTATAAAGTGCCGAGTGCTGACTGGCTTAAAAGGAAACTAGATAATCAATGAGGCGGAAGGAAAAGAGTAAATTATGAAGCCAAGTCCAATCACAATGATATATAGTCCTTATTTTCTCAACTTTTGCATAGAAGGCAATAGAAAAAAAATGGTAAATTACCTTCACCCAATACTGTGCTTTGGAGAATGATTCTGGGCTTGTTATATCATACACAACAACGGCAACAGCAGCACCTCGGTAGTAAAGGGGAGCTAATGCAGCATATCTGAAACAATCAACAACTAAGTTTTAATTACGAAATGTGAATCCAAAGAACAATAATGGGGGGAAGCATGTAGGAACGACGCAGAACTACCAACATATTAAGATAAAATTTTAAATAAGATGTCAAATGCAAGTGATTATTTAGAACACGAATACACATAGAATCCAAGATGTTTAACAATGAATTGGCCATGAATACCTCTCTTGGCCAGCGGTGTCCCATATTTCGAACTTCACTGTTGTAGAATCTTGCAAAGCTATTGTCTGTGACAAGAATGAAGCTCCAACAGTGACCTGAAATCACAACAATAGGAAAAATTGATTCGTTTTACTCTTCAATGTTGATGTAGAATTAAATTAGAATTTTAAGTACAAAGTTGTATAGTTATCTATTAGGATATATTTTAGCTATTTATTTTTTATTTAGGATTATGTTTATTTACAGGACTTTTCAAATTTAGTTAAGTCTATATCTTTGTTAGTTATATCTTTATAAATACCTTAGTGATTGTAATTCTTATTCAGAGAGTTGTGATTGGTTAATGAATATTGAGTTCCTACTTTCCTCTTCTTGACTGTTGGTTCTCTTCTTAGAATCTCTTCTTCTCTATTTATGGTTTCTATATCCCTTGTGGTCCTACAAGGCTACATCAGACAACTACAGCATTTAATAGTGATAAGTGTGCATTTGGATATCATGTGATAGGAACCATCCACACCAATTCAGAATTGCAAAGAAAATCAGTCTTCATAGGTGAATATTTTTCTAGGATAAACCTAAAACGATGATTCTACAAACAAACCCAGCAATGGTTCGAGTAACTACTATGCCTACCCACTTTGGTTTCCCAAAAAAATTCCCCGCTAACAAAAGCCCGCCTGTCATTATCTACAAACCCTCTTATTTATGCTACTAATCATTCTAAGAAACTCTAACTGCCATCCAAAGTCTAAAAACTACTAACAAACTACTGATTCCCTTAACCAACTACAACTCCTATGATCATGCCACACCAGAAAAGCAAGGCATACATAAAGGTTGTGCCTCCTCATTTCTACTACATTTACCTAGAGGTGACAATAATCGTGTTCGTACCGTGTTCGTGTGGGTACGTTTACAACACAACACGTTTAGCCCGAACACGAACACGACACGATTAATAAATGTGCAGAAATGCAAACACGAACACGACACGCCTATGGCACGCGTAACACGGCACGACACGATTAACATGATTATTAAACGTGTCGTGACGGGTTGACACGATAACAACACGCATATAACACGTTTATGACCCAATTAACTAAAAATTAAAAAAAAAATTAAAAAATTTTAATTTTTTTTTTTAAAAAGCCAATAAAAAAAAATTAACAAAAACACAATATCTAATTAATACTAACCTACTATAAATATTTCAAATATTTTTATTTTTAAGTTTAAATGTGTTATAAATGGGTGGGTCGTGTCGTGCCGTGTTAACAAGTTTACGGCCCGTTTAATTAAACGTGTTAAGGTGTGTTTAGCGTGTTAGCACGAATCCAGCCCGTTTATTTTTATGTTATTCGTGCCAACCCATGTATAGCACAATTAATAAATGTGCAGTCCAAACTCGTTTATCTCGTATCATGTCATTGTGCCATGTCTGAAATTACCGGCCCTACATATACCAATATGCTTGTTGAGAGCCTTATGTCTAAATCCATATCCTTTCAATGGTTTTCATTTCAAAGATGTTATCTGGTAGCTAGCTTAGATTGACCAAACAGTAGTTACTAGCTATGGACCTCATTATCTAGCTGGTGTTAGATACTCAAAATCAGAAATATGGAGAAAGGTTAACTACATACTTGTCCATGCCTTAAAAGGAAAGAAAAAATAATAATAATAATAACCAAAACAAAAAAAAGAAAAAAAATATTTTCCACACCACTACACACGACTGACATTTTCTTTTAGTTTTACCTTGGATGTTGGATCAAATTGGCCGCGAACAAATCTGAGAACAATACAACTTTTACCAACTCCAGAATCACCTAACAGAACAAGCTGTGGACAGTCACAAATGAGGTGGTCAATTGCATTTAATACCATTAAAAATCTCGACAATAAATGTACTAAAAAAACCCATATGTAAGGCTCTGTTCAAAACTCCCCATCTTCACCCGTTCTTCCAATTTAAATACTTGCTCAAAAAAAAAAAAAAAAAACACAAAAACAAAAACAAAAATCTTCCAATTAGCAAGACCATGAACAAATCAACTGAAAAAGTAAATCAAAATAAAAAATAACTATGTAATTTAAATAAAAGCTCTAATCTTTCTTACCTTTACGCGAATATTTTTCGAATCTGGTGCACCAGCGTTCTCCGAATTTTGACCCACCAACCTAGCAGAGCCACCCCTATCTGCGGACCCAAAACTCCCAATCCAATTAAGTTCAATAATTATCCCCAAAATTCATCAACGAGCAAGGAATAAGCTCAGTTAAGCAACTGAAAGAAACTACAATCGCTATCAATTTCAACGTGTTTCGGCTCATAAATTAAAAGAATCAACGAAATTAAGGGGCTCGACGCAAGGGTTTCACTGAAATCAATCTTCAAAGGGGATTAAAACTTGTATTGGAAATGAAATAGGTTTGGGATTTACCTGGAAGAGACGAGGAACAACCCATTTAGATGGCGAAAATTCCCTGATTTAGGAAGTGATACGTACAGGAAGACGATCAGACGGGACAATGAGAGCTTCAAGACTTGCGCTTTTTTTTCTTGGTAGAACCAATCAGAATATTAAAAACGACACTAGGTACAAACTGGGAATTTTTTATAAAATTGTTTTTATACTTCCCACCCAAAAAATCATTTTTACTCCTCAACCTTCAAAAATGGACCTGTCCCTTCTTTCAAGGAAAAAAAAAAGAAAAAGAAAAAGAAAAAGAAAAAGAAGACCAATCCTTCTCCTCGAACATTACACTGTAAGCAAGTATCAATCCTTTTCGTTCAATTTTATTAAGTTTTTGGGTATTTTTCCGGATAACATTTTTTCCCTCAAATTATGTAACTAAGTTTGTCCTTGGAGTTTCAAAATGTGCTACTGTAATCCTTCATATTTTGATTTATAACGTGTGCAAGTTTTTACATAACTTTTTTCTATCTGATTTTATTATGCGTAACAATAAATAACATTTTTATTTCAATTTTAAGAGACCTATACATGTCAAGTATGAACTATTAATAAAAATAGTCTCAAAATTTTCTTTAAAATTTTATTAACCTTTTTTCACACTTAAAAAATATTTTGAAATTTTAAAAAGTAAAATACCAATAAAAACTTCAAATATATGAAAGAAATTTTATTAATATTGTTAGAGTTTTGTTTTCTTTGAAAATTTTGTATTATATTTTTTTGGTATATTGATTATATTTATGTTATATGTATTTTTTCATTTCACTCATATATATAACTTTTAAAATTTCAAAATACTTTTTAGGTGTGAAAAAATAAAATTTTAAAGAAAATTTTGGTATATAAAAAAAAAGAGATTCTAATGGTATAATGGTTTTAATTATTTTTTTGTTTTTAATCATCTATGAAGACTATTTTTGTTATAGTTTTAATTTTATAATTATTTTATAACCAAAATTACCAAAATGCCCTTAACTTTTAACATAAGGATTATTTTTGTTAACAATTCATACTTTAGGAAGAATAGATGTTACGTTTTGAAGTTTGAGAGACAAAGGTGTTATAAAGGCTATAATCCAAGGAGAATTTTTGTAATTAATCCTAAATATTTTTTTGCAATAGGCTAATTGACCTCGAATACAAAGAATAAATCAAGGATGGGATAAACAAAACAACAAAACAACAAAATCACCGCTTTTTAAGTGAAAATTAAAAGGCTTCAACAAGATGTCTTCAACAGGATAAAAAAGAGACAAAAGAATTCTACAGGGCAAATGAGTTTTTTGTTCACAAAATTGCATATAATATGGATAAAAACAAACAAGTTACTATTGATAAAATATTGCAAAATGGAGAAACAAGTACAACAAAACCTTCAACCCAATCAAAGCGGAAATTGGACATAGAGGCACGTGTAACACACATTTTCCCTAGAATAGATTTGCCCTCTCCATGGGTGCTTGAGATTACGTTGAGCGTCTGTCTCTTAGGATACAACGACGATCGAGCAGGACTTCGACACCATGTCTTCCCTCTATTACTAGAAACCTCAAGCTTTAAGAAAAAATAAATGCCTAAGAACACTAGGGAGATTAGAGAGAGTTTCTCCTTTGTCGTGTGTGTAAATGAGTTGAGAATGACCTCCTTTTATAGGCTTTTGTGGGGGTTGTTAAAAGTCATGGAATAATGAAAATTAATCTAAAATTAATTCCAGAATAATGAGAGAAACTCATTAGTTTACAACCTTTGAAATTTAGGTTTAACATGCCCCAATTTCATGTCGAGATTCGTATATTAATGTGCAAAAATTTTAATAGTCATATTGACTGTTCATATTCTAAAACGAATACAAAAACAACTCAAGATTTTAAGTTGGAAAATAAACAATAAAAAATTTTAATAGTCATATTGACTGTTCATATTTTGAAATGAATACAAAAACAACTCCAAATTTTAAGTTGGAAAATAAAAAATAAAAAAATTTGCAAAACAGGGCCCATGTGAGGGTGTGCATCTTAGGCCCCTAACCCACTGGGCCGATGGTTTAAACACCCCTGCGCATGAGAGAGCCTCTTGGGTACAAGTTCTTACCCAGGATCAAAATTGCAAACTTATTTAAACTCCACCAAGGCAATATGGTTAAGCAATATGGAACTCCAAATTTTAACATTCTTTCCAACAACAACTAATGCCAACGGGCATACTTTGACCCACAATTTCTCATTCATCTGATAACTATTTTGAGTATGTGAATATATGATTTCGATCTCTTTTCGACAGAGATCGCAAATCTGCTAAGGCTGTCACTTATATGAAGTAGATCTCACTTTAATTTGGGCCTCAAAATGGTTCATGACAATGGTTTATTAAACCATTTTCCAACAATCCTCCACATGAATGAAAAGTGAACGACAACAAGGGAAAGCAGAGACTCAATGCAATCATAGAGTTCTATAGTTAATACTTGCATAGGATAGGTATGTGTTGGCCCTCGAACCTTCTCTTGTGAGAATATATTTACTTTATTGGCTAACAGTAGATGTGATATCCTTAAACTATTCCATTGTTTGTATAAACGATGATATACCTTACATAGATATCTTTCTGACACAGTTTCCATTCTAATAGCTATGTTCATTTGGGCTGTGAACATCTGTCCAACTCTGCAAGTGTTTCTAAAGAATTGAGCGCTCATACTTCTCCTTTGAAGCGGCTCCACTTCTCTCTCATATAGGTGATTACTTAATTAAAAGTAATCTGCATTACTCTGCTCGGATTCCTAACGCATTCAATGCATAAGAATCACTCAATTGCTTAACCTTACCTATATGAATCTCATTGTTTTCATCATAGGAACGGGTCAAGGGGTAACTCCCATAGTGATCTGACTTGGTTTATATAGTTTAGTTGTCCCTTTGAACCTAGATCTTGGGATCTCTACTCAACTAGGTTGGGTTTCCATTGCTTCGACCTATTCTTTCATGGGCTTAAGACTTATTCCTCTAGACGTTTTCTCAACTTGATCTCTATTCAAAGCTTTAGTTAACAGATCCACAATATTCTATTTTGACCTTACATCGCCAATGGTCATAACAACAGTAGAGATCTAAGGGTATTATATCAATGATGTATATGTCTTGACTTACCCTTGTACATGGCATTCGATGCTCTTCCAATAGCCGATTGGCTATCACAATGTATACTTACTACAGGCACAGGTTTTGGCCATTAGGGATTATCCTCCAAGAAATGTTTTAGCCATTCAGCCTCTTCACCAAATTTATCCAAGGCTACAAATTCAGATTCCATCGTGGATTTGGTATTACTGCCTCCTTAAAGGATTTACATGATATTGCTGCATCTCCTAAAGTGAATACATATTTGCTAGTAGCTTTAGAATCTTGTATATCAGATATCTAGCTTACATTTTAGTATCCTTCTAAAACAGTAGGAAATCTAGTATAGTGCAATCCATAATTATGAGTATATCATAAGTGCCTCAGTAATCTAACAATTGCTTAGTGGTCAGCTTCCAGATTACTCATGAATTTGCTTAAACTGCTCATGGTGTAGGCAATGTCTAGTCTTGTATAGCTCATCAATTACTTTAGACTACCTATTATTTTAGTATACTTTACTAAAGATACATTTTCTTCTCTATTCTTGGACAGATGTTGATGCAAATTAATAGGAGTTCTAACAACACTTGAATCATCTTTATTAAATTTGTCAAGTATCTTGTCCACATAGTATGACTAACTCAATATAAGACCATCAGGTGAACTTGTGATTTTGATCCCTAAAATTACACTGGTCAGTCCCATGTTTTTCATGTCAAATCTTGAATTCAACATGTTTTTGGTAGATTTGACCATCCGATCATTGCTTCTTACAATTAGTATGTCATCTACATACAGACAGAGTATAACATAACCATCTTCTGTACCTTTGACATAAACACACTTGCCGCGCTTATTGATTTTAAATCTATTTATCAACATGACATTGCCAAATTTCTCATCCTATTATTTTAGTACTTGCTTAAGTCTGTATAAGGACTTCACCAGTTTACAGATTTTCTTTTCCTGTCCTAGAGCTATACACCCCTCAGATTGTTCCATATAGATTTTTTTTTCAAGATCATCATTAAGAAAGGCTATTTGATGAACTTCAAGATTCCATAGTGCGACAATCACTAGTATCATCCTTGTAAAGATTATTCTTGTCATGAGAGAATAGGTGTCAAAGTAATCAAGGCCTTCTTATTGTTTGTAACCTTTTATTATAGGCCTGGCCTTATATTTGTTAATTGTTCGATCTGCCTTCATTTTTTGTTTGAAAATCTACTTCGAACCTAGTGGTTTATTCCCGGAGGAAAATCCACTAACTCCCAAATATGATTCTACATGATAGAATCAATCTCGCTCTTTATGGCCTCTTTCCATAAAAGACCCTCAATGGAGCTTATAGCTTCTTTATATGTTTGAGGTTCAGCCTTTGGCATATAGGTTAGAAAATCTAGTCTAAAAGTCTTTTTTGTCCTTGCTCTTTTGCTTCGTCTAGGCTCTTTTCCCACCTCCTTAGTCTCATTGTCTTGTTCTTGGTCCCGACTATTTTCCTCAATAGTCTCAAACGTTAATTTTGATGAACCCGATTCATCCCTTTTGGATTTACAAGGAAATATATGTTCAAAGAACGATGCATTTCTAGGCTTTATTTTCGTGTTCTTGCGAATTTCAAGGTTTTTAGACCCATTTATAAGCAATCGATATGCACTGCCATTATGTGCATGGCCAATGAAGATGCAATCAATCGTTTTAGAACCTATTCTCATCTTTTTTGGCGTAGGTATTATTACTTTAGCAAGGCACCCTTGCACTTTCAAGTATATGTTGGAAGGGTTCATTCCTTTTCATAATTCATAAGGGGTCTTATCTACCTTTTTCTGGGAATCTTATTTAGTTAGCCTATAAGAAGGCTTCCTTCTATACGTTCTGTGGCAACCTAAAACTTATCAACATCGCATTCATAATTTTTTCCAAGGTATGATTCTTGCATTCAGCAACACTATTTGATTGAAGTAAAAAAGGTGGCGTGACTTCGTGAATAATACCATATTGTGAACAAAATTCATTAAATGGTTTCATATATTCACCATCATAGTCACTTCTTACTATCTTAATATTTTTTATTAAGTTGATAGCTTCGTCTTTGCTTTTTAGCAAATACACATAGCAATATTTCGAACTATCATCGAATGAAAATGACAAAATACTTATTACCACCTCTGCCTTGAACAAATTTTAAGTCACATACATTAGTGTGAATTAGATCAAGTAGTTTAGTATTCTTTTCAATTATTTGAAATGATGACCTCGTTAATTTTTCCTCTACATAAGTTTCACACTTATGCTTGGAATCAATATGAAATATAGGTATGTGATCTAAGTTAATTAATCTACGCAATGTATCATAATTAACATGTTCTAATCTATCATGCCATAAGTTAAAAGACTCAAACGTATAAACGAAAGACTTTCTCTTTTTACTCATAGCACTAGTTTTTTACAACAATAGCATTTATTTTCCACATGCCATCTTTTACATAACCTTTCCCTATATATATTTTATATTTAGACAAAACTATTTTCTTAGACTCGAGCACTATTTTAAAACTATGTCAGCTCAGCATCGTCCTAGAAATGAGGTTCTTTGGATATTAGGCACATATAGCGCATTATACAGCTTCACTTTCTTAACTAATGTTATCTTCAGGAACACCATTACTTGATCCTTGATCTCAAAAGTTGTAGAGTTGCCTGTGTAAAGCTTCTCCCCAGTCTTTAAAGGCACCAAGTCAGCAAATGCAGCTCTCTTAAAGTAGATGTGGCGTGTGGCCCCAATATCTGGCCATCACTCCTTCCAGTCAGAGTTCACCAAAGTGATCTTAAAGACTGCAGCAGAAAGACTAATGTCAGATACCTCCTATGTGATAATATCCACCATGTTGGCCTCTTTCTTCTTGTTCTTTTTTGTCAGCCTATAATTCGTCAACTTGTGCCCCACCTTGTTGAAGTTAAAGCAGTTTCCTTGGAATTTCGGTTTCAAAACTCCACTTTTAGGTCCTTGCTTGAACCTTGACTTGTTGTTCTTTTTATTATTGAAGCCATGATCATGCTTGACTATATTAGCCTTAGCAAACTTGACAATGATATTGTTGGAGAACTTTTTCTTCAAGCCTTTATTGTCTTCTTCTATACGAAGTCTCACAAGAGGTCTTCAACATTCATTTCCTTTCTTTTGTGCGTCAAATAGTTCTTAAAGTCTTTCCATGTAGGGGATAACTTTTCAATAATTGTAGCTACCTGAAAAGACTTGTTGATGACTATTCCTTTAACGTGAATCTCATGAATAATTAGTTGGAGTTCTTGAACTTGACTGGTCATAGTCTTTAAGTCTACCATATTAAAGTTTAGGAACTGACCCACCAAGAACTTTTTAGCACCAATATCCTCTGATTTATACTTATGGTCTAAGGATTCCCACAGTTCCTTAGCCATTTTCTTTGAGTTGTATACACCATACAATGTGTCCAACAAGCCATTTAGAATATAATTTTGACACAAAAGTCAAAGTGCTTGCAAGCTTCAACAACATTGAAAGCTTGAACATCGACTTCATCTTTTCTAACAATAGGAGGATTCTCTTTTAAGAATCTCATAAGATTCAACATTGTTAAAAAAATAGCATGTTATGTTATCAAGTCTTAAAATTCATTATGCTAAATTTTTTAGGTCTTTCATGATGGTTCATTTTTTTTTTGAAACTGAGAAATATATATATATATATATATTATTTTTGTTAGTATTATTACATGAATGTCACTTGGAAACACCATACTTTGAACCCATCCAATAATGTACAGCAAGGTTGAGTTAATTTGGCATGTTTTAATACAGTATTGAGAAGCATAATTAGATAATATGGATGTTGTACATGTCGGTGAGGATATGAGAGGAATGTAAGACACGAAGAGGACGATGGTTACATCCTTGAATGCGTATACCCTAAAAGATAAATTAGGGAAGGCAATAATGTTCCCTTGGGTCAAAAGTCCCATAACTATAGGAAACGTTTTGGTGAAGATCCAGGACTTGATATCTGCTCACCGACAACTTATGGTTTGACGTTTTGAGTTGTCAGGCATGCTCTTTGGGGTTTCGTTGAGTAGAGAGACGTGATTCTCAATTTCTTTGTGGATGCCCAAAAACATTATTTAATTATGTATAATATTATTTGATATAGAAACATGAAAAAGTTTAATGGCAGAGCATCCACCAGTTATATACAAAAATGCATTTGTTACAAATAAGATTATGATTGAACTAACCATGCAGTTTTAATATGGTAATTAATAAAACTAAAAGGTGAGTAATGTTTCCCTGCTGAGCATGTTATCGCGCATTGATAAGTGCATAATTCATCATATTTTGCATCATTTTCCAGGCATTTATTGTCTAAGTTTTTGAGTAATTCTTATGTTTTATTTTTATTTTGTGATTTTAGGTAATTTAATATTAAAGAATAAAAAGAGGAATAAAAAATGAAGATTTTTTAGAGTTAAAATAGCACGCATTCAATGTAGAATCCAATGGAGTCGTAGATCACAAATTGGAGATGAAACAAGTGAAAAAAGGGAAAAATGACATTTTGGCACTCCCACCATGCTGCAACCCACCTCCTACTATGCTGCAACCCAATTTGGGGCAGCCTAGGCAAGAAGCAAGCTGGCCAGTAGAGAGCAGCACATGCCCGTGCTTCTGTAGGTGTGACCCATGTTCGCATGGCATCCCTGTAGCCTTCCTGCTACGCGCCTAGCGCGGTTGCCCTAACCGTGCACGGTCACGCAGCCCAACACGAGGCCCATGCCTCCAAAAGCCTTTTGAGGATTTTTTGCCCTAAAAATTCATTTTTACTATTTAAAAACCCTACTAATATATAAGCCTCATTATAGATCACATGGAAAAAGTTTTTGGCCTCAAGAACTTAGAACCTAGATTGCAAAAAGAAAGAAAGAAAGAAAGGAAGAGAAAGAAAAGAAGGAAGATCCAAGAGAGTTTTTGCTTTAGGAGCTCTTAAGTTCATCATCACTTCTCCTCTTTGTCATCCTCTTGAGCTTCAATGTTTTTAGTTTTTGTGTTTTTGTTGTCAAATTTAATTATATTAGCTAAGTTATTTGTGGTTAAAGGTGAATTCAAAGCCTTAGACATGTTTATATAGTTGATTGTATGGATTATTCTTAGAATTTCTTGTTGAAGTTGCTTATATTTCACCATGTTCAATGTTCATAGCTGATTTTTATGGTATTATTTATGTGCACAACTAAGTAAAACATGATAATTGCTTAATGCTAGATTAAAAAATCTTGATTCGAAATTGTCATGTGTTTCAAATTATGACACAGAGTTGCAGTGGGGCTTTTGTATGTTTTTAATGTGAAACATAACATAGGTTGAATAAACCCAACTTTTGCGTGTTTGTTGCCTAGATTAGCATAACGTTCTCAGCATAAAGTTTCTATTGGATTGAACTTAGCGAGTTTCCTCCTAAGTTGTTTGATGGAAAGGGTTTAATAGAGCACTTGTCTTATTAAATCTAAACTAGAAGGAAGGATTGGGGTAGTAGAGCTTCTCACTATCTAGGTTGTTAGTTTCAATGAAAAATTTAGGAATAATTCTAAGATTAATTATGTAAATATTGCTTAACGGTGGAGAATAAATTTTAAACCCCTTTTATTATTATTGTTTTTAATCCTTTGAATTTCGCATTGTCTATTTATTTCATTTCATTAATTTTAATTTTTGGTAATTTAGTTAAAAAAATCCCCTTTTATTATAATATATATATATAATAGATAAAAAATTAATTAAGTTCAATCCTCTACTGAAATAACCCTTGCTTGGCATTTTACTCAATAACGATCACATTAAAAACCTAAAAAAGTTTTATCTTTTGACGGGTCCTTAGGAATCCTGTCAAAATGTTGGCATCGTATCGCCAAAGATTCAAATTTTAACTAAATTGCTATTATTTTTCATTTTATTTTAGGTTTACCCTTTTTGCTTTTTGTGTTGTTTTTCTTATTTTTCAGGTTTTTGCAAGTTTGAATATCCAACGACGACATTGACAACAGACTTCTAAGAATCAAACACTTCTTAGAAACATCCAAAGCCATATAATCATTTTCACCACCTTCATTTCCACTATCACTTCTACATGGAAGAACTAGTCTACCACCAGAGTTCAATCGAGCTCTAAATGTGGACTTACTAGCATCAAGTAATTCTTTGGAATACTTAGACCACCAAAAACAAGAAGAGATGGCAGAAAACAACAATAACTGAACCCTCAAGGAGTTGGCTGCACCAATTCTCGACCAACAATTACTTTGCATTCAATATTTAAACCTTGCTGCACCAATTCTCGACCAACAATTACTTTGCATTCAATATTTAAACCTTGAAGTGGCCTTTGGGCTCAAATTATGCTAATCCACCTCTTGCCCACTTTCCATGGATTTGCAGGAGAAGATCCACATAAGCATCTCAACGAGTGTCATGTAGTACACTCAATCATGAGGCCTACCGAAATTTCTGAAGAATAAATAAAATTAAGAGCCTTTATATTTTCTTTAGCAGATTTTGTTAAAGAGTGGCTCTATTACCTACCTTTTGGCTCCATTATCACATGGAATTAAATGAATATGCTCTTTCTTGAAAAGTACTTCCCTACATCCAAGGCAGCCACATTTGAAAAAAAAATTTGTGGCATTCATAATACAATGGAGAGTCCCTCTATGAGTATTAGGAACACTTCAAGAAGTTGTGTGCAAGCTACCTATATCAGCAAATTAGTAAAAACTCCTTCTCCATTACCTCTATCAAGGCCTTATGCTGACGGATAGAAGCATGATTGAGGCCGCAAGTGGTGGAACATTAGATGACAAAACTCTGGAAGCTATGAGAGCTATACATGTAAATATGGCTGCAAACTCCCAATAATTTGGTACCCATCAAGAACCACTTGTTCAAAACATGGCAGCAGGAAATGTGCAATAAGCAAAGGCATGTGGAATTTTTCCACCTTTGGTCACTTCACCGACCAATGTCCAACCTTGCAAGATGGTACCATAGAACAAGCCGACACCTTTGGAGGATTCCTAGAGCAACCAAGGAAATATGATCCCTACTCTAACACTTACAATGAAGGATAGAAGGATCATCCAAACTTTAGCTATGGAAGAAATCAACCAAGGATAGCCTCTAATCCAATAATGAACCGACCACCACTGGGCTTTACTCAACCAAGGCCTCAACAACCATACCAAGCTCGACTATAACTGGCTCTATAAAATACAAGTCCATCTTTGAATATTGTTAGACATGTATGCCCTAAGAAGTAAAAATATAATATGTTTTTGGAGACATTTTTATTAATAAAGAATTTATTTATTATTCATACCAAATCTTGTCCTCTTTATGTTCATATTTGTTGAATGTATGTTAAGTAAACAATAGTCTGAGTCTGTCGGTCTAAATCTTTAAGAATTGGGCATATGATGGACAAATTATGCAGAAGATACGATTCTTAAGGTGACGGTCTAAATCATAAGATCCGCAATCGAGAAAATAAAGTTGGATGCTTTATTCATGTAAAGATTGTTATGTTGTCTATATCCCTATTGGGAGATGGTTTGTCTTGGCCATCGGAGGCAGACTCCATGAATAGAAACATTGGCACGTTGTCATAGGTGGCGATGTATTGGATCGGGACATAAAGTGAATTGATTGGGATTAATAATTCTATCTTGGCAAATCAATTCACTTTAGACAATCATTTGTATTGTATCTTAATCCTGAGATGAATAGTGGGTCGTTGTCTTGGCTTGTGTCTTTTGATGTACCAAAAGGTGACATCCACATTTTAATAGTGGTATGCATGCTGGTACATTAGAGGCATGACTCTTGATAGTATAGACCTGTTATTCATAGATATGGAATCCATAGTTTCTCTTTAGGAGTAGAGATATCCTCTTATATGTCTTATCTTGTAATTGAAAAACTGGAGAGCTCAACCATTTAGATACATAGGTGTAATATAATGGTATACTGTCTTTGGATGGTAAGTTTTCCAATGGTGAGATAATGGAACGTAAGATAAAAATAATCAAGAAGGTAAGACAAAATTTGTCCTTAAGCCGGTTATGGATAATCTTATAGGGATACGATACACTATGATATGTCATGAAGACTTAGCTATACGGGCTTCATAATTCTATATGAAATGTAGCATTGGAGTTGATAATTATGAAATGTATATCAGTAATATTGGGTTTCATAATTATCGGGAGCTTGAATTATATAGGTCCATCAGGTCCTCTTTGCTAGCTCACAAAATCCTGTAACGATATGGCATGCTTTTCCAATAATTGGTGTCTTATGTCAGATTTATTAGATTGGTTGAAATTTGGAAGAATCAAATAATTCATGTCTGTTTATCAGTTGAATTAACTTTGTGACAAAATTAATTCAACTGATAAACTTGTTGAATTATTGGAATCGGATAATTCTTGTCTGTTTATCAATTGATTTATTTTTGAATAAATTAAATCAAAATACACTTGTAGAATTGTTAGGAATTCGTTTATTTTCCTAGAGATTATCTAGATAAAGTTGTTTTAATTAGATAACTTATCTATTGGGTTATTTGAATCGGTGGTCAAGACTTATGGGTTCTCACAAAATGTGGATGAGCTATGTGTTTACAAACACATTAAGGATGTGAAGGTGGTTTTTCTACTGCTCTATGGAGATGACATTATGCTAATTAGCAATGACGTTGGGGCATTGTCATTAGTCAAATTATGGTTGACCAAGTAGTTTGACATGAAGGACTTGGGTGAGGCTAATTTTGTTCTTGGTATCCAGATCTTTTGGGATAGGAAGAACAAAATGATAGCTTTGTCATAAGTCAGCTACATAGATAAAATTTTCAGGAGGTTTGCAATGTAGGATTCTAAGAAAGGTAGGCAGCTATCTAGATCTGAAATTACTCTTCCTAAGAAAAACTCTCCAAAGTCTGATGAAGAAAAAGAATACATGAAGAAGGTGCCTTATGCTTCGACAGTAGGTAGTCTCATGTATATCATGCTTTGCACACGACCAGATATTTGTTATGCGGTCAGGATTGTAAGTTGATTTCAGGCGGATCCAGGACCGAACCACTGGGTTGCGGTAAAACATATTTTCAAGTACCTGAGAAGGACTCGAGGGTTTATGCTTATGTATTCGGGTGAGGATTTGACTACTCTAGGATATACTGAGTCAGATTTTCAATCCTATCTGGATTTAAGAAGATCGACTTTGGGGTTTTTGTTTACTTTGGGCAGCGGTGCCATTAGTTGGAGAAGTGTGAAGCAAGATTGCACTTTAGATTCAACGATGGAGGCTGAGTATGTGGCAGCTAGTGATGCTTCAAAAGAAGCAGTGTGGCTCTGTAACTTCTTTGGGGATCTTGAGGTAGTTCCTAGTATGGATAAGGCAGTATCACTGTACTGTGATAATGGTACGATAGTAGCTAATGCTAAGGAACCAAGATTTCATAAGAAGAGTAAGCATATTGATCGAAAGTATCATGTGATAAGGACTTCGTTGAGGGCGGGCATGTCACGATGTACAAAATCGCATCAGAGGACAATTTAGCTAATCCATTCACGAAGACACTTATTGGGAGAGTCTTCGAGAGGCATGTGAAAGCTATGGGGATGCGAGATTTGTCATATTTACTCACTTAGTGCAAGTGAGAGATTGTTAAACATGTATGCCCTAAGGAGTAAAAATGTAATATGTTTTTGGAGACATTTGTTTCAATGAAGAATTTATTTATTATTTATATCAAATCTTGCCCTCTTTACATTCATATTTGTTGAATGTATGTTAAGCAAACAATAGTCTAAGACTGTCGATCTAAACCTTTAAGAATTGGGCATATGATGGATAGATTATGCGGATGACACGATTCTTAAGGTGACAGTCTAAATCATAAGATTCGTAATCGAGGGAATAAAGTTGGGCACTTTATTCATGTAAAGATTGTTATGTTGTCTATATCCCTATTGGGAGATGGTTTGTTTTGGCCATCAAAGGTGGACTCTATGAATAGAAACATTGGCACGTTATCATAGGTGACGATGTGTTAGATCGGGACATAAAGTGAATTGATTTGGCTTAATAATTCTGTCTCGGTAAATTGATTGACTTTAGACAATCTTTTGTATTCTATCTTAATCTTGAGATGAATAGTGAGTCGTTGTCTTGACTTGTGTCTTTTGATGTACCAAAGGGTGACACCCACATTTTAATAGTGGTATGTATGTCGGTACGTTGGAGGCATGACTCTTGATAGAAGAGACCTATTATGCATAGATATGGAATCCATAGCTCCTCTTTAGGAGTAAAGATATCCTTTTATATGCGTTATCCTGTAATTGAAAAACTAGAGCGCTCAACCATTTGGATACATAGGTGTAATCGAATGGTATACTATCTTTGGATGATAAGTTTTCCAATAGTAAGATAATGGAACGTAAAATAAAAATAATCAAGAAGGTAAGATAGAACTTGTCCTTAAGCTGGTTATGGATAATCCTATGGGGAGACAATACACTATGATATGTCATGGAGACTTAGCTATACGGGCTTGATAATTCTATATAGTTCGAGAGTGCAGCTCTAAGCTTTTAGTGGAGTAGCATTAGAGTTGATAATTATGAAATGTATATCTGCGATATTGGGTTTCATAATTATCGGAAGCTTGAACTATATAGGTCCATTAGGTCCCTTTTGCTAGCTCACAAAATCCTATAACGATATGGCATGCTTTTCAAGTAATTGGTGACTTATGTCAGATTTATTAGATTGGTTGAAACTTGGATGAATCAAATAATTCATGTTTGTTTATTGGTTGAATTAATTTTGTGACAAAATTAATTCAAGATAAACTTGTTGAATTATTAGGATCGGATAATTCTTATCTGTTTATCGGTTGATTTATTTTTGAATAAATTAAATCAAGATAAACTTGTAGAATTATTAGGAATTCATTATTTTCCTAGAGATTATCTAGATAAAGTTGATAAACTTGTAGAATTATTAGGAATTCATTATTTTCCTAGAGATTATCTAGATAAAGTTGTTTTAATAAGTTAACTTCTCTATTTGGTTATTTGAATTAAAACTAAGACTTTATCCTATAGAATCTCGGGTGAAAAATAAAAGATTTGCTGAGATTTTTTATCGGTAGTTTGGCATGTCAATCCTTAAGTTCGGCTTGCAGATGGGGTAAGTTTGGCATGCTAGTTAGATAGATCGGCTTGCCTATGTGCGATAAAAAATCATGCGTTTTCAAATGTATTTCATCAAATATTGATTAGAATTTGATTCTGATTCGAATTTTAGGGCATTATCTGATAAGGACTGACTCCTAGACTCAACCTCTATATAAAGGGAATGAATCTCATTATTATTTAGACCAATTGAGAGATTAAGAGTGATACTCTACTAGTGAGAATCTGAAAACTCCCTGAGAGCTCTTGTTCACAAATCACTAACACTAGTTTTGGGTTCTCTCAATTGGTTAGAAGGAGAGTTACCTAGAGGAAGAGCTCTACGTATGAGCTCACACTCACTCCGATCGTGGATAGAGAATAGCAAAGAAGACCAGTTGGTTGAGGCTCTTCTGGAACGTTACTCTCTTCACGGATTACGAGAGTTCTTCGGCATTCAAAGGTTAGTAAGATCTGGTTAATTTATGTATATAGCATGTTAAACTTGTGTTTTGGAAAATACTCTAATATAAAAATTTTAAAATGCCACTACATACTATTTTTCCAACATAATCTTGTCAAAACTATTGCTACTAACACCATATAATTCCAGCAAGATTAAAGAGCAAGCATCCAAAATTTGGAGCATCAAATGAGCCAATTGGCTACAATGGTAAGTCGGTTGGAAGCTCAAAGTTTAGGAAAATAGTCATCCTAAATGGTAGTGAATCCAAAGGAGAATGCAAGTATGGTGACCTTAAGAAGTGGAAAACGATTGGAAGGACAAAAGGTGTCAAGTGAGAAGGAAGAGAGCAAGAAAGAGCAGGCCACACAACAAGATAACACCTCTCTTCAAGCTTAACGCACTCTATCACCAAATGTAAGTATAAAACCTCCTATTCCCTCTTATGTTACTCCACTTACTTTTCTAAGTAGGTTTGCAAAATCCAAGGGAGATGTACAGGAGAAGGAAATTTTGGAAACCTTTTGCAAGTTGGAAGTCAACAGACCTCTTTTGGATGCCATCAAGCAAGTGCCTCGATATGCAAAATTTCTCAAAGAATTGTGTGCCAACAAGCTGAAATTGAACGGTGATGAAAAGTTAAGTATGGGGGAGAATGTTTTAGTCATGCTTCAAAAGCAAATTCCACCAAAATGCAAGGATCCAAGTACGTTTACTATCCAATGCAACATTAGAAATACCAAGTTTGAAAAGGAAGGTTAGATTTAAGAGTATCTATAAAAGTTATGCCATACTCTATTTATACTGCCTTAAATCTTGAGCCACTTGTGGAAACTAGTGTCATTATACAATTTTTGGATCATCTAATGCTTATCCTTAAGGAGTTGTAGAGGATGTTTTGGTGTAAGTGAATGAATTGGTTTTCTCGGTAGACATTTATGTGTTGGAAATAGAGGATGAAAAATCCCCAAATTCAATGCTTAGCTTGTTAAGGGGACCATTTTTGAAGATTGCTTGGACAAAGATAGATGTGCTTGATGGAACCTTGACCATGGAATTTGATGGCGAAATTATCTGCTTCAACATCTTTGAAGCCATAAGGTATCCTTGTGATTTACACTATGTTTTTGCAATAGACATCATTGATTCTTTTTCATAGGAAATATTTGAGTTGATTATCAAAGACAGATTGGAAGTTGCCATCATGAAAAGCTTGCAATTAGGTGATCTCAAGGAGAAATAACATGATATTCTATTGGGAGAGGAAGTGGAGGAAGCCGTGTAGAGTTTGGAATCTTTGCCACAAAAAGATAGATATGATGTTTCTTACCTTGAATTGCCTTTAACTAATGAGAAACTCTTGCCATCTGTGATACAGGCTCCCACATTAGAAATGAAACCTCTCCCAAGTCATTGAAAATATATGTACTTGGGAGAAGGAGTACATTATCGGTCATCATTACTAAACATCTCACATCAGCACAAGAAGAAAAGCTAATCAAGGTGCTCAGAGACCACAAAGTATAAATTGGTTGGACTATTTTTGACATCAAAGGCATTAGTCTATCTATGTGCATGCATCGGATCCTATTGAAGAAGGATCAAAACCCACAAGGGAGGCTCAATGCCTATCGAACCCTCATATGATGGAAGTTATCAAAAAGGAGATACTGAAGCTCTTAGATGTTGGGATGATCTACCCTATTTTGGATAGCAAGTAGATGAACCTGGTCTAAGTCATTCCAAAGAAATCAGGGATCACCATGGTGAAAAAGAAGAAAATGAGTTGGTTCCTACTCGAATTCAAATAGGGTGCCAAGTTTGTATTAGCTACCAGGAGCTCAATTTGGCAACTCATAAGGACCACTTTTCTTTACCATTAATTGATCAAATGCTTGAAAGGTTAGCTAGTCATTCTTATTACTACTTTCACGATGGTTTTTCTGGTTACAATCAAATTACAATTGCACTAGAGGACCAAGAGAAAACCACATTCATATGCCCATTTAGAACTTTTGCCTACTAACGCAGACCATTTGGTATTTGCAATGCTCTCGCCACATCCCAAAGGTATATGGTAAGTATTTTCTATAATTATGTTGAAACTATCATATAGGTTTTTATGGATGTTTCAATGTCTATGGTGATTCTTTTGAGAAATGCTTACATAATCTTACACTGGTGCTTAAAAGATGTATTGAAACTAACCTTGTTTCGAATTGGGAAAATTGTCATTTCATGGTGAATCAAGGTACAATTTTATGACATATTGTTTCTTCCAAAGGCATTGAAGTAGATAAATCTAGAGTAGACCTTTTGTGATCCTTACCACCTCCCACAAGTATACGGAAGCTTCATTCTTTTCTTGGCCATGTAGGTTTTTATCATAGGTTTATCAAGGATTTTTTGACTATAGCATTGCCCTTTGCAGGTTACTTTAGAAAGATGTGGCTTTTGATTTTGATGACAAATGGAAGGAAGCTTTTAAGAAGTTGAAGGAGCTCTTGACTTCGGCTCCTTTGATTTAACCACTGAATTAGGAATTACCTTTTGAGATCTTGTGTGATGCCAGTGGCTATGCCATAAGTGCTGCTTAGGGGCAACGTGTTAGGAAGCTTTCACATGCCATCTATTATGCTTCCTGGACCTTGAATGATGCTCAACTCAATCATTTCACCACAGAAAAAGAGCTTTTGGTAGTTATTTTTGTTTAGAAAATTCAGGTCTTGTTTGATAGGAACAAAAGTAACTATTTTCTTCGACCATGTAGCTCTTCGGTACCTTCTCACAAAGAAGGATGTGAAATTAAGACTCGCAAGATAGATTCTTCTTTTACATGAGTTCAACTTAGAGATCAAAGATAATAGGGGAACCGAGAACTTGCTAGTCAGCTGCCTTGGTCATGAAGAAGATGCTCTGCCATTGCAAAACTTTTCAAATGAGCAGCTTCTCGCAGTGAAAACGGCACTTCCATGGCAAATAGATATTGTTAATTATTTGGCTACCAAGAAGATGCCGAAGAGATGAATTATCCCCAAAGAGACAAGATTAAAACCAAGGCAAAGTATAACATTTGGCATGATCCCTACTTATGGAAACAGTGCTCAGATTAAGTGATAAGAAGGTGCAAACCCAAAAATTGAATTTAATTCAATTCTTGCCTTTTGTTACTCATATGCTTATGGTGGACATTTTGGACCAAGAAGGATAGCCTTTAAGGTCCTAGACTGTGGTTTTTATTGGCCTTTAATTTTTAAAGATTCTTACATCTTTTGCAAGACATGTGATCATTGTCAAAGAGTAGGTAATATGGGTGCCCGAAATCAAATGCCATAATCCCCAATTCTTGTTGTTGATATCTTTGACATCTGGGACGTCGATTTCATGGGACATTTTCCTTCTTCTTTTGGTAACATTTACATTATTTTAGCTGTGGATTATGTGTCGAAATAGGTAGAAGCAAAAGCCACCAAAACTGACAATTCTAAGGTCATTGTAGATTTTATGAAGTCTAATATCTTTGCAAAGTTTGGAACACTCTCAGCCATGGTCAGCAATAGAGGTGCACATTTTTGTAACAGGTTAGTAGAAGCCTTGATGAGGAAATATAATATCACACATAGAGTCTCTACTACATATCATCCGCAAACAAGTGGACAAGCTAAAGTGTCCAACTGAGAGGTAAAGTCCATTCTTGAAAAGATGGTTAACCCAAATAGGTACGATTAGAGTGTGCGTCTTGATGATGCACTTTGGGCATATGGAATGACATACAAGACACCCCATTGGGATGTCTCCATACAAGTTAGTCTATGATAAGCCATGTCATCTTCTAGTTGAGGTAGAACATAAAGCACTTTGGGCAGTGAAACAGTACAACATGGAGATGGATACTATGGGTGAGCAAAGGAAACTTCAATTGCAAGAACTTGAGGAGATACGAAATGAGGCCTACGAGAGTTCGAAGATTTACAAGGAGAAAACTAAGGCATTTCATGACAAGATGATCTCATGCAAGAGTTTTGTAGTGGGATAGAAAGTCCTTCTATTCCACTCACACCTTAAGTTATTTCGGGTAAATTACATTCTTTTTGGGTTAGACCATTTATTGTCACATATGTTTTGCCTCATGGTGCAATTGTAATTAAAAACATAAAGATGAGAAAGGAGTTCAAGATAAATGGACAAAGACCTAAACCTTACTATGAGTCATTCGAGGAGCATGTTGTCGATTAGATCCCACTTGATGAGCCGGCATATGTTGATGATTGAAAGTCTATCTACATCAGGATGAGGACGTTAAACCAAGTGCTTATTAAGAGGTAACCTAATAGATGTAGAGTGAACTATAAGAGATTTGATCTTTCTAACTCTCTAAATTTTATCTTTTCAGTATTTTTGTTTTGCTTGCTTTGTAAATATATATTTTCCCTATTTTCTTTCATGCTTAGCCTTCAATTAAGGACAATGTAAGAATTAAGTGTGGGGAAGAAGCATGTATTTGATTTCTAATAATTGTGTGCTATTATTGTGTGCATTGTTCTTAATCCCGAGATTTAATTCTTAGGATGGCCCTCTTGAATTGCTACTTTATAGAGGACATGGTTATCCACACCCTCTCAAAACGCATTCAATGACAGGTAGGTTTCATTGGAATTCTCTAAGTTTAGATTTTTGCACAGATTTGCATATTTTTTTAAAAAGCATAAAATATAAAAACCATACAGAATTTTTCAATTATCTTATTTTGAATTTTTGAGTCTTCGGATATCTTCTAGCTACTTTGATTAGAACTGAGCATTATTGCTACAATTTTGATTTAAGTTGAGTGTTGTTTTGAATCTTATGTTATTCATTGGTTCATATTTTTTATGATGATTGTACTTAAATTTTATTACACAATAGCCATGTTATTTAGTACAGAGATAAGCATGCTTGGATGAGTAGATTCACTTTATCTTTTTCTTGTATAAAATTTAGTTTTGAAAGTAGGTTTTTTGCATTAGAACTCTATCAGAGATCTGTCGAGGTAAACAGTTGATCGAATATCATTTTAAATCATAAGGCACTAGGATTTTCCTAGCACCAAAGCCAAATCAGCCAGAGTCCCGATAGATGTTTTAGAGAGAACATCCCTTTTAGTAGCCATTTGAGCCTTCATGTAAACCTGTTCGTTTTGCTAACATTATTTTCTTACCTAGCCTAATCGTGCTTATAGCATCAGCCTTGTTCTAAAGATAGATTGGAACTTTAAAGATATATTTCAAGTAACAGGGGAATTTTATAAGGAATTGGGCCAGGAATAGAGAATAAGTGTGGGGGAGAGTGCAAATTAAGAGCAAAGAAATGAAAATTTTATAAGATTAGCTCACAAAAAAAAAGAAAAGAAAAAAAATCAAAAAATCAAAAAATAAATTATTGTAAGCTATTCAATTCATAATTTTGGTTTGTGCAAGGTTGATTTTGATTGAAGCTGAGGCTCAATGCCATTAGACTTTGCCTCGGTGTTACTTCTTTGGGTTTTGAGTGTCTTGGGAATTTTTAGATTTCCAAGATGTTTCTAATTCCATGAAGTCATTAGGACCATTGTATTGCCCATAAACTCCTTTCTTAAGCTGTTATCCCTTGGCCCTGTTACAACTTGTATTGAAGGTTTTTTGATTTCAAGTGATACATTCAACATAGTGGAGATTTATACCAAAGGGAGAGCCTATGATGTTAGAGACCTTTGTTTCCTTTTGTTGTGATTTTGGTTTTAACATTTGTTTTATAAAGTTTTTTAGTGTTTACTTGTTTATAGCATGCACAGAGCGATAATCGTTTACAATGGATGATGCACACACAGTGAGTATGGTTATCATAGGATGTATAAACTTTTGAATAAATATGGATTCAGTTCAATCCTTCTCTGATTTAAAGGTCATATCTATTAATGCTCTTTGAGGTTAAATGTTGGAGGATTAGAGTTTTATGTCTTTTGTTTGAGTTTTGGTCAAGGACTAACAAAAGATAAGTGTGGAAAATTATAAGTGTATAATTCATCATATTTTGCATTATTTTCCTTTTAGTTATTGTCTAAGTATTTGAGTAAGTTTTATGTTTTATTTTTATTTTGTAATTTTAAGTATTTTAATATTAAAGAGTAAAAAGAGGAACAAAAATGAAGATTTCTTGATGGTAAAATATGAAGCATTCAATTTGGAATCCAACAAAAGTCGCGGATCACAAATCCTACTTGAACGAACAAAAAAAGGAGAAAATCAACCCACTTCCCACTATGCTACAGCCTAGTTTGGAGCGCCCTAGGCCATTAGCAAGCCTATCAATCGAGTGCAGCATGGGCACGTGCTATTGTAGGCACGGCCCGCGTGTGCTTGGCATCCCTGCATCTCTTCTGCCTGCGTATGCTATGCACCCAGTGCGGCCCCATGTCTCCAAAAGCTTTTTAAGGCTTTTTGGCCCCAAAACTCATTTTTACTGTTTAAAAACCCTACTAATATATAAGCCTCATTATAGATCACAAGGCAAACATTTTTGGCCTCAAAAACTCATAACCTAGACTGCAAAAAGAGAGTTGCTGCTTTAAGAGTTCTTAAAGTTAATCATCACCCCTCCTCTCTATCATCCTCTTGAGCTTCAATGTTGTTAGTTTTTGTGTTTTTGTTATCAATTTTGATTATGTTAGGCTAAGTTATTTATGGTTAAAGCTAAATTCAGAGTCTTAGACATATTTATATAGTTGATTGTACAGATTATTCTTAGAATTTCTTGTTGAAATTGGTTATGTTTCAACACATTTACTGTTCATAGTTGATTTTTATGGTGTCATTTTGTGCTGAACTAAGTAAAACCTAAAAATTGCTTAATGCTCAGTTAGAAATATTGATCCATGATTGTCATGTACTTTTAACCATAAGTAGCAAATTGTGACACACAGTTGCGGGGGGCTTTTTTGTGATTGTAATGAAACCCAAAAATATTAGAAAAGGCCCTGTTGTTAGTGTACGTATGGACCACAAAGACTTGGACAAGCAGCAGCCTCAGGGACTGTGATCCCCACTTCCGAAAGCAAAATTGTTAAATATCGATCGTGTGGTTTTGTGCATGTGACCAATGGGATTTTGCTCCTTGCAAGTTTTTAAATATTAGTTGTCTGCAAAATACAGGTTGTGTCTGGTAGCTTAGAGGTCAATTCTTGGCCTGGTTTCTGTGGTTTTCTTAGCTAAGCCCATGTTCCAAGAAGAATATAAACAGTTTGACACTACAATCAGCCACCAACTTGCTGTAGGCATATTACAGAAGCCGTAAACATAAATGCTAATTTTGCCCTTTACGCTTACTTTGCCCAGAAATGCTCACTATGATGATACAGTATAAAAACAAAAGAATTAATTACAAAAATTCTTCTTTCACTGTAGCTTTTGCCTCTCGAGTTTGTTTTATAGCGCAACTTGGGTTCTCGCAAACTATAAGATATTGACAAAAAAACTCTTTTGTTAAAACTTTTAATAAATTTTTTTACATAATTAAGATTAAGTACGTAATATATAAAAATATTCCTGTAACTCTATTATGTTTACAATTAATTTGAATTTAAAATTTTAATTACTAAAAATATGAACTAAAAAACTTTTAAAAAAATTAAAACAAATAATTACTTCTTTCACTTTCATGTGACTATACTAAGGCAAGCTCAAGTCTAATGATTCACTAAACTTTTCAACTATCCCATTGTTTATATAATATTGTGTTAGTTATGCTAAAAAAATTATAATTCAAAGAGTTTTCTTGTTAATATTTCATTGGTCAGGGGAAACAAATTTTACTTTTTGAAGTTTAGGGAGAATAAATATTACGTTTTGAAGTTCATAGGAGTATAGTGTTACAAGGATTATAATTGAGGGAGAATTTTTGTAATTAATCCAAAGAGAAAATAGTAATTAGAGCAAATAAAAAGAACCTCAAGTAGTGTTGAGAAAAGCAACTACATGGTTTATTAACCAAACCTGCTAGAGGCCGTTTGGTCGGAGTGGAATGGTTTGAACTCAAAATCTCCTATAAACTAGTGTTTGGTAACTAAAAACTCAAATCCATTTCAAACCATGATATCATAGTTTAAACATAAAATTCTCTCTAAATTAAGAATTACCTTTTTCTTGTTTTCAAGATTTTGAACCCATTTTTTAAATTACATTTTTCAAATTTCCATTTCAAACAAAAAAAAAGTCCAACTCATTATGTTTCTTCAAAACCATAAAGCAAAACAGACCCCTAGTAAATTGGGTAGTCTGGTTATCGATTTTGAACTTAGGATTTGTAGGATTTGATTTGGAACCAATGAAACATAACATAGATTGAATGAACCCAGCTTTTGCGTATTTGTTGCCTAGATCCACCTAACTTTCTTAACGTAAAGCTTTCGTTAGTTGAACTTACCGAGCTTCCTCCTAGGTTGTTTACTAGAAAAGGGGTTTAATAGAGTGCTTGTCTTATTAAATCTAAATTGTAAGGAATGATGGGGTAGTAGAGCTTCGCACTCTCTACAGTTATTAGTTTCAACGAAAAATTTGAGAATAATTTTAAGATTAATTGCATAAACATTCTCTAACGGTGAAGAATAAACCTTTAACCCATTTTATTGTTATTGTTTTTAATCCTTTGAATTTTGCATTTTGTTTATTTATTTCACTTTGTTAATTTTAAGTTTTGTTAATTTAGTTAAAAGAATAAAAAACATTCTTATTATAAAAAAAATATATAAATTGTTAACAAATTAATTAAATGCAATCCTCTGCAGGAATGACCCTTGCTTGCCATTTTACTCAATAACAATTGTATTAAAAACCTAGCAAGATTTTATCTTTTAGTAGGTCTTTGGGATCTTGTCAACCATCCCCTTCTATTTTAATCCTTTCAGCATTTATATAGTGTAAGGTGACGACGGGAAAATAATTGAGGGAATCATATAGCTATGTCCAATTGGAGCCGTTTCAATTATTAAGAATATTTTTCCTTATGATGTAAGCATCTTAAGTTTCTATCTGTGACTTTATTAAGCTATCTTGAGGGTTGGAATAATTATGATGACAGACTTATAATATTAAATTAAAGGTGCTACATTAAATTGTAGTTTTATTGTTGTTATATTTTCTTTAATTTCTAAAATTTGTTTCAAGACTTGGGAAAATTTTTAGAATGTTTTAATGCTTTATTTTATTATCTAGTTTTCTATTTAATTTATTAAAAATACTAACCTCTACTTAGAGGTGTTATAGATTTTGGTATCAAAGCCTAGGTTTGGTTAACCTAGGGAGTGATAGCCCCACTTTTTTTTTTATTATTTTGAAATGGTTTTAAATGCTTTTAAATTTGAAAATGTCATCACTGAATTGAACCATCGGTTTGATTTACACAATTTAGAAGAATGTCTTGATATGGAAAAACCCTAGAATAGATACGTTAACAATTATATGTTGAGATACCTATATAGACATAATCTAAGACATAGAGTGCCCAAATAAAGGTTAAGTAGTTACAAAGATCTAGAAGCCTTGTACTTTGTCCAAATGATGAGAGTTACAATACTTGAATAGTCAGTTTCTAGACTCGATATGATAGTGTTTTATTATTCGTAATTAAAAGAGATAGACCGATATTATGAGGACTTGATAGATGTGATGCGAAAATGACCAATAGAAGTTTTCTTAAGTAAATCACAATAGTTAAGACATATGTGATGATTTTGGACCTTTGCGATGAAGAGATTTAATTTTAGATGTTTAGATATTAAATCTTTTGGTTGTTTAAGATTTTGTTAATATGAGGAAGTAAAAATTGTATAAATGGCATTGTTGAAGATTGTAGATGTTCTTAAGTAGTGACATCAATGGCCTTTACTAATTGATGTGATTTAAG
This sequence comes from Artocarpus heterophyllus, assembly GCA_025403435.1. Lineage (NCBI taxonomy): Eukaryota > Viridiplantae > Streptophyta > Magnoliopsida > Rosales > Moraceae > Artocarpus > Artocarpus heterophyllus. The sequence continues at coordinate 20,167,804 of CM046354.1, read as the reverse complement.
ATGAAAGAAAAAAAGTATATTAATTTCAAGGTTCGTTCATGTCCAAATCCTTGGTGGTGTTAGTAGTGAATCTATTGACAGATATTGAATATTAAAGATAAGATAAAGGTACATGCATTATTCAACAAGATTTTGATTAAAGTAAATTATTGAGTTACTCAAGGAGTTTGTTGGCATGGGGAGACTTGGATACCATTCAGAAAGACCCCTCGTTGTTTTTAAAAAAAAAACTGTGCTTATATCAAATTAGACTTATTGTTTAACTCAGTTAATTTTCCAAATTTGGCTTTAAGACCTGTACAAAAAAAATTCCTAAATTTGGGCATCAATTTCACGCTTGTTGTTTAACTTGGTCCAAAATGTCAAGGCTTAAAACAACCAAACCCATTCTAGCCTAGAACATTTGGGCCTAGTTCAAATTCTGGCCTACCTTGGTTCATTTAAAAAAAAAACTGTCTTTCGCACGTGGCCATTATACGTATCAAGCATAATGCCCTATTCTTTTTCTATATATATGTTTACTGTACATAAAGCTCATTTCTCTGAGCTTATTGCATCTCTAAATTTTCATTCTCTCTTTAACTCTCAAATTCTTTCCCTTTTCTCTAGATATTATTCTTTCCCTCTCTAAAAATTTTCCAAAATTCTTTAATTTTCTATCTCGATTCTTCTCAATCCTCATCTAGATTATCCATCAAGCCTTAAATCTCTTTTAGTTTTTAGAAAAACACCTACAATTTTCTACCTTGATCTTTCTTTCTTTTTCTTTCTTTTTACGATGGACCCAAAGTATCAATACTTGAGAAAATACTCCCCATCTCTTTCCTAGAAAATTCTTAGGAGGAAATAAAAGTGTAAAATCACTCGACTGTGGATTTTCATACGATTTGCTATCCCTAGTGATGTCAAGCTATTGATAGAAGGAAAGATTTGCCTGAGTGATTTCAATCAAGATGCTAGCCTACCAGGTATGATACTAGTCATAGAGCAATGAAAAGAAGAGCTCGTACCATCGAGGCCACATGCAACAAATGTGGACAACAAAATTGTAACGGTAAATATACTTCGTCTGGATTTGTGTCAATAAATGGAGAGGAAAAAATCAATTTCTGCAATGATAGACTTTTAAAAGAGAACTTGGATGACCTTCGTGCTTCTTTTAGAACCATCCAAGTGGATATATTCAAGGTGCAATTTCTAAACTCTGGCCCAAATTCCATGTAGAAAGACTATGCCTTAGGAATATGGCATTTAAAGGCATTGTTTGCCAGATTACAAGAAAATTAGATGGGGAGTAAATCTTTTATCTATAGAGGTCGTATGAGTGTTTAGTTATTTTAAAATCATTATAGTAGATGTTTAATAATTTGTGTCCATTTTCTGGAAAAAAAAGTATTTTTGAGTTTTGAGCATTTGTTTGCATTTATATTGTCACAATAAGTGTTAAAGGATCAGCGTCTATTTTTATTTTTTGTTTTCTTTAATAAAAAATATTATCTTCTTAGATGCATCTGATATTGTACTGTAGCATGTTTGAAATTTTTGAATCTTACCTAAATGTTTCAAGATTTGTGTTTTATTTTTCAAAAGTTCTAGTGTAACTTGTCAGTTATATTAGTTTTCTAGATTTTGTGCTTGTTTGTTAAAAAGCCTACAGTCATGTCAGAGTGTTTTTTGTCGATTAGTATTCAATTGTCAAAAGTTGTATAGTTGGAGTCTTTTTTTCCAAATGTTAATTTGACTTTTCTAACCTGTCTATACCTTCTTTTTTTTTTTTACTTTTACTTGCACAATATTTTTTTTAGATCTTTAGATTACTTGTTTGTCACTTACTTGTCTGTCTCTTTAGTCCTTTTGTATTTCCATCTTCGTTAAAATCTCATTTAGGACTTAGAGTTGGCAGAGTAGACTTAAAATGAAAACAAAACAATCAAATAGTTAAAAAAATAGTCAACCAATCATACAAACCAAAAATGTCTTCTTCTCATTCATCTAGGAAAATCAAAACCGTTTGTGTCTTCTATGGCTCTAGTCTTGGTAAAGATAGAGTCTACTTATAAGCCGCAGGACACTTTGGACAAGCCTAAGCACATAGGAAGATTAACCTAATTTATGGAGAGGTGGCTTAGGGTTAATAGGGAAAGTATCAATAATAGCGCATGTTGGAAATGCAGTGCGTAGCGGAATTTTAAAAATTTTCATCAGAGTATTTTCCAAAACACAAGTTTGACATGTTATATGTATAAATTAGACAGATCTTACTAACCTTTGTGTGCCGAAGAACCTCCGCAACCTGTGTAGAGAAGTAACGTTCCAGAAGAGCCTCATTCAACTGGTCCTCTTTGCTATTCTCTATCCATAACGGGAGTGAGTGTGGGCTCACACGTATAGCTCTTCCACCAGTGACTCTCCTTCCAACCAATAGAGAGAACCCAAAGCTAATGTTCGTGATTTATGAACAAAAGCTCTCAGGGAGTTTTCAGATGCTCACCAGAAGAGTATCACTCTTAATCTCTCAAATTGATCTGAGTAAATCATGAGACTCACTCCCTTTATATAGCTATTAGTCCTGGGGTCAGTCCTTATCAGATTAGGTCCCCAAAACTCGAAACAGAATCAAGTTCAGAACAATATCTGATAAGATCTGCGTGAAAACGTGAAATCTTATCACTCGCTGATCGACAGGCCGAGCAGCCTAATCGGTAGGCCAAACAGGCCCGATCGGCAGGCCGAACACGTCATCCGGTAGGCCAAACTCTCGAGAAAAAATCTCCATGAATCTTTTATTTTCCACCTGAGATTTTAAAGGATAAAGTCTCAGTTTTGATTCAAATAACCCAATAGAGAACTTATCTGATCAAAACAAACTTTATTAAGATAATCTCTAAGAAAATAAATCAATTCACAATAATTCTACAAGTTTATCTTGATCTAATTTGTCCAAAATTAAAACAACTGATAAACAGACAAGAATTATCTAATTGCAATAATTCAACAAGTTTATCTTGAACTAATTTCTTACAAAATTAATTCAACCTATAAACAAAAATATATTATTTAATTCTTCCAAATTTTAAACCAATCTGATAAATCCGACATAAGTCACCAATTATTGGAAAAGCACGCCGTGTCGTTACAGGATTTTGTGAGCTAGCAAAGGGGACCAAAATGGACCTATAAAGTTCAAGCTCATGATAATTATGAAACATAATATTCCAGATATACATTTCACAATTATCAACTCCAATGCTACTCCACTAAAAGCTTGGAGCTGCACTCTCGAACTTTATAGAATTACGAAGCTCGTATAGCTAAGTCTCCATGACATATCATAGTGTATCGCATCCCCATATGATCATCCATAATCGGCTTAAGGACAAGTTCTGTCTTACCTTCCCGATTATTTTTATCTTACGTTCTATTGTCTCACCATTAGAAAACTTACCATCCAAAGACAGTATACCATTCGGTTACACCTATGTATCCAAATGGTTGAGCACTCCAGTTTTTCAATTACAGGACAACGCATATAAGAGGATATCATTACTCCTAAAGAGGAGCTATGGATTCCATATCTATGAATAACAAGTCTACGCTATCAAGAGTCATGCCTCCAACGTACCGGCATGCATACCACTATTGAGATGTGGGTCTCACCCTTTGGTACATCAAAAGACATAAGCCAAGATAACGGGCCCACTATTCATCTCAAGATTAAGATACAATACAAATGACTATCTAAAGTGAATTGATTTGCCAAGACAGAATTATTAATCCAAATCAATTCACTTTATGTCCCGATCCAACACATCGTCATCTATGACAACGTGCCAATGTTTCTATTCACGGAGTCCAACTCCGATAATCAAGACAAACGATCCCCCATAAGGGATATAGACAACATAACAATCTTTACATGAATAAAGTGCCCAACTTTATTCCCTCGATTGCGAATCATATGTTTTAGACCGTCACCTTAAGAATCGTGTCTTCCGCATAATTAGTCCATCATATGCCCAATTCTTAAGGTTTAGACTGATAGTCTCAGACTACTGTTTGCTTATCATACATTCAACAAATATGAACGTAAAGAGGACAAGATTTGGTATATATAAATGAATAAATTCTTTATTGATAAAAATGTCTCCAAAAACGTATTACATTTTTACTCCTTAGAGCATACATGTCTAACAATCTCCCACTTGCACTAAGTGAGTAAATACGGCAAATTTTGCATCCCCATAGCTTCCATATGCCTCTCGAAGACTCTCCCAGTAAGTGTCTTCATAAATGGATCAGCTAAATTGTCCTCTGACGCGATCTTGCACACCGTGACATGCCCGCCCTCAACGAAGTCCTTTATCACATGATACTTCTGATAATATGCTTACTCTTCTTGTGAAATCTTGGTTCCTTAGCATTAGCTATCGCCGCACTGTTATCACAGTACAGAGATACCACTTTATCCATATCAGGAACTACCTCAAGATCCCCAAGGAACTTGCGGAGCCACACTGCTTCTTTCGAAGCATCACTAGCTGCCACATACTCAGCCTCCATTGTTGAATCCGAAGTGCAATCTTGCTTCGCACTTCTCCAACTGATGGCACCGCCTCCCAGAGTAAACACAAACCCCGAAGTCGATTTCCTAGAATCCAGACAGGATTGAAAATCTGAATCAGTGTATCCTAGAGGAGTTAAATCCTCACCCGAATACACAAGCATATACCCTCGAGTCCTTCTCAGGTACTTGAAAATATGCTTTACCGCAACCCAATGGTTTGGTCCTGGATCCGCCTGAAATCGACTTACAATCCCGACCGCATAGCTAATATCCGGTCGTGTGCAAAGCATGGCATACATGAGACTACCCACTACCGAAGCATAAGGAACCTTCTTCATGTATTGTCTTTCTTCATAAGACTTTGGAGAGTCTTTCTTAGAAAGAGTAATTCCAGACTTAGATGGTTGCCCACCTTTCTTGGAATCCTACATTGCAAACCTCCTGAGAATTTTATCTATGTAGCCTGCCTGAGACAAAGCTATCATTTTGTTCTTCCTATCCCGAAAGATCTGGATACCGAGAACAAAATTAGCCTCACCCAAGTCCTTCATGTCAAACTACTTGGTTAACCATAATTTGACCGATGACAACGCCTCAATGTCATTGCCAATTAGCAGAATGTCATCTACATAGAGCAGTAGAAAAACCACCTTCCCATCCTTAATGTGTTTGTAAACACATGGTTCATCCACGTTTTGTGAGAACCCATAAGTCTTGATCACTTGATCAAATCTTATGTTCCAAGAACGAGAAGCCTGCTTAAGTCCATAAATAGACTTTAGTAGCTTACAAACCTTACCCTCTTGACTCGCGACCTTGAACCCGTCTAGTTGTTTCATATAATTGGACTCATCAAGATAGCCATTCAGAAAAGCCGTCTTGACATCCATCTGCCAAATCTCGTAGTCGAGAGCGGCAGCTATGGACAAGAGAATCCAGATGGACTTAAGCATGGCTACAGGCGAAAAGGTTTCCTCATAGTCGATTCCTTCCTTTTGTGTATAACCCTTAGCTACCAGTCTAGCCTTAAAGGTTTTGACCTTTCCATCTACTCCTCTTTTCCTCTTGTAGATCCACTTACACCCTATGGGTTTTACCCCTTCTGGAAGATCCACAAGCTCCCAGACCTGATTAGTCTCCATAGACTTCATCTCTATGTTCATGGCCTCTGTCCAGAGTCTTGAATCAACATCCTCCATAGCTTCTGCATAAGTATAAGGATCCCTGTCATGTTCATCTGGTTCAGCCAAGAAGACCTCCCCATTGAACATATACCTCTCAGGTTGACGCCCGATCCTCCCACTACGCCAAAGCCCCTGAGATTGTTGTTCAGGTTTGTTTGGTTTTTCTACACCGATCGGAATGGTTTCGTTCAGAACCTCCGGAGTGAATGGATCACCCCTTAACTCCTCAAGCACCACTTTGCTTCGAGGTTTAAAGTCGTCCATGTAACTCTCCTCAAGGAAAGTTGCATTAGTTGAAACCACGACTTTATTTTCCTTTTGGGTTATAAAAATAACCCCCTTTAGTCCCTTTTGGATATCCTACAAACACGCAAACTTCCAAACGTGCTTCCAACTTATTCGGATCCTTAAACAGGACATGAGCTGGACATCCCCATATGCGAATATGGTTTAAGGATGTCTTCCGTCTTGTCCACAACTCGTGAGGAGTTTTAGAGGACCGATTTTGAAGGCACATTGTTCAAAAGATAACATGCGGTTTGTAGTGCTTATCCCCAAAAGGATAAAGGCAATAATGAATAACTCATCATGGACCGAATCATGTCCAACAAAGTCCTATTCCTTCTTTCCGCTACGCCATTCTGCTGCGGAGTGCCCGGTGCAGTCAAATGGGATAAAATCCCATTCTCTAACAAGTGTCCCAAGAACTCATCAGAAAGGTATTCCCTACCTCGATCAGATCGAAGTGCCTTTATGGGTCTACCCAATTGCTTTTCCACTTCAGCACGAAACTCCCTGAACTTATCATAAGTTTCGCATTTATGGTGCATCAGGTACACATACCCATATTTTGAGTAATCTTCAATAAAAGTGACGAAGTACTCATACCTTCCTCGTGCCCGGATGTTCCTCGGTCCGTAAACATCACTATGCACAAGTTCTAGAACCCCTTCGGCCCTATTGCCCTTGGACCCGTATGGTCTTTTGGTCATTTCACCCTTCAAACAAGACTCACATTGGGGTATAGATTTCACCTTTAAGTGACTTAAAGGTCCATCCCTTACCAACCTTTGAATCCTATTCAGGTTAATATGGCCAAGGCACAAATGCCAAAGATAAGTCTTATTAGAGTGAGAATTTTTAAGTCTTTTTGAGTCATTATCATTTATCTCAGCATTAAGCAATAAGGCCATCTTAGGTTTAATAAAATATAGATTATTTTGCATCCATCCAGAACAGATAAAAGATTTGTTTTTATGAATCACCACTTTTTCATTACAAGATACCATGCAGGAGTCTTTAAATAAAGAAGATACAGAAATTAAATTCCTTTTAAATTTAGGAACATAAAAACAATCTCACAAAATTAAATTCCTATAATTATCAAAGTAAAGATGGACATCTCCCACTGCTTCCGCTGAGACCAAGGATCCATCGTCCATCCGAAGCGTTAAGTCTTCACGTAGCAGACTTCTCGTTTCTTTGAATCCCTGCAGAGAAACACAAACATGATTACTTGTACCAGAATCTATGACCCAGATGTCACTGGATTCCTCAACCAAACAAGTTTCTAAATATAGAAGATCACACCTACCTCCCTTTGAAAGGAAGTCCTTGCAATGCTTCTTTATATGCCCGACCTTACCACAGAAGAAGCACTTAAGCTTTTTTGGGTTCTTCTTCTTCTTCTTCTTGCTCTTGGTAGTAGTAGGAATAGAAGACTTCCCGTTCTTGGCCCGTTGCTTCTTTCCACTGCCTGAGATAGGATTGGAACCAAAAGTAGCTACCATGTTGGCCTCACCACCAGCAGGAGACTGCCTAATCAGCAGTTTGAACTCCTATAACTGTTTCATCAGTTCTATTAAGGTCATGTCCCGTCTATTACTTAAATTAAAAGTAGCTCTAAATGGAATAAATTCCTTAGACAGAGTCTCAAAGACCATAGTCATTTGAGTTTCAGCATCGATGTAGGGTCAATTGGTTTGAGCCTCAGTGAGGTAACCCATGACCAACATCATGTGCTCCTTTACAGATGTCCCCGGTCTTTGTCTACAGTTTAAGACTTTTCGAAGCACCCCTTGCCGCTTTGTTATGGCCTGGCCTCCAAGTATGTCCTCAAGATTATCAAAGATCTGCTTCGTAGTCTCATAATCCTGATGTTGAGCCTGCAGCACGTTGTTCATGCTAGCCATAACATAGCAGCGGGCTTGATCATTAGCATCTTTCCAGCGATCGTACGCTTGGAATTGCTCATTACTTGAGTCTCCTGTAGGGTCGGGAGGACAAGGGGTTTTCAACACATATTTCAGTTTCTCAAAGGATAGGACGATGTCCAGGTTCTGTTTCCAATCGTTATAATTCTCACCGGTTAATTGGTTTTTGTCAAGTATCGATGATAAAGCGTTTTTAGACATATTCAATTTACAATAAAGAATCACATACCAAATATAAGCAAACATATATAATAATTTAGTAAGATAACACAATCATGTAAAATCATACAAATGTGTTTATGTGTCAAAACCTTGAAAATATCACAACCTTACAACGATAATTCCCAACTCAGAATTCAACAAGCTCCTAGGGGAGTCATGCCAAATTCAATCAGGAACATGGATCCCCTCCTGATTAATATATGCCATCCAGGACCCGTATGATCCAACATATATTAATAATCGTTTCTTTGGCCATTAATTTTATTAACAGAGCTCCTAGGGGAGGTTAATAATAAAATTAACATGAGTGTATAACCATCGTTACAATATTTTATCCATGATTTATAATCACCACCTAGGGGTGTGCAACCATAAAAAATACTAAAATACCTTATCCTTTCAGAGATCCAATCTGGTACATGATAGAAATCGCTTCCTAAGGGTCGGGACCACCATGTTCTTCCTATGGACCAACGATGGAGGCCTTAGGTCCTCTCTTCGAAAACCTTCTCCCACTCAATCTTTTGAAATCAAGGTTTTATTTTAAGAGTATGCATGAACAATTTTAATATGAGCGGCACTCCCTATTCTATATGACATGTTATCAATATACATGGTAAATCATATTATAATGCAGACAAGCAAAGCAATCAAGCAAAGCCACAAGCAAAATAATAATGACCGTAATATTATGGCTCCACCCTAAAGAATAGAAAACTAAGATTACAAGAGAATAATCGAGACATTTATCGATTCTTCATCCTTGAATCCTCAAGCTGTATCATTCTTCATGTAATATCCATCTTCAAGTCTTCAATCTCGTATGAATCAAATACTTTATATTTCCGGTCATATCCAAATTTAATGTTTCTCAGAATCGTCTCAAAAATAAAATCAAAACTGCACTGAAAAAATTACACCTTTTCTGAACACTTGGCGCAGCTCTCGGTCGGCAGGCCGATCTGGGTGATCAGCCTGCCGGTCATGCTTCATCGGCCTACCGATCTAATACATCGGCCTGTCGATCCAAGAAAATTTGGCCTGCCGAACTGAAAGTTTGACCTACCGGCAAAGCACCCCAATTTCTACCCCACTGTTGGCCTACCAGACCACACATCCGGCCTGCCGATCTGTGACCATCGGCCAACCAAACTGTGGCGTTCGGCATGCCGACCGAGTAGTAATCCCTCATTCCAGAAAATACAATTTTAATGCAATTCATCAATTTTATTTTCAACAATTCAAAAACATAAAATTAGAGACTCAGGAAATACCTGGAGGCGCCATCATCTATCTTTAAGATCCGACTTCTCGTTCGTCTTCTCTGAATAATCATTTAATTACAAAATTCTTACAAATTTAAAATTAAATAACAATTCCTAGACGGAGATGATAATCCGCCATCTATTTACATGAAAAACTTAGATACATATTCTAACCTCTAAGGAACCATAACCGGTATGAATTAATTAATTAATAAATAATTAAACAACGATTTAATCAACCATAATTAATTAATAAACATTCACCATATAATCCATGATAACATATATATTATATAGAAACCTAGAGTGCCATCTCTCTATAAAATTCAATTCAAGCATAGGAGAGATTAAGATCACAAAATTTATGCATATAATATGATCACAAACTTGTAAATTTATGTAAAAAACTATGTCTTTGATACCAATTGTTGGAAACGCGGTGCACAACAGAATTTTAAAAATTTTCATCAGAGTATTTTCAAAACATAAGTTTGACATGTTATATGTATAAATTAGATAGATCTTACTAACCTTTGTGTGACGAAGAACCTCCGTAACCTGTGTAGAGAAGTAACGTTCCAGAAGAGCCTTAACCAACTGGTCTTCTTTGCTATTCTCTATCCACAACCGGAGTGAGTGTGGGCTCACACGTATAGCTCGTCCACCGGTGACTCTTCTTCCAACCAATAGAGAGAACCCAAAGCTAATGTTCGTGATTTATGAACAAAAGCTCTCAGGGAGTTTTCAGATGCTCACCAGAAGAGTATCACTCTTAATCTCTCAAATTGATCTTAGTGAATCATGAGACTCACTCCCTTTATATAGCTATTGGTCCTGGGGTCAGTCCTTATCAGATTAGGTCTCAAAAACTCGAAACAGAATCAAGTTCGGATCAATATCTGATAAGATCCGCATGAAAATACAAAATCTTATCACTTGCTGATCGACAGGCCGAACAGCCTAATCGGCAGGCCAAACAGGCCCGATCGACAGGCCGAACACGTCATCCGGTAGGCCAAACTCCCGAGAAAAAATCTCCGCGAATCTTTTATTTTCCACCTGATATTCTAAAGGATAAAGTCTCAGTTTTAATTCAAATAACCCAATAGAGAAGTTATCTGATCAAAACAAACTTTATCAAGATAATCTCTAAGAAAATAAATCAATTCACAATAATTCTACAAGTTTATCTTGATCTAATTTGTCCAAAATTAAAATAACCGATAAACAGACAAGAATTATCTGATCGCAATAATTCAACAAGTTTATCTTGAACTAATTTCTTACAAAATTAATTCAACCGATAAACAAACATGAATTATTTAATTCTTCCAAATTTTAAACCAATCTGATAAATCTGACATAAGTCACCAATTATTGAAAAAGCACGCCGTGTCGTTACAGGATTTTGTGAGCTAGCAAAGGGGACCAAAATGGACCTATAAAGTTCAAGCTCATGATAATTATGAAACCCAATATCCCAGATATACATTTCACAATTATCAACTCCAATGCTACTCCACTAAAAGCTTGGAGCTGCACTCTCGAACTTTATAGAATTACGAAGCTCGTATAGCTAAGTTTCCATGACATATCATAGTGTATCGCATCCCCATATGATCATCCATAATCGGCTTAAGGACAAGTTCTGTCTTACCTTCCCGATTATTTTTATCTTACATTCAATTGTCTCACCATTAGAAAACTTACCATCCAAAGATAGTATACCATTCGGTTACACCTATGTATCCAAATGGTTGAGCGCTCTAGTTTCAATTACATGACAACGCATATAAGAGGATATCGTTACTCCTAAAGAGGAGCTATGGATTTCATATCTATGAATAACAAGTCTACACTATCAAGAGTCATGCCTCCAACGTACCGGCATGCATACCACTATTGAGATGTGGGTGTTACCCTTTGGTACATCAAAAGACACTAGCCGAGATAACGGGCCCACTATTCATCTTAGGATTAAGATACAATACAAATGACTGTCTAAAGTGAATCAATTTGCCTAGACAGAATTATTAATCCAAATCAATTCACTTTATGTCCCGACCCAACACATCGTCACCTATGACAACGTGCCAATGTTTCTATTCACGGAGTCCAACTCCGATGGTCAAGACTAGCCATCTCCTATAAGGGATTTAGACAACATAACAATCTTTACATGAATAAAGTGCCCAACTTTATTCCCTCGATTGCGGATCATATGTTTTAGACCGTCACCTTAAGAATTGTGTCTTCCGCATAATCAGTCCATCATATGCCCAATTCTTAAGGTTTAGACTGACAGTCTCAGACTACTATTTGCTTATCATACATTCAACAAATATGAACGTAGAGGACAAGATTTGGTATGGAGAAATGAATAAATTCTTTATTGATAAAAATGTCTCCAAAAACGTATTACATTTTTACTCCTTAGGGCATACTTGTCTAACAGCGCATTGTAAGGGTAACTATGTATCCATAATAGTGTGTTGTAAGGGTAACTATGTCGTAGGGATTATCCCTCATTTCCTAACTGAGGGGAACCTCTATAGAAAAATCCATAGGTAAGAAAAAGAGAGTTTTGGATGTCCTTGAGCCTCTTGAAGCCATGATCCTTAGCTCTAATGCTTTCATAATATTACCTGGTGATTTAGGTACCCTTGAGGAGTTTTTCATAGTTGCTAGTAGGAATATGTTAGGTATCACTGCAATCCCTTAGGCCTTTTTAAAGTAAATGGTTTTTATGACTGTCTTTTAAAGTTTTTAGATCATGCAGAGGAGACAAATCTTTGTTACTGCTTCAATAGTTGAAGAATTACTCGACAAGATGCAAGTCATTCATCTAGAGTTCTACACTACAACATCCAAGTTTGATTAGAAAAAAGAAAGTAGGTTGTGGCCATTGGATTTGAACCTCCACTTGTAATTTTTTGGTTTTGCATATAGCATGTTTATCTATATTTCTTGTGTTGTAAATAACCGTTCTCCTCCACATCCTCTATTTTTATCACATGTTGTTGGTAAAACCTTTAGATTAATTGATTCCAGTGTCAAAATAGCTAATATTATGGAGTAACTAGTACTCTTGAAATGCATCTCATTTAAAGTCTGATATTTTCTTTATCGATGCTTCTATATTATTTACGTATGCATGATTAGGATAGCTAATTATATGTAGTATTTTGTACTCTCGAAACGTATCTATGTCATGTTTGTAACATATGGCATTCTGTTAATATTTTATGGGAATGCTAAAGTTAATTTTGGGAATGCTCTATAGAAAAAAAAAAGGAAAATATATATAATATTTGTTTTAAATGGGTATTTTGAGAGAGAATAGCAGTTTATAAGAGGACACGCTAAGCTTGTCTAAAATTTCGGTTTCATCTAAACTCTCTATATATTATTTTAATGCACATTTTTAATATGTTATTGTGTTGTATATTTTATTATTATTATTATGTTTTAATTTATTTTTAGTTGGGATTTGAAACCAACCATTTGTGGCTTTTTTACTTAAGAGAATAAAAGCCTCAAGACAAAGTACACAAATATTTCTCTAGCAACATCCCTAATCTATTTATATACTATGGTTCAAAAATAATAAATGACTGAAAATGGCATGATCAGCGTATGCACTTATCTGAAAAATGACATGATCAGTATAAGCCCTTCTTTGATCATAATCCAATGCCAATCCAAAGCCTATTAGCAATACTCTTATCAAGGGATTAGGTATTTAAAGTAAGTTTGATATTTCAAGAAAATAAATAGAGATACGATAGCCTACATTGGAGACAAATAACATTGATGGCATAGAGTGGGCAGTGGAAGCATAATGGACTTGTAATTATTGTTCGTATCATAGATTTAAAATTTCGAAGACAAAATTCTTTTTAGGAAGGTAGAGCTGTAACACACATTATTTTTAAACTGGTATTAGTTATGTTAAAATTATGATTAGTGTGCCAACATGAATTTTGAAAAAAAAATATTTATTATAAATATTTTTAAGTTTATATATGGTACCTATTTTTAATTTTTCAAAATTTTTATACACCTATTTTATGAAATTACTTAAATGTCCCTTATAATTCCTTTTATTCACATAATTGCTATTTTGACATTTTCTCTCAAAAACTCACATTAAAGCCTCCACTCACTAAACAGGCCTCCCGTATTCACTCCTTTTTCCCTCAAGTCATCCCCCATTCTCTTCTTTTTCTTTTCTTTTCTTTTCCTTTCTTTATTTTTCTTCCTATGTGTTTTTTTATCCTTGCCACAGTAGAACCAAAAGAACCCAAGAAACCAAAGTGCACAAAACTTCACCATTTTCACTAGAAATCACATAAACAACCTCCTAGAAACTCTTAGAGAAAGAATACAAAGGGGATTTTTGTGATCTAATAACGTTTTTAAGCTTGGATTTGAGGTAAAATTTTAAAACTCAAATTTTGATTTTAATTTATGTTTTGAGTTTGAAATTTGTTAGAAATTAGTGTTTTGATGATTTTGGCTAAATATACAATGTTTTTACACTTAAATTTATCTTAGAAACATGACTTTTGATTGCATGTTGAGGAGGAATACTTCTGGTCAGTTCTAGGCAAAAAACCCTATGAACATGACATTATTTAACAAAAAAGGCATCAAAAACTAAAGGAAAAAATATGTTATCATTAAAAAAAAAAAACCATGGTGATTTATTAAAAAAAAAAATTGTTTTTGGCCAAGCAAGATTAAAACCCCTGGCCTGTAAGGAGAACGGCGAAAGACTAAATCGCTCAGACAAGGGTAGTTGTCAACTTATGTTTTGGAAATATTAAGTATGTTTGCTATAAAATTTGTAATTTCAAATAATTTTGTTTTAATGAATATCAAATTTTTTTAATTGTTTTATTTCTAAATATTTTAAAATCAAATTATTTGTTTTAAAATCGATTTTAACATATTTTGCACCATAATGAAATTCAATTTTATTTTACAAAATTAGAAAAATGATGTTAGAAAATTAATGTGCATATTTTGAGCATATTAATGATAAAGGCATATTAATAAAATAAATTGACATAATTATCATATAGCTATTTTAGTTAGATTTTAATAATTATATGAATCAAGGTCAAGGGCGTATTTGGAGCATACATAGTGGCGGTAACAAGTTAGAAATTATTTGTAGATAATTTTTGCCAAGAAGGTAGAGATTTTATTGCTCCACTTTTGTGAGGTTTTATTGAATGGAAATTAGTTATTTGTTCTGCAAGATAATATATATATATATATATATATATTATTTTGTCAATATTATTACATAAATATCATTTGGAAACACCATACTTAGGATCTGTCCTATAATGCACAACGAGGTTAAGTTAATTTGACATATTTTAATATAGTATTGAAAAGCATGGTTAGATAGTATGGACTATATACATATCGTGAAGATATGACAGGAAGATAAGACGTGAAGAAGATGGCAATTACGTCCTCGGACATGTATAATCTAAAAGGTAAATAGGAAGGAAGCAACGAATTTCTTGAGTTGAAAGTCCTAGAACGTACTATATAGGAAACTTTTTAGTGAGGATTTGGGACTCGATATCCGCTCACTTACAACTCATGGTTCGATGTTTTTGAGTTGGCAAACATGCCTGTTGTTGCTTACCGTGGTCTGGCATCGGATCAACACTACGTGCGGCTGCTCATGGTGTCTAGCTCTTCCCGGCTCACCTTTGCCCAGTCGGGCGTACTTGCAACAAGAGGAGAGACGCTTCGGAGGTCAGAGAAAAGATGTCAGTCAATAGACAAGGGCTCTCTGATGCTCAAGGCAGGGGTTTCTCGGCAAAGTATGGGAGCTTGTTAGGTCGGAAGGATCCTCTCTCTCTAGAATGCAATAAATGCATCCTATTTATAGGCTACTACTTGGACCGAGTGTCAAGTGGGTTTTGCCCACAACCTGGGTGTCACATCAGCAGATGGACATGATACCCAGGTTTTGCCCACAACCCAGATATCACATCCCTCCGTTGATGGATTAGCTTCCATCAGATGGTGAGTTATTTGCCGTTTGTTGGCCTGTGGTGGCGAGCAGCAGCCCACTGTGAACGAGAATGACCCAACCCGAGCTGGTGCATAGCCTGAGGTGGCAACCTGCTAGGAGTGCGGCCCTGGGGTCCTTGAGAATCACCTAGGATGCAGTGCACGTTGTTTTTGGGGTTGGTAGTTTGCTCCCTGATAGCTCTGTCGAGCTGTTTAGCCAACCACCAAAGTTTGTCTCCTTGGCGGTGGCGCCGAGCTCACCCTCAACATTAGCCCCCTAGTTCACCTGGTCGGTGTCCAGCTAGGTGGACTACACCGAGTGGGTAAGGTCGGCTGAAAGAAAGAAGACCAAACGACACTCCGAAAAGGGGTGAAACGAAAGGTCATGCGGATCAACCGGGGGGACACGTGTCACTCTGCAGTTAACTGCGCCACCTGACAGGTGTAATCATCGCGCCTCTTTGTTTTTTGCGCCCAAATTTTTTGCCTAAAATGGCTATAAATAGGGTCTTTCTTTTCGTCAATTTCATATGATTGAAGTCAGATTTTGCACCCAGAGAGTTCTTAGCTACCGAGTTGTAGTTATTTACCCGAAGACTTTACGTTTCCAAGCTACCACAGCCAGATCAGGTAATTTTCCAATGAGTATGAAAATGAGTGACATGTTAGATTCCTAGAACATCGACATTTCCTGGTCAAAAAGTAGCCTAAAGGGCAGTTCATCCGCCGTTCACGTTGACGTCGAGAATGCATCCCTAGAATGGGATGGGGCTAGCCGACTTGAACAAATATTGAGGGTTAACTCCCACATAGTCCCCGAGTAGGAGTTTCTCAATCTGTTGGATGGGGAGAGACGAATTAGGCAATGTAGGGGCGAGGACCCTTACATCGGGGCGGCCACTACGGGCTCCTCCCGAGTTAATGCCCAAGAGAGAGCCAAGCTTCAGGCAACCGGTGATGTTTCGAGTGCATCCGGCTAGAATTTTGGGGCCCCGGTCTAGGTCGCAAGCACAATTACAGTGGACGTCTTCGATGAGGAACGGGCAGCCGAGGAGGTAGAGGAGGCAGAGCAGCCCAAAATAGAAGAGGACAAACAGGTCTAAATCACCCAGGTTCGGGGGGTGACTACGTACAGGGTGACCCGGCCTGGGCAGACCTCAACAACGGCCTATACTAGCGCTATAATGGAGTCTTGGTTGGAGGATCTGCGTGCCAAGTTCAACATCCCAGACGACGTGATCCTTATGGTGCCCGAGGAGAACGATTCACCACTGGAGCTACTAGAGGGATGCATAACGCTTTACGTCGAGTTTTTTAGGGCTAGGCTGCGCCTCTCATTCCATCCATTCCTCTATCGGGCACTTAATGATTTTAACATGTACCCGGTTCAATTAAACCCGTACAGTTACAGGTCACTAATCGGGATGTACGTGTTATGGAGGTACCACTGGGCAACCGAGATGCCGCTGGAAGCATTTAAATAAGTGTACAAAATGAAGAAGTTTCCTTAGCAGTCCGGGTAGTATTATGTCACCGGCTTTAGGAAGGACTTTATTTTGGGCAACCTCGACTTGAATAAACTCTAGAGTACCAATGGTTCTACGTCGGGGCAATTACTTAGCTCGAGCCGGTGAGGCCATCCCTGCTAACCAGCATGTGCCGAGGACTTTTGAATAAGGGCACGTGTGGTCTAAGAGGCCTTAGGCACCGAGTCATGTGATCAGGTGGTCGAAGACTTGTTCGAGAAGCCAGAAGCGACCAGGCAGTAGTCCTTTCTGCTCGGGAAGGAAACCCTTTTCGGTTATGGCTGGTTCGGGGAACCTAGCAGAATAAATCCCCCGCCAACCTGCCCTCCCCGGTCGACCGGGTAGGTGACAGTCGCCAGGCCTGGCGCCGTGACGTCCTAGGGCCAAGCACTACTTGATCCGAGCGGCTGACGAGGGAGCCATCATCGTCCAGCTTCGAGGACTCATCGAGTGGCTCCTTTGATGCAGGGCCACCTGTGGTGGACGAGGACCTCGAGGACGTGATTCGGCTCATTAACCCATCTCGCCAGCTCCGGATCAGAGGTCAGCCTCGAGTTTTTTTTCTTTTTTCTTTTTTTTTTATCCGTGCTGACCTGATTTTGAGTTGGGAATTTTTGCTTGCAGAGATGTCTTTGTGGCCGAGCACAATTGTTAAAAGGTGGGCTCTTATGGAGAGCCTCAAGAAAAGGAAGGGCAAGGCCGTGGAGGTCGGGAGGAAGCATAATCGGACTACGAGGACAGAGCTTCCTCCCCAACCTGAGCAGGTACCCGTCACAATCCAAGAGCCACCAACCCAGCCTTCGAGGACTAGGGCTTCATCGGAGGAGACACCCGCCGACAACACCACTATGGTGTCTCCTCAGGACCCCCAGAGGAGATGCCCGAACTGCCGCGAAACCATCCTGGAATGTCTCGGGGATGTAATGCCCTAGGATGACTTTTTGGTGAACCTCTGAAGGGAGGATTTCTAGGGCCTATCTGATGCGGCCTTCCGCTCTACCACCATTGTAAGTGCTTGTCCAACCCAAGCCTTTTGACTGTTTTTCCTCCCATCGAGCACTGAAGTATTGTTATCCTCAAACGAGTGCCATCTTGTACATGGCCTATTTAACCAAGATGAAGGACTTCAACAAGGAGAAAGAGAGGCATAAGAAGACCTTCCTTATCAAGTTAGAGGTCAAAAGGAAGCTTAGTGCTAAGAACATCGAGCTAGACCAAATCAAGAAGTCCTTTTCTCGAGCTGAAAAGGAAGCCCGAAAGGCCAAGGAGGACGCCGCTCAGGCCAAAGTGGAGGCCAAAGAGGCTTTGAGAGAGGCCGGGGAGGCAAAGGATGAGGCTGTCTGGCTCAAGCAGTAGCTGGAGGCTCTGCTGGCCGAGCATCAACAATTTTTGGAGGACTCCTCGGCCGTCTCACACAAGCCATGGAGGAATTCAAGGCGTCTCCAGAGTACGCCAACTACTACTACTTTGGCATAATAGACCTCTAGGATCATCTTATCCGGCAGCACCCTGAGGCTAAAGGCTTTAAGTGGTCGCTTATAGTCGAGCCAGAACAAGACTCTGCTTAGCAACAGCAAGGCGGGGAGGTTGTCATAGTGGACGGTGACGGCAACGGAGACGAGCAGAGCACTGTCGGTGGTGGAGGCAAGGAAGGCGCTGCTGGACACGGGGATGGCACTCAGACTTAATCTGTTTTTTTGTTGTTTTGAATGTCTAGGATCGGGAGGTGCCCGATTAATTGTACCTCCCAATCACTATAAATGAAAGATATTTTCCTTGTTCTTCACTTCTCGAATTCTTGCGTATTGTGTTTTCGATAGTTCTTGGAAATATGTGTTCATATTTCAAGGTGAGAAGTTTCTCGAGAACGTAGTTAGGCCTTCGTCTTGCCGAGTTAACATAGATCTCAGTCTCGAAATTAAATTAGGAATTCAGATGAAGTTGGATGCTCCTTGGGAGCGACATTCCTAGACCATAGTTTTTCGAGCTTCTGTTTTTTCAATTAAAATTGAGGCCGAGTAGGGATGGTGTCCCCGTTTTCTCAATCAGACAGAGCACAACGGCGTGTGAATACCCTTACCCTGTTGCCCCCTTAGACTTATCTAAGTTTGAGGAAACTTTGCAAGTCTAAGGTTGTTGGACACACAGTTGTGCCGAGCGACTTACTAGGTGATCTGTACAGTGACAGAGAATTGATGAGGTGCTGATCAGCCCCCTAGTCTGGTTAATTAGGATGACTCTCCCTCGTCAAGAGTTGTTCTCTGATCCTCCAGGCTGGAGTTTTGGTATCCCTTTTCAGGTCTGTTTATTTCCTTCAAACACATTGCTCAATGGAATGGTGTAGGAAATTTACATTTCATTGATGTCTAGTATTTACATCCCAGCCCTATTCAATAGGCCTAGTTACAAAAGAATTTTGGCCAGAGGTCAAAAAAAGTTTATGGCCTCGATCTAACAAAAGAATCTTTTTAAGAGCTTGGCGTTCCAAGGATGACCGAGCTGGTTTCCCTCCATGTCAGATAACTTGTACATGCCCAGACGAATGATGCCGATGACCCTATACGGCCCATCCCATTTTGGACCAAAAGACCCCAAATCGGGCTGTTGAACCATAACCTTCTTTAGTACCAAATCCCCAATTTTAAAGCTTCTCGGTTGGACCCGCTTGTTGCAATACCGAGTGACTACCTGATTCCAGGCTACATTATGGATTGCTGCCCAGTTTCTTTTTTCTTCGAGCAGGTCAACCTCGAACATCATGATCTCAACATTCTGAATCTCCTCATAATGTTTGATTTGAAGCTAGGCAACCCTACCTCGGCCATGATGACAGCCTCTGCCCCATACACGAGGGACAATGAGGTTTCTAAGCCCAGAGCACTCATGGAAGCTCGTCGATCCATGCCCCCTTAAGGCCCTCAAGCTTTTTCTTCAAGTTATCCTTGATTGTTTTGTTGATAGCCTCCACTTGGTCGTTGCTCTAGGGTAGCTCGGAGAGGAGAAAACTTTCTTGATGTCGAGCTGCTCACACAAGCGAAGGAGACTAGAGGACTTGAATTGTTTGGCATTGTCGGTCATGATCGTGTGTGGGATTCAAAACTGACAAATGATATTCTTCCACACAAAATTGGTACATTACTCCAGTGATGGCGCTAAGTTCCTCACTCAGCCAGCCAACTCACACGCATGTTTGATCAACTCGCACAAACTATAGATCAAAGTAAACACAAACTCAGGATGCTTTATCTGCGATGGTCCTCATCGGGCAAGAAACTGCCCAAGGAAGGAGAAGCTGTCGGCCCTCATTGCTCAGGAAGGGTCTGATGATGAGTCGGGTAGTGCAAATCTGAGACTGAACCCCCTACAGTTACTCAACGCAATCACAGGAGACAAGCAGGGCTCTCACAAAGGGCTCATGTATGTGAATGTGTGGCTGAACGGGCATGCAGTGCGAGCGATGTTGGACACCGGTGCGACCAACAATTTCCTCTCACAGCGAAAAATCAGTGACCTCGGGCTGACTGTCTCAAAGACTTCGAGTAGGATAAAGGCAGTGAATTCTGGTGCACAGCCCATCCAAGGAATGACCACGTCGTCCTTGAAGATCGGAGATTGGGAACAAGAGTGTTCCTTCATGGCTGTCCCTCTTGATGATTACGATCTAATCCTTGGAATCGAGTTTTTTGTGAAGGCAAAGGCCGTAGCAGTGCCCCATTTGAGTGGCCTCTTCATTCAAGATGAGGCAAGACCGTGTTTTGTTCGGGCGGATTTTTGTGAGCAAACTGCAGAGAAGCCGTTGCTGCAGTCAGCTTCCCAGCTTAAGTCAGGATTGAAGCGGGGTGAGACAACATTCGTGGCTGCCTTGGTGGAGATCAAGCCAGACAAAGTTGTCCATGTGCCTGACGAAGTTGCTGGTGTCCTTGATGAGTTTCAAGACGTG
Organism: Artocarpus heterophyllus; assembly: GCA_025403435.1. Taxonomy (NCBI): domain Eukaryota; kingdom Viridiplantae; phylum Streptophyta; class Magnoliopsida; order Rosales; family Moraceae; genus Artocarpus; species Artocarpus heterophyllus. The sequence continues at coordinate 20,146,848 of CM046354.1, read as the reverse complement.
ATGCCACCCGAACTACCCAAAAAGTTGCCCCCGAGGAGGCACTTTGATCACAAGATTGAGCTTGAACCTGGCGCAAGACCCCCTGCCCGAGCCCCTTACCGCATGGCGCCTAAAGAGTTAGCGGAGTTACGAAGGCAACTGGATGAGTTGCTGGAGGCAGGCTACTTGCAGCCATCGAGGGCCCCATATGGTGCACCTGTTTTGTTCCAGAAAAAGCAGGATGGGACCCTTCGCATGTGTGTGGATTATCGAGCACTCAACAAGGTTACGGTGAAAAACAAGTACCCCGTGCCTAATGTAGCAGATTTGTTCGACCGACTTTCAAAGGCATCCTACTTCACCAAACTTGACTTGCGGTCTGGGTATTGGCAAGTCCGCATTGCTGAGGGAGATGAGTCTAAAACAGCGACGGTCACTAGGTATGGTTCGTTTGAATTCCTAGTAATGCCTTTCAGTTTTACTAACGCCCCTGCTACCTTTTGGAACCTGATGAATGATGTGCTCTATGAGTTTTTGGATAGCTTTGTTGTGGTCTATTTGGATGACATTGTGGTGTACAATGAGTCGTTGGCTCAACATGTCGAGCACTTGAGGATGGTGTTCCGCAAACTGAGGGAAAGTTCACTGTATGTCAAGAAGGAGAAATGTGAGTTCTGTATGCAGGAAATCTTGTTCTTGGGGCACAAGATTAGCAAGGGGCAGATCAGGATGGATGAGAGGAAGATCCAAGCCATCGTAGATTGGCCTGCCCCCACGAAGGTAACCGAGTTGCGGTCGTTCCTTGGCTTAGCAAACTACTACAGGCGCTTCATCGAAGGATACTCCAAGAAGGTGAATCCCCTCACCGACTTGCTGAGAAAAGACAAGAAGTGGGCTTGGACAGTAGACTGCCAGGAAGCGTTTGAGAAAATCAAGGCAGTGGTGACTTCGGAACCAGTGCTGCGGTTGCCGGACTTTGGATTACCCTTTGAAGTGCATACTGATGCATCCGATAGAGCCATTGGTGGGGTGTTGGTCCAGGAAGGGCACCCCATCGCCTATGAAAGCAGAAAATTGAAGGACATGGAACAGCGCTATTTCGCCCATGAGAAAGAGATGGTTGCTGTGATCCATTGTCTGGAGATGTGGAAGCATTACCTATTGGGAACGAAGTTTGTCGTGGTGACAGACAACGTGGCTAATACTTACTTCAAGTCTCAGAAGAAACTATCTCCAAAACAGGCCCGGTGGCAGGAGTTCCTTGCCGAATTTGACTTTGCATGGCTGCATCGTCCAGGCAGCGAGAACCGGGTAGCAGACGCCTTGAGCAGGAAAGAAGTGCAGGCATATGTGGCTTCATTGACCCTTATTCAGTCTGATTTTGTTGAGAAGATCAGACACGCTGCGGAGGCAGATTCTACTTACTGTCAGCTGAGGCAGCAGGTTGAAGATGGACTTGTCCGAAAATACTGGGTTGATGGCGGCCTACTGTATGCACGAGGAGGTAGGCTTTTTGTCCCTAAGGGTGGAGGACTGAGACAGGAATTATTGAGGGAGACCCATGATCCATTATGGGCGGGACATCCGGGCATTGAGCGGATGATGGCCCTTGTGTCGAGACACTATTTCTGGCCAAAGATGGAGGAAGACATCGAGATGTATGTCCGAACATGTCTAGTATGTCAACTAGACAAAACCGAGAAGAAGAAACAAGCGGGACTTCTTCAGCCCCTATCCATTCCCGAGAAGCCGTGGGTATCTATTTCTATGGATTTCATTGTGGGACTGCCGACGGTGGAAGGTTTGAGTTCCATATTGGTGGTTGTTGATCGTTTTTCTAAGTATGCGGTGTTTATGGCTGCACCACATGCATGTCCAGCCAAGGTGGCAGCCGAGTTGTTTATGAAACACGTGGTGAAGGTGTTTGGGATGCCCCTGGATATAATCAGCGATCGAGATGCGCGGTTCACCAGAAAATTCTGGACTTATCTCTTCAAACTCATGGGTTCTGAGTTGAAGTTTTCTACAGCCAATCATCCGCAGACCGATGGCCAGACGGAGCGGATAAATGCCTTGTTAGAAGAGTATTTGAGGCATTATGTTACTGCAAGTCAGCGGAATTGGGTGGATTTACTTGATGCAGCCCAGTTTTGCTACAACATTCATAAGTCATCTGCAACGGGATTGAGCCCCTCAGAGTTGGCGCTCGGGCATCAACCCCTGACCCCGTTAGAAGTGGCGAAGCAGAAGTCACAAGGGGAGTGTCCTGCTGCATACCGTTTTGCTCGTGATAAACAGGAGTTAATCGAGCAAGCCTATGATAGCTTGACCAAGGCGCAGAGACGAATGAAAAAGTATGCAGACAAGCATAGGCGGTCTTTGGAGTTTCAAGAAGGTGATCTAGTCCTTTTGAAGCTGACCCCACAAATCTGGAAGAAGGTGACGGACAGGCGCTATCACAAGGGCCTGATCCAGAAGTATGATGGGCCATTTCCAGTGCTGCAGCGAGTGGGAAATGTGGCCTACAGGTTGCAGTTGCCTGAGAGAATGAAGATACATCCGACATTCCATGTGAGCTTCTTGAAGCCCTATCACGGAGATGGTGATAGGCAGCAAGTGAAAAGAGCCCCTCCAACAGTGAGAAAAGAGTTCCACAAGAAGATGGTGAAGATTCTTGACCATCGGACCCAAGGTGAGAGCAGGAAAAATCGAAGGACCGATTATCTTGTGCATTGGGTTGGTAGTAGTGAGGCGGATGCAACATGGGAAAGGGATGTTACCCTTTGGCAATTTGAAGAGCAGGTGAAGGCGTACTTAGAGACCCTTCCGACGAGGACGTCGGCTCCATCCGGTGGGGGTGGGTTTGTCAGCACCTGATCAATCGAGTTAAACCCGTGTGCGCAAGTGCATGCGGGCGGTGAGCAGCCAAGCCGAGAGAAAAGCATGAGTGCACTTGACTTGGTGGCAGGCGAGTCTTGCATGGCATGGACGTGAAGACCAGCATGCAAAGTGAGGCAACGTGCATAGGAGTAGACATGCACACACGTGAGGCAATCTGAGTTGGTTGTGGCACATGACGGGAAGTTGAGGCACATGTCTTGGATAGACCGAGACTGGACACTTGGCTTGGAGAGACCAGGCCCCAGATGCACGTGGAGAAGCAGCAGGATGGCAAGACGGTTACTTGATCGATGTGGCGCGCGATTGTGAGTCAAGCGTGCGCCACTGCTGTGCGTGTGCAGGCGGTTACAAGCGGTTACTTGGATCCGCGCCCTCATGGCCCCAGGTGGCAATCCGAGACCTGATACATGTGTCCCGTGAGTTTGTGTGGCCTAGTGGCTGGGGCTGTCAGCCACCACGTGTTGCCTGGTTTTTGTTTATTTATAGCCATGGATGGCTAAGGCTGAGGACACGGTTTTGAGAGTGTGTGATCCCAGCAAACATCGAGTGTATTCCTTTTATGCGAGTTTAATAAAGGGTTGGGAGATTTCCCGTAATTGCTGTGTTTGTGTTTACTTTGATCTATAGTGTGTGCGAGTTGATCAAACGTGCGTGTGAGTTGGCTGGCTGAGTGAGGAACTTAGCGCCATCACTGGTGAAAATTCGTGAGTGAATTTAGACACCCGTGACAACTGGTATCCAATTTTAAAGCTTCTCTGTTGGACCCGCTTGTTGCAATACCGAGTGACTACCTGATTCCAGGCTACATTATGGATTGCTGCCCAGTTTCTTTTTTCTTCGAGCAGGTCAACCTCGAACATCATGATCTCAACATTCTGAATCTCCTCATAATGTTTGATTTGAAGCTAGGCAACCCTACCTCGGCCATGATGACAGCCTCTGCCCTATACACGAGGGACAATGAGGTCTCTAAGCGCAGAGCACTCATGGAAGCTCGTCGTCCCATGCCCCCTTAAGGCCCTCAAGCTTTTTCTTCAAGTTATCCTTGGTTGTTTTGTTGATAGCCTCCACTTGGTCGTTGCTCTGGGGTAGCTCGGAGAGGAGAAAATTTTCTTGATGCCGAGCTGCTCACACAAGCGAAGGAGACTAGAGGACTTGAATTGTTTGGCATTGTCGGTCATGATCGTGTGTGGGATTCAAAACTGACAAATGATATTCTTCCACACAAAATTGGTACATTTTGCTTTAGTCATGTTGGTACACGGTTCTACTTCAACCCATTTCGTAAGGTAGTCTATGGTCACGATGCATACTTAAATTGTGATCGGGCCGGAGGAAGGGGTCCGATCAGATCGATAGCCTACTTCATAAATGGCCATGCCGAGATTACGGAAGTGAGGGGCTTAGCGTGATATCTAGGCATCCTTACGAATTGTTGATATTTGAGGCATTTTTGCACAAAATCTCTACAGTCCTGCTCCATGGTCGGCTAATAGTAGCCCAACGGAAGACACTTTTGGGCCAATGAATGCCCCCCAGAATGATTACCCCATAGACCTTCATGGATCTGCCTCATTAGGTATTCGGCTTCTTTAGGGCTTATGCACTTTAAACACGACGTGGTATAGCCTTGTCGATATAGTCTTCTACCGATCATCGAATACCGGGCCGAGTTGTTGCGTATCCGATGTGCCTCTTCTCGGTCGTCGAGCAATTTGGTTGTGGTCAAGTATCGGATGATCGGGTCCATCCATGAGGTCTCGTGCTCCTTAGCTACATTTGCCACTTCTTTATAGATGCTTGGCTCGACTAGTCTTTCAATGGGGACTGAGGTTAGGTCACTATTGTCGAGGCCCGAGGCTAGCCGAGCAAGAGCATCGGCCTTCAAGTTCTCTGACCTGGGGATCTACTTGAATGAGTAGCATTTAAATTGCTCGAGTAGTTGCTTGACCTCTTGTAAATATGCAGCCATCGAGTTTGCTTGGGCTTGGAATGCTCAAGTGACTTGCTGGACGACAAGTATAGAGTAGCTGTGGATGATTATCTGGTCTACCCCAAGATCCCTAGCGATTCAAAGTCCGGCCAGAAGCGTTTCGTATTCTGCCTCATTATTTGAGGCCTTAAAGTTGAATCGGAGCACGTAGATCACCTTGTGTCTGTCTGGGCTTATTAATATCAGCCTGGCACTTGATCCTTCTATACAAGAAGACCCATCAACATAAAGTCTCCATTCTAATCCTGAGGTGGTGTAATCTTCGCTACAGCCGGGGGCGTCTGGCACTTCTATAGGTGCCTTCTCGGCCAACGGTGTGGCTTGTTCAGCATCGGTGAATTCAGCAATGAAGTCTACAAGAGCTTGGGCTTTGATGGCCGCTCTTGGCACGAGATGCACGTCATTCTGATCGAGTTCTATCGATCATTTGGCCATCTGGCCTGATATCTCCAGGCTCTGAAGAACTTGCTAGAGATGGAACTTGGTCGAGACCTTTATTGCGTGGCCTTGAAAGTATGGCCGCAACTTGCGAGCTGAAGTGATTAAGGCGAAGGCCAACTTCTCGAGTGGGGGATACCGCTCTTCGGCACCCTAAAATGCGTGGCTGGTATAATAGACTAGCTTTTGAGCCCCGTCTTCAACTCGGACTAGGACCGAGTATACGGCCTTCTTAGACATGGCTAGATATGCAGTTAAAACCTCACTTGTCAAAGGTTTGGACAGGAGCGGGGGTGTGGCCAAATACTTCTTCAGATTTTGAAAAGCTTCCTCACATTCCCTGTTCCACTTAAATCTCCACTTAAGCGCCTTAAAAAATGGATGGCACTTGTCGGTAGCCTAGAAGACAAACCTCGAAAGAGCCGCTATCATGCTCGTGATCTTTTACACGTCCTTTATAGTCTGAGGAGAATGCATGTCGATATTTTCTTGGGCCTTTGCTAGGTTAACCTTGATACCCCGCTGGTTGACCAAAAATTTGAGAAATTTGCTCGAGCTTGTTGGAAAAACAATGCGCAACGAAATTTAAAAAAAAATTTCATTAGAGAAATTTCCAAAACACAAGTTTGACATGCTATATGTATAAATTAGACAGACCTTACTAACCTCTGTGTGCCGAAGAACCTCCACAACCTATGTAGAGAAGTAACGTTCCAGAAGAGCCTCAACCAACTGGTCTTCTTTGCTATTCTCTATCCACAACCGGAGTGAGTGTGGGCTTACACGTACAGCTCTTCCACCGGTGACTCTCCTTCCAACCAATAGAGAGAACCCAAAACTAGTGTTCGTGATTTGTGAACAAAAGCTCTTAGGCAGTTTTCAGATGCTTACTAGAAGAGTATCACTCTTAATCTCTAAATTGATCTGAGTAAATCATGAGACTCACTCCCTTTATATAGCTATTGGTCATGGGGTCAGTCCTTATCAGATTAGGTCTCAAAAACTCGAAACAGAATCAAGTTCGGATCAATATCTAATAAGATCCACGTGAAAAGGGGTAATCTTATCACCCGCTGATCGGCAGGCTGAACAGGCCCTATCGGCAGGCCGAACATGTCATTCGGCAAGCCAAACTGCCGCGAAAATATCTCCGCAAATCTTTTATTTTTCACCCGAGATTCTACAGGATAAAGTCTCAGTTTTGATTCAAATAACCCAATAGAGAAGTTATCTGATCAAAACAAACTTTATCAAGATAATCTCTAAGAAAATAAATCAATTCACAATAATTCTATAGGTTTATCTTGATCTAATTTATCCAAAATTAAATCAACCGATAAACAGACAAGAATTATCTGATCGCAATAATTCAACAAGTTTATCTTGAACTAATTTCTTACAAAATTAATTCAACCGATAAACAGACATGAATTATTTAATTCTTTCAAATTTTAAACTAATCTGATAAATCCAACATAAGTCACAAATTATTGGAAAAGCACGCCGTGTCGTTACAGGATTTTGTGAGCTAGCAAAGGGGACCAAAATGGACCTATAAAGTTCAAGCTCATGATAATTATGAAACCCAATATCCCAGATATACATTTCATAATTATCAACTCCAATGCTACTCCACTAAAAGCTTAGAGCTGCACTCTCAAACTTTATAGAATTACGAAGCTCGTATAGCTAAGTCTCCATGACATATCATAGTATATCGTATCCCCATATGAAAATCTGTAATCGGCTTAAGGACAAGTTCTGTCTTACCTTCCTGATTATTTTTATCTTACGTTCCATTGTCTCACCATTAGAAAACTTACTATCCAAAGATAGTATACCATTCGGTTACACCTATGTATCCAAATGGTTGAGCGCTCCAATTTTTTAATTACAGGACAACACATATAAGAGGATATCATTACTCCTAAAGAGGAACTATAGATTTCATATCTATGAGTAACAAGTCTACGCTATCAAGAGTCATGCCTCCAATGTACCGGCGTGCATACCACTATTGAGATGTGGGTGTCACCCTTTGGCACATCAAAAGACACAAGTCGAGACAACAGGCCCACTATTCATCTCAGGATTAAGATACACTACAAATGATTGTCTAAGTGAATCGATTTGCCGAGATAGAATTATTAATCCAAATCAATTCACTTTATGTCCCGATCTAACATATCGTCACCTATGACAACCTGCCAATGTTTTTATTCACGGAGTCCAAATCCGATGGCCAAGACAAACCATCTCCCAAAAGGGATATAGACAACATAACAATCTTTACATGAATAAAGCGCCCAACTTTATTCTCTTGATTGCGGATCATATGTTTTAGACCGTCACCTTAAGAATCGTTTCTTCTGCATAATCAGCCCATCATATGCCCAATTCTTAAGGTTTAGACCGACAGTCTCAGACTACTGTTTGCTTATCATACATTTAACAAATATGAACGTAAATGAGACAAGATTTGGTATATATAAATGAATAAATTCTTTATTGATAGAAATGTCTCCAAAAACGTATTACATTTTTACTCCCTAGGGCATACATGTCTAACAATCTCCCACTTGCACTAAGTGAGTAAATACAACAAATTTCACATCCCCATAGCTTCCACATGCCTCTTGAAGACTCTACCAGTAAGTGTCTTCGTAAATGGATCAGTTAAATTGTCCTCTAACGTAATCTTGCACACCGTGACATGCCCGCCTTCAACGAGGTCCTCTATCACGTGATACTTCCGATCAATATGCTTACTCTTCTTGTGAAATCTTGGTTCCTTAGCATTAACTACCGCTGTACTGTTATCACAGTACAGTGATACCGCTTTAACCATACCAGGAACTACCTCAAGATCCCCAAGAAACTTGCGGAGCCACACTGCTTCTTTCGAAGCATCATTAGCCGCCACATACTCGGCCTCCATCGTTGAATCTGAAGTGCAATCTTGTTTCGCACTTCTCCAACTAATGGCACCGCCACCCAGAGTAAACACAAACCCCGAAGTCGATTTCCTAGAATCCAGACAAGATTGAAAATCCGAGTCAGTGTATCCTAGAGGAGTTAAGTCCTCACTCGAATACACAAGCATATACCCTCGAGTCCTTCTCAAGTACTTGAAAATATGCTTTACCGTAACCCAATAGTTCGGTCCTGGATTCGCCTGAAATCGACTTACAATCCTGACCGCATAGCTAATATTCGGTCATGTGTAAAGCATGGCATACATGAGACTACCCACTGCCGAAGCATAAGACACCTTCTTCATGTATTTTCTTTCTTCATAAGACTTTGGAGAGTCTTTCTTAGAAAGAGTAATTCCATACCTAGATGGTTGCCCACCTTTCTTGGAATCCTGCATTGCAAACCTCCTGAGAATTTTATCTATGTATCTGGCCTGAGACAAAGCTATCATTTTGTTCTTCCTATCCCGAAAGATCTGGATACTGAGAACAAAATTAGCCTCACCCAAGTCCTTCATGTCAAACTGCTTGGTGAACCATAATTTGACCGATGACAACGCCCCAACGTCATTGCTAATTAGCATAATGTCATCTACATAGAGCAGTAGAAAAACCACCTTCCCATCTTAAATGTTTTTCTTAACACATGGTTCATCCACATTTTGTGAGAACCCATAAGTCTTGATCCCTTGATCAAACCTTATGTTCCAAGAACAGAAAGCCTGCTTAAGTCCATAAATTGACTTTAGCAGCTTACAAACCTTACCCTCTTGACCTGCGACCTTGAACCCTTCTGGTTGTGCCATATAAATGGACTCATCAAGATAGCCATTCAGAAAAGCCATCTTGATATCCATCTGTCAAATCTCGTTGTCGAGAGCGGCAGCTATGGACAAGAGACTACAAGCGAAAAGGTTTCCTCATAATCGATTCCTTCCTTTTGCGTATAACCCTTAGCTACTAGTCTAGCCTTAAAGGTTTCGACCTTTCCATCCACTCCACTTTTCCTCTTGTAGATCCACTTACACCCTATGGGTTTTACCCCTTCGGGAAGATCCACAAGCTCCCAGACCTGATTAGTCGCCATAAACTTCATCTCTATGTTCATGGCCTCTATCCAGAGTCTTGAATCAACATCCTCCATAGCTTCTACGTAAGTAGAAGGATCCCTGTCATGTTCATCTGGTTTAGCCAAGAAGACCTCTCCATTGAAAATATACCTCTCAGGTTGACGCCCGATCCTCCCACTATGCCGAAGCCTCTGAGATTGTTGTTCAGGTTTGTTTGGTTTTTCTACACCGATCGGAATGGTTTCGTTTGGAACCTCCGGAGTGAACGGATCACCCCTTAACTCCTCAAGCACCACTTTGCTTCGAGGTTTAAAGTCGTCCATGTAACTCTCCTCAAGGAAAGTTGCATTAGTTGAAACCACGACTTTATTTTCCTTTAGGTTATAAAAATAACCCCCTTTAGTCCCTTTTGGATATCCTACAAACACACAAACTTTCGAACGTGCTTCCAACTTATTTGGATCCTTAAACAGGACATGAGCCGGACATCCCCATATGCGAATATGGCTTAAGGATGCCTTCCTTTTTGTGCACAACTCATGAGGAGTTTTAGGGACCGATTTTGAAGGCACATTGTTCAAAAGATAACATGCAGTTTGTAGTACATATTCCCAAAAGGATAAATGTAATGATGAATATCTCATCATGGACCTAATCATGTCCAACAAAGTCCTATTCATTCTCTCCCCTACGCCATTCTGCTACGGAGTGCCCAGCGCAGTCAAATGGGATAAAATCCAATTCTCTAACAAGTATCCCAAGAACTCATCAGAAAGGTATTCCCTACCTCGATCAGATCGAAGTGCCTTTATGGGTCTACCCAATTGCTTTTTTACTTCAGCCCGAAACTCCCTGAACTTGTCAAAAGTTTCGCTTTTGTGGTGCATTAGGTACAAATACCCATATCTTGAGTAATCGTCAATAAAAGTGACGAAGTACTCATACCCTCCTCGTGCCCGGATGTTCATCGGTCCGTAAACATCACTATGCACAAGTTTTAGAACCCCTTCGGCCCTATTGCCCTTAGACCCGTATGGTCTTTTGGTCATTTTACCCTCTAAACAAGATTCACATTGAGGTATGGATTCCACCTTTAAGTAACTTAAAGGTCCATCCCTTACCAACCTTATAGATTCACGGAAAGGAAGAGTAACGGGAGAGAGAAGGAAAAAAATAGAGACAATTTAGAGAGAGAGAGAGAGAGAGAAATAGAGAGTGACGAGAGTGAGTGGAAGAGGAGAGGGAAATAAATAGAGAAGGAAAGCATCTGGTTTTTGGAGAAAACCATGGGCTAGACTTGGTTTTCATAAACAACTTCAAGGTTGTTTGAGTTTTTGACAAAAGGGGTCTTGTTTAGAATTTGTCAAATTGTTTTGTTCCAAAATTAAAATAACAAGTAAAAATAATTAAAAGTGAGATTAATTTAAAAAAACCACAAAATAATTAATTAAGTTCAAATTACATTAAGGCACACTAATCTACCATTTATACAGTATTTATGTAATACCTAGAATTTAGTTAAGTTAGATTAGTAGATAAAGTGGTGAATTAGTATGCCTTAATGTAATTGAACTTAATTTAAATATTTTGCGGTATTTTTAAATTCACCTCACTTTTAGTTATTTTTATTTGTTAATTTGAATTTTTAAACAAAACAATTTATCAAATACCCAATATGTACCATTTGAAAAATCCTATGCAGGACATGGTTTTACAGTTAAGAAACCACCCTCACTTTTCCTCTATTTTTTTCCCCTCCCTCTTCTCTTCTTTCCTTAGCCCACTTTCTCTCTCTCTCTTTCTCTCTTCCTGTCTCCCCCCCTCTCTCTTTTTGATTTAAAAAATTTTGAGTTCAAGCTTCGAATCTTAGCTGGATTGGAGGACAAGGAGCATGATTGGGCTTCTACAAACTCGATTCAAAGCTTAGATTCAAGGTTAGTTTACTTTTTTCAAAAAAAATTCCCCAAAATTTTCCAAATATCTTTGAATGTTGAAATCTGAGTTTCATGAGCTTAGGAAATCTTCATTCTAAGTTGGTGGAACCCTAATCGTTATGAATTTAACTTTGATTAAACAAAAATCGAGCTAAACCAAGTTTTTTTTTATTTTTTTTCTATTTCTCTATTTTTGGATCTATTTGAAAATCTCTATGTAAAACTTGATCAAAAGTGTTTAAAAGTGTTCTAATGTGTGTTTTTTTTTTTTTTTATCATTTATGAGCATTACCCATGCCTGAGAACTGAGAAAATAGGTTAGAAATGGGATTTTAAATTCGGGGAGGCCGAGACTTGAAGTCTTGGGTTCCTAGATTTTTTTAGTTCGATAGGCCGATCATGAGCATCAATAGGCCAGACTCATGAGTTCGACATGCTGGATTCATACCATCGATAGGCCAAACTTGGGCCAGTTTGGTAGGCCGGACAAAGAAGTTTGGCAGGCCAACCAGACTTTATGAAATTTTGTCATTTTCATTTGTTTTCACTATTTAAAACCTAGATGAAGATCCTAAACCTATAATATGATATTATAACTATGAAAGGCATACTAAGACACTATGAAATAGCATAGTAGTGTAGAATACTCTAAGTTAGAAATTGATGAAGTTTAGTTTATTTTTAAGGTTGATTATGGTTCTGTGGAGCTAATGTATAACGGGTCGGGATTGCAGTATTGAGTCACGGTGCAGAATATTGAGGTAAGACTTTTATCGCTTTCTTTGTTAGCCATGATTTAAAAAAAAGGATTTTGGCCACAAAATGATTTTTCAATGAAAAATTGAGATGAATTCCTTAGTATTTTTGATTATTTATTGATTATTTGTTGAAAGATGAATGAACATAATGAATTGAATAATGAATGTAAACGAAATATCTAGTAACATGAGACCTTAATAATGATGCAAGTACATTAGGGCATGATGCTATACTGAAAGATCGGGTCGTATAGAGTGCGACCTTGGGGACAGGTCCCGAAACCCAACTGGGCCACAACTGTGGTGATATAATGGCTTTGCCAAAAGACTAATTAATAAGAACATTTCAAGATGAATAGTGACTTTAAATGGTAGGAATAAATTTAATATGTTTTACTTATTTTTTTGAATATTTTTTATAAATTACATTCAAGCACAAAATTCAAGTCTAAAAGCAATGTTTTCTAAATCTAGTCCTACTAAGCCTTCCGTTCACATTTTTGTTTGTTTTAAAACCTTTTCCCCTAGGTGAATTGCAGCTTAGGACCAACGAGAAGGCAACAGGATGAACACGTGAGTCATAGGAATTCCATTTAGGCTATTTCTTTTTTTAAATCAATGCATGTAATATTTTTAAATTTTTATTTCTCATATTGGATTGTAGTTGTAATTCATTATTGTCAATACCATACATGTGCACTTATGTGGGTCCAGCAGGGCGTGGCTCATATTTATTGATTTTTATAATTTTATTTTGCTTTACTTGCTTTAATTAATGATAATTGCTCTCAAAAAGGCTTTTAACTATCACGTTTTTCAAAGTAACCCTAAATATTTAATTGGAGATTTTTAATTAAAAATTGGTTTAATTAACCTAATTAATCCACCATGTTAACTCTTGGATTTTGGGGTGTGACAATTTATACTTGACTAATTCTCTGGGTGTTTCATTATGCCACTCTTTGAAAAATTTATGTTATACTATCATTCATATTATATGTTAAGTTATACCACAAATAAACATGTGTGGTATTTATAAAAAGTAAATTTTAAAAGATGGCTTTTGTGAAAATTTACAATTTAGAAAGTCCATATGTTGCTTACATAGAAACGTACACGTCGAGTCCTTTTTTAATTCTACATATATTGAGACGAGTAAACAATCTGTTCTTAATTAATTTATAGTTTTTTTTTTCTCTTAAGAGAAAAGTGTTCTTCTCAACAACTTGGAACCTTTTTTTCCTTTTCATTTTCCTTCAATATTTTATAAAGTAACATTTTAGAAGTCTTCGGGAAAAAAATGGGAAGAGTGCTTTAAATAAATAGACAGTAATTTGAGTAGAAACTGTTTGAATTAAGCAGCATCTTATAATTACAGTCTTGATTGTTTTTTTGCTTTGTTTATTTATTTATATATTTATTTATTTATTTTCTATTTTTTGAGACGTGAAGAATTGGCCTAGTGCCCACATGCTTTTTAGCTGATAAAGCCTAAATTAATTTCCAAGGGTCTAAATTCATATAATTATAGCCACTTAATAAGGAACAAAGTTAGGAAACACCTAAATTAGACACACTATTAATGGTGATTCCTAAAATATGAGAGTTAAAGTTGTGGTGCCTATACATTTTTCCTTAATTCTCTTTGTAGTTATTTGTTGTGCACCTTATTAATTACCTTTGGAATACAGACTACAAGCCACCGTAGACCAATATTATGGTCATACTTAAAACAGATCAGATTTTGCATTCTCCAAAAATAAATAAATAAATAAACCAAATACTTTTTTTGAGGGTTGAGATATACAAGTAAGGAACGTACTTAAAGTACATGATCACCAGACTAATATTCCAAACAGAACTAGGGTTTATCTCTTGTGATCCCGATCAGCACAAATATCAGATGCATATATAATATTACATGTATAATGGCAAACATAAATTAATTATAGAGCTTGAAATTACTTATGGACTCTTGATCAAGATTAACATTCATGAACACCTTGAAGAACTCTAAAAATTTTGCAAATTAACCAATTCAAACTAAGATACTGGCCAATTATAGATTCCGATGCTTAATAAATTACTAATTAACAAGGTCGGAAAATTAATCAACATAGATTTGAAACAACGCACAAAGTGTGTTCCTTGTTGCCCTGAGACAAGTTATGTATTTGTGTGTGCATATACATATATATAATACACATATATAGATATAGGAATTTAGAGAACTGACCACCTTATAACAAAATATACATTACGCACCAAGTTTTAATCTTTTACATTATTAGGAGATATCATCATTGTGATGGTTTTCTTATTATTGTTAGGGATGACTGCTTGTTTGCTTCTTTCCTTCTATATATGAATTACTAGTGTTATGGTTTTGTCATATTTATGAGAAAATAATAGAGAAATACCGGAAGTAAAAGGCAAACATACAGGGTATAGATTTTATTTTAAAAAAAAGGAACAAAAGCCAAACCTAAGTTTTGCGACAAAGACCAGGAAATTTGAAGACTGTCGATGGGAAAAAAAATAAACAAGTAAATCGTGTTTTATATGGAACAATGATACAAAAGTTTAATAATTCCAGAGCAGATGAGCGGACCCATCTGCTTCCTGTCTTCGTTAAAGGAAGTGCGATGGAAAGTGGGGTTGGTGAGTTGGTCTAAAAACAACAACTGCAATCTAGCTAGCTTCCAGTTTGAATCCAAAAGACATGTTTTTGCACCGCCAAAATCCTGCATCAGAGCTTCATCATGTAATCTTTCAATATTATTGCATATCCATGTACTTAATTATGCGCTCTTCTTCTTCTTCTTATTTTTTATTTTTTGGGAAAGGACCATGCACTTATTTATTTCTTTGGTCTTTATTTGGCATTATTCTCTAAGTTGAATTGAAAGGGCTAGCAATATATTTTGGCTTCTATATATATATATATATATATATATATAAGTAATTTCAACCAAATGTATTTATGTATCCTAATACTATTTTTGTTGAAATGATATTTTGTTCTAAATATTAGCCTGAAAATTTGTTCAATTAACCAAAAAAGAAAATTTCTTTCTAGTTTTTTTAGCTTCTAAATTGCTTTAGTTTCTTCTTTTTTCCAGACAAAGAAAACAAAACGAAAGCCTTTTTCGTCTAACATTAACATATGTACATTTGGAAACGGTGATAGTTACATATATAAGGGGTTTCATTGACTAATATAATTAACGATAACAATCAAGCATATCTGCAAACTATATCTGGCCAAAATATATGGTTATATTTCGTGTGTAACAATCAAGCATATCTGCAAAGTACTTAATTGGTACCATAATATCTATCTAAATATATTTGTGTGTATATATATATGTACACACGTACGTATATGTATATTGTTTTGATATCACAGTTTATATATATATATATATAATGTAATTAGAGTAAATTAATTAGTACTTTCTTTTTAAAAGATATACGACCAAAATGTCGTTGGACTAACGATTGATGACATCTGTCACTATTAGAAATTTTCATTTACTAATTAATATTTATCATGCATGTTTTTTAGCATCCAAACTTTTACATGTTTTTGAGTATCAATCAAAATAATTTGATGGAGACCACGATCAGCTGATCAGTGAGCGTCTACATCCAATTAACCTGAAAACATGAAACGTTATCCTTCTACCAAATAATTTTCAAATGGGGTCCTACATTTTCGAAAAATTTTCCATATTTCCCACCAAAGATGAGGAGGAAAAACTTGGTCAAAATACGTTACATAAGCTAATGGGATCTGCATACTTGAGACACGATGGGTGTTTGTCATATTTGCGACAAGAAAGGCATATCCTACCCTTGTATATGGTCTTTAATGTGTTATAGCTGTATGGAATGTCCCCTAGCAAATTAGATCAAGACAACCAATTGATCAGTTAGGTGAAGTGGGATTGGAAAAAGAAATTATTAGCTTGCCTCTTTTTTTTTCTCCTTTTTTTTAAAAAATTTTTAAGTTGATTGCAGTAGATATTAGTGTTAATTAAGCTGTAATTATTAGTAATTAAGTAAGGTAAAAAATTAAAAAATACAAAGACATGAATATTATTGGTCATATAGTATCAAATTCATGTAGAAACCCTAGTAAGCAAAGTGCACGTAGAGTTTATATATAGAGAGGAGAATGTATTATTAACCCAGATAAGTTTAACTTTAGAAAAACTCAATATATAAATATAGATAGATAGATAGATAGATAGACAGAGAAAGAGGGAGGGAGGGAGAGAGAGAGAGTCGTTTTAGTTGTAGGGCCAAACTACCAAGTCCAGACGTCTTTTAAATCTTCTGTTAAGATAGAAAGCATATGACAATTAAATTAGAGGGTGTGGTTGATAATTATTTGTAATAATAGATGCCAAGGATAACACACTATTTATAGTGATAAAAACAGTGAGTCAGTACTAGTAGTAGATCCAAATAAGTAGGATTTGTAAAAAGATTGACATCTGTGTAGTAGTACTCATGAATTAAACGCTTTCAAGTGATATAACATGATTTATCTAAAGTTGGTTGGTTCCTTCAACTACAGTTTAGAGATTGGGTTTTGAAATGACTGGTGGATAATATATACGTTATTTAATCTAACATATATATATATATACACGGATTGAAAGATAACGAAAGCAAAATGTCCTTATATTGCGTAAAAGAAAAATGTATAGCTGCTTTTCCGAGAAAATAGAAACTCTCATTATATTTTTTTTCTAAACTTCAGGTGGGATTGTCCCCTTAGAAGTTGGTTAGTCTTATCAAATAGCTCCAAGAGCAAAGTATCACCCAAACTTATGTCCAACTTTGGCCAATTGATTATTTAAACTCATCTCATGATATTCTTGAGCATAGTTTTTTTTTTTTTTTTCTTAACAAGACGTTAATAATGTCTGTTCATATACCAAATGCAAATAGTTCATATACTTCCACTGGAGTCTCTTTTGTTTACCTTTCTAGAGCTTTTTCAAACGCACTTATTAAAAGTCATTGATCCATGTCGTTATCGAATCTAAGTTGGAAACCAAACTAAATCGTGTAACTTGATCGGACTTTTGTGTGGTATCTTTATATGATATAATAGGGTTGGTTAGCTAAACTAATATAGTTTCTTTTAGAATGAAAATGAAAATAGTTTATATATCTATTTTTAACCAAGAAAAATAAAAATAAAAGCTCTGATTTTTGAGTTATACTTTGAATAATATGTTATAAAAATGTTTTATAACAGGCAAATGAGAATTTAAAAAAAAATGAAAAGAATAATATTTATTAACAATTCAAAAATTTTTAATCGAAATTTTGGTTTCTTTTAAAAGAGCTTTCAAGAGTCAATATTTCACCTAAAAAGATTATAAAAGCTTCTTTTGGAAAGAACCCGAAAACTAGTTTCTGAAATTACTACAAAAACAAACCCTTAATTGTTGAATTAATAAAGACAATAAGTTTTTGAAAAAATTCGAGAACATATGATTATTTGATTTCTAAGAAATTATCATTAATTGTCATATGTTTTTGACGTGACCTTTATAATTAAGATATGGATATACGACTCCTACGCTATTTAATAATCAAAAGTTTAAACTTAGAGATCAACCAAACAATATCTTTTATTGCTTTTTATATTTGGTTTTGAAATTCGAATTTGACCTAAAATGATCATAACACGTGATATATAGGAAAAACAAATCTAACGTGATTTCACATACTAAAATTAGCAACTTAAAATTTCTATAATTTCATATAATAAATCGACCAAAAAAAAAAAAGTTGCAACGCCATTTTTGGAACGCAAAAAATGGAAAATAACTTAAAATTTTTTATAAAGCAATTTTATTTGTCATAACTAATATTGATTGCGATACCACAAATTAAAAAAAAAAAAAGAGTATTGATTGACAAATTTCAAACAAGACTAAGCAGAATTAAAAACATAATGTTATAATATATACCAAGTATTGAGTTGGGACACCGTTTGATTTTTCTTATAAAATTAAGACACAACTAAAAATGTTAGGATTAAAAATTAAAAAGTCCAAAACTCAAGTGGAGGTACACTCGCTGCTGTCTAGACGGGGCTCTACCACTAACTTATTCTTTATTAGTTTTGGTCATATTATTACTATGAATAATAAATATTATTTTTTTAATGCATGCAATATTTTTACTCGATCAAAATTAATATTACACTTGTAGATCAAATAAGTTGATATAGCAAAGAATTTATTATAATAAACAATAAATAATCTATTATTCAACTCTCGCAAGGGAGATAAATTAATAAATTGGATTGTGGTTGTAACGAATTATGTTGAGTATAATTTCAATGGGAGTGTCATGACACAGATAATAATGTAAGGCAGTTTTTCTATCCAAAAATTCAAACTGTTTGTATCCGGACGTAGAAAAAAAAAACATGATGATTTCAGATAATGAACTATGTTATCATTTATTTGACACCATGGCAGTGAGGCATTTCCCACGTGTCACCCATGGAAGATGGTCCCGCTTTGGCAATAATCCACGCTGAATTCCGCACTGAATTCTATTTGGATTAGACTCATCAAGTATCCTCGTTTGGTCGGGACATTCATGCCAAATAAGCCATAAACATTTGATTTCATTTTCTTTTTCATTTTGGTGTTAGAGGTTTGATAGCTGTTTGACCATAAATGTATTATTTAATAAAGAAAGGGTTATGTCTTTCTCCTTCCTCCTGTTTGATTCACTAATTTGGTCTGATTTTTTCATTCAAGTGGTGAATCAAGTTCAAATTTGAGTTTGACAAGTGCTCGATTTGGATTTTATTTCTCATTCAAACTGATTTAGAACCATCTAATTTAAAGTTTGGCTGTCCTCCATTTCAACTTTTCAAACATTTTTTAACAATAAAAATATGTTTGTTCTTTCATAAATTTATATTTTTCTCTTCAAATTTTCACTTTCATTGTAATTTAAACCACAATTTAAATTTTTCAGTTCAAATCACACAAATTCAAACTAGCAAATCAAACAAAGCCCTTCGATATGAACTGGTGAATTGAATACCTTACTCGTGTTGGATGCGTTTCTCTCATATTCTTTTCTTCTTTTTTAGGAGATATTAATTGTAGAATTACATAATGGCATTTGTTTGCAAAGAAATTTTAAAATTTAAAGACTATATATATATATATATATATATATCATTAAGATCTCCTCTCCCCTTGTCAATTATTCAAGAAGAATATTTGAACTTTAACATAATGTCCAATGCAAAGTTTCAAGACACATGCATTGAATTGAATATATTGCACTGTCTAGCAAAGAAAAGGGATGATATTACTTTTTCTCTTGAAAAAAAAAAAAAAAAAAAGAGGAAGATGATTATAGTTAGATAGCACACGGCTAAATGACAAAGAATACTGTTAGAATCAATGATTCAACTTTGTCAACATTTCTCTAACACTCTATGCAAGTCGGGATACTCTAAACAAACACAAGGAGCACAATGTCTATAGAGCATCAAAATATTTTTTTGTCACAATTATTGATGTGTTGTTGTCGATCAACAGCACGTGCAGCTACACACGGTAATCGGACTACCTGTCTTGCTCGTCTTGGCTTCTTGAAGAAACCTGCAAGAAGAGGCAATGTCTGGAGGTCAAGAGGACATAGTGTTGTGCCAGTCAAGGACTCTTCAACGCTTAAGTCAGATACCCGTTCGGCCGAGAAGGAAGCTAGGAGTAGGTATGAGAGAGTCCAGTTATCTTGAGGGTGGAGTTAGTGCTCCTATTTATAGTCTCTCATATGGATCGGGTGTAGGACAGGTCCGCCCTGTGACCTTGGTGCACCATATCGTGGTAGCAGGGTGGTAGGTGACGTTTGTCACAATCTCAGATGGTGGATAACCCTTCATCTAAGAGCTATAATGGGGCCCTATGGTGGCCTTGTAAATGTGTTATTACCTGGCTTTAGGCCATGTCCATCCAACCTGAGCACGCTACTTTCGATGAGGCGATATCTTGAGTGACGGTCAAAAGAGGCCTCGGGGACCACCTCGGGAAAGTGTGTTGATCAACAGGAGAGTTGTGTGAACTCCAACAATGACTTCTGTCCAAGCAGGGTGGTTGGACACCCAAGGTGAGCTTCTCAGGAAGGGTGCCGAGCATACCCGTAACAACAATTCCCAAATATATATAATTATTTCTAAGGATAGCCATTGATATGATACACATATGAAAAAAGACATAAAAAAGAATAAGATACTTTTAAGAACAAAAAATTAAAATTCATATGCACTCTACTATTTTATGAGGGGTCTCAATAACTATTTTTAAAATAATTCAAGCATTTATTTTGGAAATATTGTTTAAACAAGGATGACGTACAAAACTCATGTGTTTGAACGTCCATGAAGTTATGAAATACGATTGTATTAAATTATGTACTTTGTATGCTTGTATTATCATGTAAAATATTATCCATCGGCACTTCCATGAATGTGAGCCTAGACATTTCTACGGGCATCAATATTTTCATCTCTCATTAGAATTAACTGATATATAAACATGACGTAGCCTTATAATCATGACGATTCTTGAAAGCTTTAAAAAGTTAAGGAGAGCTTATGGTAAAAGATGCAACGTGAGCCTAGACTATTTCTAGTTATAAATTAACAATTAAAAAAAATCAATTTAACGATTAAAATAACAAAATACATACCTTACTGTAACTTTTGCCCAAAAATCAATTCCAAACGGGCTTTTATGAGGTGCTTGTAAGTCCTCTCAGGAGTCTCAAACATATAGAACATTGGAAAAGTGAACTGAACTTGCGAAACAAAAGCAAGAGGGGCCAACCCGGTGGGAGTGGAGAGCAAAAAAAAAAAAAAAAAAAGAAGAAAAAGGGGAGAGAGAACGGGGCGCACGAGTGGGCAATCACAGAAAAAAAAAAGAGTTAAAAGTCCGAAGGAGGTGGCAAGTGAAATGCAGTCTGTGAAACTGTACGATGTCTCTCTTTTCAAATGATTCTCGCTGTCGGTTTTGTTTTTGGGATTCTTTTTTTATTTCACGACGCGCTCTCTTCAGTTTACTCTACTAATATAATTTCACGTCATTTTTTGCCACTTAGTTCTTCTTTTGATTAGGATTAGGATCCTGTTAACGGATTTTATACTAAAATGACATGACTCATTTTCGGTAGAAAAAAATGACTTTACTAATTGAGGTTTTTTTTTTTTTTAATATAATTGCTATTATTATGAGTGTGTTTGAAACTAAGTTGAAACTTGAATATTATAACATGTGAGAACTTTACATTGTAGCTAGGAGTATTCATGAAATCGTGAGACATAAGTTAGAAATAGGAAATTTTAAGAGTCTGTTTGTTCGGTATATTGAGCTAATTTTTTGAACTTTGAGTCCAAAAAATGCTTTGGATAGATATTTGTTTCTCTCAAAATTTAAATCAAATCAATTATTTGGATATAAGTTTTTAGAGTTCTATTGCCCCTTAAACTCTTTGGATTCGAATCAGTTTGTTACAGTAAAATCTCATATTCTCTCTTCTATATTTGTGGAAAAAAATCATAATTTCTTCATTTGATATCCGATTGAGACGATTCTTCTTTCATTGTGTTTCTAATGAAGAAAGGAATAAATCAAACACAAATTGCATATTGTTTAATATCATGAACATTAAGATTGTTTTAAATTTGTTAATAAATCAAAAACTTTTTCCACTATCTATCCCAACACAAATTCTAATTTTATTTTCTATTAAGATTAACACTTTAAATGCATATCCAAACGTTGATTCGAATAGCAATTCAAATCACACAATTCAAATCATACAACTCAAATCAAAATAATTCAAATTAACACAATTCGAATCTATTTACCAAAGAAAAGTAAGAGAAGTGATTAAAGTTTTAAGTGTTGCCGAACAATAATTTATTTTGAGTTTTTTTTTAAAGAAGATTTGATTTTAAGTTTTGTTGATACTAATTTGTCTTATAATGATTAGTTTTAACAAATTTAACTTTATTAAGGGATTTTATATTATAAATTGTTTATTTTAATTTTTGATGTTGAAAAAATTGGCCTTCAATTTTCTTGGTTTAAAAGTTCATAGCTTAATTCGCAAATCCTTGAATCCAATCTAATGGTTTTTTATTGGATTATGGATTGAGATTTTTCTAATCCGAAAGTTCTCGATTAAATTGTAGATTGATATTTTCCCAATTTGAAGATTTTGGATTAGATTGTGAATTGAATTTAAATCCATAAATTTCAATCCGTGAACACCTCTAACTGTAGCAAATTGTTGCTTTTTACTATAGCATGTGAGAGCTTTAAACTATAACAGTTGGTACTTGCCAGACTAAACCTATATTTGGTAAAAAATATAAAATAGCAAGAATTAATGCACTATTCTACTCTATTCCATAACAAATATTACTATTTCCTGCTATATTTATTAAAGGACCAAATCGGACAAATGCTACGTTATGCTGAATTTTACACCAGAAAATGAGTAGTGTTAAGAGTTCCTAACTTAAATTCTAATTTTTTCATAACAGGTTCACATAACGATAAGTAGCAAATTTTAGTAGTGATATCAATCTTTTTCAATATGACCTGATGTCTGTTGGGGTATGATTTGGTTAGGCCCAAATCATTCAATTAAGGACCAAAATGAGGAGTCTAAATTACAGTTAGAGCGAATCGAGCCTAGCAAGAGTATTCAATTAGAGGTAGATTGACACGAGAAGCACCACTTACTCAATACTCAGCCAAGTTGATGCTTCGATCGATTCAATCATTGGCTATAGTTTGATTTCGACTTTACTTCATCATTTAAATCTAAACTTTCTTTATTATGGTAGATTTGCCTAAGTGTTGATTCGATGAAATCAATGTACGGAACCTAGCAGTTATAAGAGGTAACGTGCCAAGCCATGAACTAAAACGTAGAAGAAACCTGATTCGTACGCCCTATCACAGATTGACACTTGTCCTACTATAATGTGCATTACTGCTCTCACTCCTTCTATCAGTTTGGGGCCACGATCTCATGTTGCGCTCAATATAAAGGCATGAGCAACTTCATTGAAGGCATATGACAAACTCTATAGAAACTTTGCAAAAATAATTTCTTATTCATATATCATTTCATTCAATATTTTTGTAACTTGTACTCATTTATTCATCCATAGTGAAGGACAATAAATGTAGCTTTTATTACAAAGTGAACCACTATAAATCTATGTGGCTGATATCATTTATTTTTCTAGTATTATTTGATTTCTCACAGCTTTGTTCTAATTTACTTTCTATAATTATATTAACGATGTTCCTTGAAGCTAAACAGATCCTAATAACGGTGATTTGAGGGCCCAAACTTATAAATAGTAAAACATTAAATTGATCTAACACATTTATATTTAACTGTAGATCCAATGTCTACAGTTTGGTGTCCATCATGAGGCGTTTAGATCATCAACTCAAGGATTTTGAAGCTTTATCACCAGAAATAACAGACAACGCAGACAACCATAGTATACCTAACATGCAGAATGAAGAAACGCAAACCATGTCTTAAGGAAACCAACAGATGGAAACCCTTACTATGGAGGTGGCAACATTGAGAAAGCTGCTTCACAAGCAAATAACATGTTCTTAGAATGTAACAGGCGATTGGAACAACACAACAATGAGAACACTGCTCTCAAGAGCCAAATCAGCTACCAAAATTCCCAGCTAACAGCTTACTAGTATTACTACCTATACTATGGGTATTTCACATTTTCAAGCACGATGACAACACAATGGCAGTTCCAGACATTACCTCTAGCCAGGCAATAGCCTTCCTACAGCCCCATTAGAAGGATGAAAGCACTATACACAACTCTAGTACTTACACCAGCGACTACAACTACAAAACACCAATACCAACGGCAACAGTGGCAGCTGTGAATGCTCAGCATAACGCAAGCAAATAAAATCCTTAAATATCGAAGGGCAGGATGAAACGATTGAGAAAACAGCATGAGTAGAGGCCGTTCAGATACCGACCTTACTAACCGCCGAGGCCATCTAGCAAATGATGAAAGACATGCTTAGCCAAAACACCAAAATTGTTGAATAGAAAATCGACAAAAAAGTTACTAAAGCCACGAGCAAGACCATAGCTTTCGATGACATCTTTAAAAATATTCACGAAACTCCATTTACAAAGAGGATTACTTCTGTCGTTCTTCTCAATTATGGAAACCTTGTGTTCATACACTTCGATAGAACCATAGACTTAAAAGATCATGTCCTGTAGTGCAAGAATGTCATTAGTAAGATCAACTTTCCAGATTTGATATTGGATGAAATGACATACAAACTATTCACATAGAGTTTGAAGGGACCAGCCCTCTAATGGTTCAACAACTTGCTTGCTGGGACGATTGATAGCTTTGAAGAGTTGGTAGACTCTTTCGTCAAAGCCTACTCAGTGCATATCAAGATAGGTAAGATGACCAAAGACCTTTGGTTGGTAATTCAGAGCCCAAGAGAAATGCTACGGGCTTACATAAAAAGGTTCAACAAAGCCATCTTAGAGATTTCAGATCTAGAGGATGGGATGGCTTGGGAGGCTTTAAAGAAAGGACTTTTGCATAAGTCTTCATTCAAGAACAGCATTTGCTTGGAGTATCTGCAAATGATCTAGGAGGCACTGAATAAAGCTAAGGGATGGATCGATTTTGAAGAAGAGAATGAGCGATGCAAACGGGAACTCGTAAGAAGTAGAGAACAAAATAGGAGGGTTGAGAGATAACGAAAGGCTCGACCAAATCAAAAAGAATGAACAAAAACACCACCGAGAAGGGAGTGAAGAAAGAAGGACGAGTATAAGCCACAAAGGGGGAACAAACCATTATCGCCACCAAAACATGCTTTGAACATATCCCCGACCAAACTGATTGCATAGTTGGAAGAGAAGGACTACATTAGGTAGTCAAACAAAATAGCCTCTAGCCAATCTCGCAACCATACAAAGTATGATGAGTTTCACCAAGACACAGTACATTTAATGGTCGACTGTAAGGCTCTGCAAACTAAGATCGCGGAACTACTAAAAGGATAGTTAAAGAAGTACCTATATGAATGAGGGAAATAGACCTACAAGTTGGACCGTGAGTGAAGCGAATAGAGGAATTGACCTGCCTAAGAGAAAACACCACCACCACCAGTTAGGGAAGGTGATTTGAGCCATCTATGGGGGCACTGTTTATATTGGAGATCCTCCTAACCAAATGAAGCACATCAAAGAAGAGCGAGTCAAGTGACCACTAATTCCACAATGGAAGAGTTTAGCGAGCATACCATATCTTTTTGTAGCGAGGTGGCGTTGGGGCTCGACAGGCTACACAATGACGTTTTGGTGACCAAGCTCAATGTCACGAACTATGAAATTGAAAGAATATTTGTCGATAATGGGAGCTCAGTAGATATTTTGTTTCTTTTAATGTGGAAAGAAATGGACATGAAGAAAAGGAGATAGAAAAGTTGACCACCACGCTAGTGGGATTTAATAGGGAAGCCACCGTAGCACGGGGATGGATCAAACTAACTATTTATGCTATTGAGGAAAATAAGATGACAAATTTTCTTATCTTGGACTGCCCTTCTAGGTACAACATGATCTTTGGACTACTGTGGATACATTCAATGAAGGTGGTCCTATCCAGCTATCACCAGCAAATCCAATTCCTAATGAAGCGAGGGGTACGAGAAATCCGCAGGAACCAAGACATAGCGAAGAGTTGCTATCTGACAATGATGAAGTAGAAGAGACAAGCATTATAGCAACTATAGACGAACTCGTTGAATGGGTCAAGCAATCAGGAGCTGGGGGAGCCAATACTTGAGCAACTAGATGAGGCTCAAATTAACCCCAAACGTAAGCGCTGGACAGTAAATATCGGCTCACAGCTCAACCAGAGGTAAAGTTTACTATAGTAAATTTTTTGAAGGCTAATAAAGATTGCTTGGCATGGTCTTATGCAGATATGCTTGGAATAGACCCAAATATCATTTCGCACCCACTTAATGTCAATCCAAACCATCGACTTATGTGACAAAAAAGGAGACATCTAGGGGTTAAACGAAATAATATAGTGAAGGGAGAAGTAAGGTGTCTGCTGGAAGTGAGATTCATTCATTTAGTTCAATACCTGGATTGGCTAGCAAATACCGTGATAGTCAAGAAGAAAAACAGGAAATGATGAATGTGTGTAGATTTCACGGACCTGAATAAAGCCTGCCCAAAAGACAGCTATTTATTATCTCACATCGATAGACTTGTTGATGCTACTATTGGCCATGAAATTTTGAGTTTCCTCGATGCCTTCTTTGACTATAATTAGACCCTTTTATATCCTGAAGATTAAATAAAGACAGCCTTCATCACTGAGCATAGTGTTTTCTATGTCAAGGTCATGTTGTTTGGGTTGAAGAATGCTTGAGCAACCAACTAGAGGCTCGTTAACAAGATGTTTAAGGAACAAATCGATAAGAATATGGAAGTTTATATTAACGATATGCTAGTAAAGTCTTTGTAGGCTTATCTTCATCCACAACATTTACAAGAATACTTTGAGGTGCCAAGGAAGTATAACATGAAGTTGAAACCATAAAAGTGTACTTTCGGGGTTACCAACGACATGTTCTTGGGATATTTTGTGACAAAACGGGGGATTGAGATGAACCCACACCAAGTAAATACTTTCCAACTGATGCCATCATCACAGAACAAAGGAGAAATCCAAAACCTGACCAGATGAGTCATAATTTTAAGCCGATTCATAGCTTGCTCGTCTGACAAGTGTTTACCATTCTTTCAATTGTTGAAGACAAACACGAAGTTTGATTGGAGCTATCGATGCAAGCAAGCTTTTCAAGATCTAAAAAAATACCTTTCCACTCCATTGATCTTATCAAAACCGAAAGATGAAGAGTTGTTGTATCTTTACTTGGCAGTTTTGAAAACAGCAGCTAGTTTTGTAGTGATCAGGGAAGAAGACTTGATTCAAAAGCTAGTGTTTTTTTGTCAGTCATATCTTACTAGATGCAAAAATGAGGTACTCGATCATGCTCTCGCGCTAGTCATATCCATGCACAAATTATAACCATATTTCCAAAGCCACATGATCGTAGTGTTCTCATCGTATCTGATGTGAGCCATTCTACAAAGGTAGATGTTTCAGGAAGATTAGCAAAATCAGCTATTAAACTCATAAAATTCAACATCGAGTACAAGCCTCAATCATGTTAAAAGTGCAAGTATTAGCTGATTTTGTTGTAGAACTAACATACAAGCTAGATAACGATGAGCCGAAATTGTGGACCATGTAGTTGGATGAAGCTAACAACAAAAGAGGTTCAGGAGTCGAAATCTTGCTATGGTCACCAACAAGCGAGGAAATCGAACAAAGCTTCAAATTGGCTTTTAAAGTAACCAATAACAAAGTGGAGTACGAAGCCATGATCGCTGCTCTAAAACTTGCAGGACACTAGGGGATACTTAACTTATTGGGGAAAGCTATTCAACCTTGGTTGTTTATTAGATCATCGGAGAGTATGAAGCACAAGACGATAAGATGATCTCCTATGTAGAGATCGTGAATAAATTGAAACATTAGTTTGACCATTTCGAAGTGAGACATGCGTCGTGTGAGTTGAACTCATGAGTAGATGTGCTCGCCAATCTAGGGTCATCTGTTGAGGTGAAAGAAAAAAAGATCCTCCCTCTAGAGTACATCGAGTGACTTAGCATCGAAGCCACAGAAGAGATGAACTAGGTGAAACCTAGAGATGACTGGAGGATGCCAATCAAGATGTACATAAGCAATGGATGGCTTCTAGACAATAAGCAAGTCCCAAGGAAGATTAAGGTCCAAGTAGCAAGGTACTGATTGATAGATGAGAAGCTTTACAAATGATCAATCGTAGGTCCTTACATCTGATGCCTCAAAAAAGATGAAGTCAAGAGAGTCATTCGAGAAGTTCATGAGGGTTTATGCGACAATCATTTAGGAGAGTGATCTCTATACAACAAGATCAAAAGACAGGGCTATTACTTACTGACCATACAAAGCGATTCGAAGGACTTGTCTAAGAAATGTGATAGTTGCCAGAGATATGCACGAACAATCCATCCACCTGCTAAAGAACTTTCATCGATCAGTTCGTAATATCTCTTCATGAAGCATTCAATGGACATGGTCTAGCCTTTTCCTCCAGCCTTTAGGCAGGTAAAATACCATCACATTCTTATAGATTTTCTCTCTAAATAGGTTGAAGCTGAAGCCTTTGTAGATATTAAAGAACGTGATGTCAAGAGATTTATTTGGAGAAATATCATCTACTAGTTTGGAGTACCGAGGGAGATTGTTACTGATAATGGCTCCCAATTCATCTCCATTTCCTTCAAGAAATTCTGTCATAATTGGGACATCATCTTGAGCTTTTTGATGCCTAGATATCCCCAAGGGAATGGAAAGGCCAAAGCAATGAACAAGACGATCGTCATAAACTTGAAGAAAAAGCTTGAGGTCAAAAAGGGATGTTGGGTCAAAGAACTCCAAATAATGCTATGGGCTTATCGAACAACCCTAAGGCTTGCAACTGATGAATTCCTATTCTCACTTGTTTACAGCACAGAAGTGATGATCCCAGTCGAGGTTGTCGCTCGGGACCTCTGGATTGACTATTCTCTTCTCAATGAAGAGATGCATAAAGAAATGATGAGAAATGCACTAGATTTGATTGACAAAAAGAGGAAAAATGCTCTCTATCGCCTTGGTTGATATCAGCAAGTAGATGCCATGTACTACAATGCCAAGGTTTAAATCAAGAGGTTCGAGGTGGGAGACGTTGTGCTACAAAAAGTTTTTTAGAATATGAGAGAAGCGAATGTTAGAAAGTTAGTCGCTAATTGGGAAGGCCTATATTGAGTCAAAAGCATTGTACATGATGGTGTTTACAAATTGGAGAAACTAGACGGTCCCATCATTAGCAAAAGTTGAAATGCTGTCACTTGAACTGAAGATTTTGAACTGTAAGAAGATTTTGAACTGAACAGTTTTCGTATAATCTTTTAGGTTTCTTGTAATGTTGTTTAATTCATTTCATGGTAGGTTGCCCATTGACATAATTCCTAAGCATCAATCAAACGACTACTCTAGCAATAGTTGTAAAGAGCATAGGCTTGTAAAAATTCAACTATATCTAGCTTGATCCCTACATATGGATATGTAGGCAGCTTGGTACTATAAACAAGTATAGCCACGTTATCATTATAGTAACCATTTTGCTCGACGCATTGCGTTCTCAATTTCTTGCCATAATTTTGGCTCACTGTCTTCATGGCTCTCCAAATTCATCAACATTGGATTCAATCAACTCATCCAGTGTTTGATTCACAATTGCCATCCTCATGGCTCTTGAAATTCATCAACACTGGATTCAATCAACTTATCCAGTATTCAATTTATAATCGCCATCTCATGGCTCACCGTCTTTATGGATTTCGAAAGTTATCCACTAGATTTGATATCCTCATCCAATGTTTGATTTGACATCGCCATCTTCTTAGCTCTGGTACCTTCATTGCCTTAGTTCTTACTGAATTTGAATTACTCATTCAATGCTCGATTCTACCTACATGATTAGTGTTTGACTCGCAAAGCCGTCTTCATGACTTAAATGTATTTATGAGTCAATTTCATCTAAATTTATGTTTATTATGACAAACGTATTAAATGAATATATTTCCTCTCGATCCAATTTAGAATAGTTTCTAGTGACTGTTTGATATTTAGAATTGCCAAAGCCTATTAGTACTTGATTGATCATGAGGCAATCTAACGACTTTAAAGTTGCATTATTTATGAATGAAACTTTGAAGGGAGATCAATACCAAAACAGATTGTAAAAGCAAACAATTTTGATTCAATTCAAAAATCAACAAAGTTGTTCATTACAATACACAAAAAAAAATGTTCATTACAAGGTATACAAAAAAAGGGAGAGATAGTTGCATCTAGTCCGCAGTGCCCTAGATGGTCAGAGGTTGCTCATAAGTCTCTTCATTTGCTGCCAAGCCTTGTTCCTAGCAACTTTAGGAGTCGTTGCAATTGCATCAGCCTCCTCGACTTTGGAGACAGCATCTAGAGACAAAAGATCTTTAAGTTTCTCTATCTTAGCGTCGACGTCCCAACTTTTAAATTGATGCTCTTTAAACTCTTTAAGTATTTCTAGCCTTGCCTTAATGGAAGACTCACTGTGGAAGTCGAGGAGCTGCTTTTTGATTACCTTGACTTTGTTGGTTTTCTCCTCCATCTTTTTCTTTACCTGAACAAGCTCTTTGTCCCTCAAACGAAGGCTATTGCTTAAGTTGAGAACCTTTTCAATTGATGTAACTAACGCAATAATGGCTTCGTTCTTTTTTTCTTTGCATCGTCTCTCTCTTCTTCTACTTTCTTGAGCTGCCCGTCTAGTTCCCGAATAAGCTTAGAGAGTCCGTCGTGCTTATACTCAGCCTTGTTCACGAAGATATTGAATATTTGAAGGGCTTGTAAAATGCAAGATTAAGAATTAGATTATGAATACGGCGTAAATCAAAACTAGACTTGGGTTCAAAATTTACCTATCCAAGTAGTATTTAGACTTGTTGGGAAGCCAAGCAATAGACTTTCTACCAAACTTTGTTTCATCTGAGGAGAAGTTCAAGCTTTTGGTAGCCCTCAGAGCTGATTCCTTGTCATGAATAATACTGGCGTCATTAGAAACATTAAGTATCTTTTTGCGTATATGCTCATCGACAGCTTCATCGGCTTTAGAGGATTCAACCCCTTTCCTTTTCTTTAATGCTGGGGGTTGAATATAAAATGGAGATGGCGGAGATAAATTTGAAGTATCTGTCAGCAATGGAAGAGTCTTTTGGATGTCTAAGGTGCTAGACCCACTTGCCTTGCCTCTTTTCCTTTTTTTCTCTTTAACTATAGCTCTTGTGATAGCCTTCCTTTTCATGGCCTCTTTGATCAACGAGAGTGGGACCTTTATTGATGACAAAGTAGCTTCTGCGAGCACAACGTCTTTGTCAAAAAGATGAGTAATGTATTTGGAAGGATAGTATAACTACTGAAGTGCACTGTGACAAACAAAAATCCAATCGACTCAATTAGGAAAACAAATAGGTATACCTGTCAGAATTTCTCTGAATTTTTTCCAAATTGAAGATTTCCCAAGTTGACCAGGGTGTGAAATCTTAGCCCAAGTACATCCTTCCAAAGCAATAAGGGTAGTCGAGCTTCTCTCTGAATCGTTCCTCTATAGAAGTAGGATGGTTTAGCTTGTAATCTGCAAAGCAAGAAAGAAATGTAAGGATTAGTCGAAATGACTGCATCAAATAAAACAAGTATCTACCATATTCACCAACATGACCAAATGGGAAAGGGAAAGGAAATCGAGTGGTAAGCATGACTAAATCATAGTTGATCAACATGAAGAAGTATTTTTCTTCCCAATACATATCCATATTAATGAATCGGCAATGATATGCTTCGATTGCCTATAAACAAAGTAGAATCACCCATTGTTTTTGTTATTGGGCTTCAGATAGTAACACCAGAGAAAGTCATGTGGATCGAAGTTGATGCCAGCCTCTTCAATGAGTACTATTAGAGCGAGTAGTAGTCGCAACCCATTTGACATGAGTTGCATAATTGAGATTTGGTAGTGGGATGCAACTTTGAGGATAAACCCAAGGATTGGCAATCGAAGTCCTAGCTCAAAAAATTTAGTATACATACATAACCAGCCATCATTTTGGGTATCCACTTGCTCACTAGAATGGGGAAGTTGAATTTTGATGAAACCAGGAATCCCATACTTGATCTGAATATTTGATAGATCCTCACTCTTAAGGATCTATTCTGGGTTTTTCTAAAAGAACAAGACCCTTTTTGTTGGTGTTTTGTGCACTCTCTTTTCGAGCAATTCGATTTGTTCGTTTCGGGTAGAAGGACCTGTAGGCCTATCTCTTTTCTTTGCTTCAGTGGTGCCCTCCTCTACTTCTCTATTGCTTCTAGCCCCACCAACTTAAGAAGCCTATTCGATCCTAGGCTGTTCTAAAATCCATTTGTCAAGTTCCTTATCATCATTGCTATCCCAGGGATCACTGGCTTCACTCGAATTTGAACTAATGTCTATTGCCTTCTTTGACATCTTATATGACAAACAGAATCCTAAGGGAAATCTAGGGCTACAAAGATCTAAAGGCCAAAGGGTTCGAGATTTAAAGGGTCTCTAAGAAGTTCTTGAATGTTCTAAGCCCATAGGAACCAAATAGGTTCAAAAATCATGGATTTTCTTAGAAAAGGAGTCAAAAATTATGTCAAAATGCATAAAACCATAAGAAAAATTAGATATGTGGAAAGGAAATCACAAGTAAATCAAGAAATAGTAGAAGATCTTGCTTGAGAATCGAAGAAAAAGCTCAAAAAACTGGAGAAAAAAATGCCTGAACTCGAGAAATAAAGTAAGGTGAAATAAAGAGAGAGAAAAACAAGCCTCTCTTATATTGCCTGAAGGTGATATTCGATGACTTGGATTGGCTCTCAAACAAATAATCTAACGGCTGAGATTATATTTCCTTTCGACTTCCCACTCAAACCGAGGCATTGTCTCTTCAAACCAGGGTTGATATCAGCGGTACAAAGATATTTCAAAATCCTTCACTCTCATTGCGCCACATGTAATGGGTAGTTGAGGCTCATGTTTTCCCAAGGAAGGGCGACGGTCATAGTGTGAACATAAAGCTTTGTCCAAAATGACTATCATTGAACTAGAGTTTTGGTCCTGCTTAAGGCAACCAATTCACTCCTATAAACTATTACATTGACTAATGAGTAGGGGCTAACTGTTGGCATACTATTTGGTCGGGCCCAAAGCGTTCAATAAAGGCCTAAAATGAGGAGTTTGAATTACAGTTAGAGCGAATCGAGCCCAACAAGAGTGTTTGATTTGAGATAGATTGACACAAGAAGCACCACTTGCTCAGTACTTAGTCGAGTTAAGGCTTCAAATGATTTGACCATTGGCTATGGTTTGGTTACGACTTTACTCGCTTCATCGTTTAAATCTAAATGTCCTTTATCATTGCCAATTTGCCCAAGTATTGGTTCAATGAAATCAATGTATGGAACCCGGCAATTACAAGTGGAAACGTGCCAACCCACGAACTGAGATGTGGAAGAAACCTAATTCTTATGCCCTATCACAGATTGATGCGTGTCCCACTACAATGTACATTACTGCCTTTACCCCTTCCATTAGTTTAGGGTCACGATCTTATGTTGCGCCCTATATAAAGGCATCAACAACTTCATTGAAGGCATACAACAAACTCTACAAAAACTCTGCAGAAATACTTTCTCATTCACGTATCATTTCTTTCAACATTTTTTTAACTTGTACTCATTTATTCATCCATAGTGAAGGACAGTGGATGTAGTCCTCATTACAGAGCGAATCACTTTAAATCTCTACATGTGGTATCATTTATTTTTCTAGTACTGTTTGATTTCTCACAGCTTTGATCTAATTTACTTTCTATAATTATTTTAACATTGTCTTTTGAAGCTAAACAGATCCGAACAATGGTAATTTGAGGGCCAAAACTCATAAATAGTAAAATATTAAATTGATCTAGCATATTTATATTTAATTATAGATCTAACGTCTGCAATATTATAATTTTTTAAACCAATAAAAGGGGTCACTTACATTACATACCATTTAGGTTGATATTAAAAAAATTAGCATTAACATTCCTCGGAGAATATTCAACTTTTGATGTGCTTTATAAATAATATACTGATACACAAACTTGCCTTAGGAAACAAGGAGTAAGTGAGAGAAAAAAAATAGTATTCTTGGTCAGAAGATCTACTTTTTTTTTTTTTTACCAGCTTGTCATCGGACTGAAGCTGAAGTCGTCAACTTCAAAGGATTTTCGTGCAAATCAGTCTTCGTCTCGACCTACCCTTTGGAGGTTTAAGTGTGTGAAAGGATGGGAGTCGTCTGGTGGTGCATGCGTTATTTTGTATATGTTACCTATTCGTTTTAGTTATTAATATTAACTATAAGCCATGTATTGGTTTTTTAAAAAAAAAAAAGAAAAAAAACTATAAGGCATGATTAGCCTTTTCTCAGGTTATGTTTAATGTCTATTTCGTTCTTTAAGTTTGAATAAATATTTAAATTTTTGTGAAAAAAAACAATAACTAAGTAGTTTAAATTGTGATTTAAATTTGTGAAATAAACGACACCTTAATCTTTTATTTTGTGGGAGTATCTTTAATCTTTTTATGATATATCTAACCCTCAAAAAAATCGACAATGTAAAATACAAATTTTTGTCAAATTTTCTACGTTTATTGATATTGATATGCTCCGTAAAATTGTTCTTATTTGATTAAGGAAATTACAACTTTGAGACAATATTTTGATTGACAAGCACAATCACTTTGTTTTTTTTTTGGGTATCTTTCACTTGATGAGTGGAGAATATGGGTCAGGGAGTCCAATCAATATTGTTTTTTACTTTTATGCCACTTATATTATGCACATACATAAATGAATTATAACATAACTAAGTCCTGCAATTAAGGTTAGTAAATGAAGAACAAATTAATTAGTTTCTCATTTATACAGATACCAAAATCGGCTGTTTGCTAAATGAAGCCAAAAATAACTTCGACTGGTGAAAACGAAGAATTTCTACCACCAACAAAAAGCTTGGTGAAAAATTAAAAACTAATGTTTTCTGGAGGAAATTCCCCTTATCATTTTTGGCAAAAAAAGAAGGAAGAATAACATCAACAAGGCATAAAACATTATAAAGTTCTATTTTAAAAAAATGATTTATCTTATATCACATAAGAGAAAAGGAGATTCGCCATCGACAATAAGAACATCAAGTAACAGCAACCACAATAGCAAACTAATTATAAAAGTTCACTAGAACCACCATAACAGATCCCATGATTATTAGCTTTTTTTTCTTTTCCTCTAACAATGATTATTGGTTTCAACTGAATCATTTCAAAATAATTAAATTTAATTAATACTGTAATTATAGATTAAAAGGCCCTAATTTTTTTTGAAAGGGAAAGGCCGTAATCTTTATAGCCAAAAAAAAAAAAAAGAGGTTCAAAATCTGCTGAAATTGTCCCACATCTTGAACTTTGTAAACGTGCAAGCAAATTGAATACCATTGGAATTGATAAAACAAAAAAGCCTAGGAAAAAAAAAAAAGCTAAAACAAAACAGAGAGAGAATGTTTTTTTTTAGGCAAATAGAGAGAGAAATTAACACTATGTACGATAACAGAAAATAAAGTAAAAACATTAGAAAAAGAAAAGAAAATTCTTATCTTTAGAAGAAGAGAATTAATACAATAACATTATAAATTTGTCTAAATTAACATGAGTAACATTCTATCATTTTTCCCTTCTATTGAGGTAACTGATTAACTTTCCAAAAACCCTTCTCTTTTACTCTGCATTCTACAACCCATATAATGATTTTTTACCCCAAAAAAAAAAAAAAAAAAAAAAAAGGAAAAACATATATACACTCATCATCTCACCACCCAAAAAAACAAAACTTCAAAATGATAATCAATCAAGGGTCACCGCACTCTTGCCAGCAGAGGAGCATGGTGATGCAGCGTCGCAGGATATAAAACCTCGCCCTCTGCTCCTTCACCAGCAGGCTGCATCTCCTGCCGAACGACCGGCAAGGGTCTGTCACGTGCTTCTCGCAGAAGTTCATGTTCTTGTCCTCCTCCTCCTCCTCCTTCTTCTTGATCTCCTGATGATGATCCACTACTTGCTTCATCATTCGATGATGATCCCTGATTGATCAAGATTGATTTGCTCTCCGCCGTTGATCGTGTACGACTACTGGGTGTGCTTGTCTACCAGTACTGGTACTGGAAAGAGTGAGAATTTGAGAGAAACTTCTATTGTGTTAAATGATTAGTGAGTAAGTTTGGAGAGATGGGTTTGGCTTAGTTTTTCGGCCCTTTATATAAGTTTCATTTTGGCCACGGTTAATGTGAGTTTTTTCCTTGTTATTCCAGGATTCTACAGATGTTGAAAGGACGATTTTGTCCCTGGTGTATCTCATGTTGGGCGTTATGGGAAAAGAAGTTTAAGGTCATTTAAGACTGTTTGCTATCCTGCCCTCCATTTTAGGCGTGGGGTTGGACCCAGTTTTGTTAATTATTTTTGTACTTTTTTATTTTATTTTGTTTTATTTTTTTGTCATTTGGTTTAATTTTGTCAGAAAAAAAATAAAAATTTGTAATAGAGCATGAGAAAAATTAAGTTGATGAGAATAACTATGTCCTACTGTACCGGCTAATAATAAAGTATTTTTATTTTTTAATTTTAATGAAGTATTTTTTTTAATAAGACCCCATGGCATTTCCAGGAGTTTATACTATTTAAATGGTTAGCTGTTATTTTTTAAAATCTTTATTAAAGAAAGTGCTGGCATACAAGATTTCATTAGGATTTCCGAACTAAAATCTTTCTAAGTGACTAGGGGTTCGTAGTTCAGGTGTATTTTTAAATTTTTCAGATCACGATTTATGTGCCGTGGCCAAAGTAGATTGGGTTTTAAGTCGGTGACTTGGATCACTTGTTTGCATTTTGAATTGATTAATAGTTTTCCTAGCAAAAAATTAATTAATAATTCATGTTTTGAATAAAAAATAAATAAATAAACAAATAAATAAGCCTGCCTATTTGAAGACTGTTTGACCAACCATACTCCCATGGGGAATAAACCAACTTGGGGAAAAGAAAATGGATTTTCATTACCAAAGCGAGCGTATACTACCAAAAGAGAAATATCTTAAAAAAAAAATAAAAATTCCATAGTACCTTCCCTAGTATTTGGTAGAAGTTCCAGGAAAATTACACTGGCTTAAATATAGAAGTTCACAATTTTCCCTTTGAAAAAAAGAAAAATAGTTTAAAAAAGGCTCAGGTGGGATCATCGTTTCTAATAGAAAATTAAAACATATAGTCTGTTTTGGGTGAAGGGTTGAAACCGTTTTTTATGATTGAAATCTTTTTTAGTTTAAATTTTATAATAGAAAATATTATAACAAAAATAATTGAAATCGTAAAAAATAGTTGTAGCTATGATTGCCAAATTACAGGCATAACAATTTAAAAGCTCCATTAATATAAGCACTTGGCCTTAAAAACTTACAGGGTGGGTGTTTGGCGTAGGGCGGTATACACCACTAACTCATTTATAAACAGTATAAAGCTTTATCATGTTACAGTAAAAAGAAAAAAGTTACTACAATGTAAAGATCTCACATGCTATAGTAAAAACAGTTCTAACTAAAAATTCCTACCATCACGCCAAACACTTATTTAATGTTACACCACCAAGAAAATGCAAGATCAGAATTTACTTGGGGAATAGGTGAATATACATTGATAATTGTGTAGAATATTAGAAATTGAATTTTTTGACTGAGTGAAGATTTGAATGTTCTTTTTGGAGTTGGAAAACTCAAAGCCCAAAATATTCATTATTTTTAAAGCATATTCTTAAGGGTATCGGATTAATTTTTACTGTCCTGGTTTTCGAACAAATCAAAATAGGAGAAGCACAAAATTGCATGCATGTGATGCTGGTTTCCAACACACGAATTCATCAGAATATTTAGACGCAAATTCCCTCACACAGCTACATACGTTTTCACATTCTGGTCGACGTCAATCTTGGCCACAATTTAATTCCTTTTGCATAAAATTCTTATAATATAATATCTCAGATATTATAATAATACTTGTTTAGGACATACATCATATCAGCTTAACAAAAATACGGCATGCCTCGTTTATCGAGCGGTGCCCTTGAAAATTTCTAGATAAAATATCACAATCTTCCCCTTTAACTTGAAAAGTAAATGCTAATCCTGCTCATTTAGAGCCCGTTTATTTCGTAGTTTGAATCACAGCTTAAATCATTTTGTTATAGTATTTTCTCTTACAAAAAAATTAAATCTTTATTCAAATACTTTATTCAAATACTTCAACCAAACGAGCCTTTAATCTATATAATTTCAAAATTACCTACCAAATATTATCATGTCAATTGGCACAAAAATCTAAAATGTGATCTTACATTTGGCATTTCTCTTCATGGCCATGCCATTCTTTTCTTCTTCTTTTTTCTTCTTCTTCTTCTCAATGATGCGCTATGCATTTACTAGCATTTTTTTATTGTACACCAAACTTGTGAATAATGAACATTATTAATGTCCTACTTCTTAATAAATTTAAAAGTTGATAATTAAGAAATCATCCTATCTAAATTTTATCTTTCGTAAAAGAAAGAATATTATGTCATGTTGATTATTTTCAATTATTGTATTTTGTTGTGCTCGTGTTATGTGCTTCGATCCTCAACCTAAGTACCACCCACTAGCAGGTATGACTTATATTCATACGTCAATCGTAGGCATTTATGGAAAGATGATTATAACTCATCACAGGTAGGCAAGTGGAACGCAGCAGGCCCACTCTGGTGCTGCAAGTTTCTTTCCGAACCAAGGATACCTCATGTCATGGACCTAATTATCTACTTTTCTTTTCTTACTACTTTTGCCACACTTTGGGAGAACAACACTATAAAGGAGACCGTTACACTCCGTTTTGTAGGGCTGATGGCGAGTAAAAATGATGGAGGGAGTTAGGAGGATGGAGAGTAAGAAGCATATGGAAAGATATAGCAATCCTTTAGTTGTTTGATATGATAAAGGAAAAGTTGAGAAGATAATGATAATTATTTGTGAAATTATTATAGAGTATATTTTTACTTTTTTGTTAATATTTATTTAAAGGGTAAAGTAGTTATTTTAAAATTTAATGTGAACGGATTGCTAGGATCTTTTATTAGTGGAATAATCTAATTTGGTAGGTCAGGAGTCCAACCAAACAAAAGATTTGATTTCTCCCTCTTACTAAACATAGTGTTAGTGTCGAGGACCACATATCAATAGAAGATGAGTCCTACAACATGAGATCCACTTCTCCATTGGTTCTGGTGCTTGCGTCGAGTTGGCATTGGTGTTTTTAAAACATGTCTTTTTTTCCTTTTTAAGACATTATTAGAAATAAAGTATTTGATTTTTTTGATAAATAATATTTCTCGCTCCTATTATATACGTGTGTGTCTATATATATGTGTAATATCATAAGGGATCCAATATTTATTTATAATCCTTAATTATGTATATGAATGGTTAATACAATAAAGATATGAATTTATATAGGACTTAGAATAAAATATAAATTCACAACCAAGGCATAAAACCTGAGCATTTATTTGGGTAAGATTATGATCTCGTCTATGTTGGAAAAATTGGTTGAGTGGTGCACCGAAATTTTTTAAATTTTAAATTAAGATTAATTATAAAAATTCCTTCTCAACTATAGTACTTGTAATACTGTATCCCATAAACTTCAAAACATAACATGTATTTCCCCCAAACTATGAAATATTAATAAATAAAACTTCTTTTTTAAAACTTTTAATAAAAATTGGTATTTAATTAAGATTTTTTTTACATAATATAAGAAATATTTTGGTATCTCTATATTATGTCTAAAACTAATTTGAATTTCAAAAGTTAGTATAATTTAAAAATTTTATTTGTTAAAAATATAACATAAAAAACCTTATAATTTTATTTAAAACAAATAATCTTTTCTTTCACATTCATGTGACTGCGCTCGGTAAGCTAACCAGTTTAATGATTCACTAAATTATATAAAAATTTCTATTATTTGTATAATATTGAGTTATTTATGCTTAAAATCATAATTCGAGGAGTAGATTTGTGTTTAGCAGGACATAATCATCGAGAATGGTTATATAAATTAAAAAAAGAAGAAGAAGAGAAGTACGTACCCTTGACCAACCAGAGAGGAGAGCTATAAGAGCAAGACTATGTTTGGACTGGACGCATGCTGAATGAAAATCGTGTCTATTTACACTCAAACAATCCATTTAGGTGGAAAGCTGGAAGCATCAATAGTTCCCTGCTTATACTTAAAGTGCTATGATAGGGTGTTTCAGTCTATCCCTATTAAAGTCGCTACCCATGATATGATCAATGGCTTAATCCATCCACTAGACTACCTGGAATTTTTAATTAAACCTTTACCCTTGAGATTGAAAAAAGAAATTGAATTTTCTTAATGAAATCTTCTTTTCTCATCTTAGATTAAGATATCATCAAAGCGCTTAAGTTCAATCAAATTAAGAAGGAATGCTTTGATTTTGTGATTCCTTCATTCCACTCTTCGCTTAGAAGCACTAGCTTACAGATGCCCATGTCCTTCATGGATCTAGAAGTTCATACGAATAATGGCTAATGGGATTTCGATTCAATCGGAGTTGCCTTAGTTGGTTTTTAAAGGGGAAAATATATATATTTTAAAGTTCGGTGGTGTAGTATTATAAATGTTATAGTCGAGGGAGATTTTGTTAACTAGTTTTTTAATAATTACCAAAATACTAACTCATATTACTATAAATAATAAATAAATAAAATCTTTTTAGTTCGTGCCTCCTTAAGACAAGATCCACACTTATGACAAAACTTTCTTATAGAGAAGAGGTTCCATCAGTTAGTATTTCATGCTATTCTCGCTCTTACTGATAAGTTAGTTTTATACCTATAAATTGAGTACCTCTAACTTGATATTTTGTGAGTTTTTAGGTCTTTTATTTATTTTTATTTTAATTTTGTAGAATAAAAAATTGGAGCTTTTGGATATTTTTAGAGCCTTGGAGAAAAATAACTCGCAAGGATAAAAGTTAGACATTTTTAAGCACCTAGGCGCCGATTGTCATGGCATGTAGAACCTATGGCCCCAGAACCCCGAAAGCTAGAGTAAAACTGCACTGAAGGCTGGGCGATGCGAACGTGAAGCGATGGAGCTGCAATGCTCGCAATGAAGCTTAGAATTTGAACGCAGAGTTGGGGCACTACGGCACTAATGGATGGACATTGTGGCTCTAGGTTGGTTAGAATAGCAAGATTTTGACTTTTGAAGCTCCGAATTTGAAGTAGTTACACTATTTGTTCAAGGCCTATAAATAGGACCTCTTTAGATTAGTTAGAGGAGTTCTTGTGGCTGAAAAGAAAAGAAAAAGAGTGCGGTGT
Source organism: Artocarpus heterophyllus (assembly GCA_025403435.1). NCBI lineage: Eukaryota > Viridiplantae > Streptophyta > Magnoliopsida > Rosales > Moraceae > Artocarpus > Artocarpus heterophyllus. The sequence goes on along the minus strand of CM046354.1, from coordinate 20,105,451 downwards.
GGAAGAAAAGTGATGTCATGATCTAGAGACAGAGGAGCTTCAATTCAATTTCAATTACCAGTTCTTCTTCTTTATTCTCTTCATGTCTAGAATTACGCTACGAGTTTACTTTATATTAGTGATGAATTAATTTTCTTTTTCTAGGGATATAACGTAGCAAGATTATAAATATCTAAATTGTTAATTAATTGATGTTCTATTCCATTTCAATTTGTGCATAATGCTTGTAATTGTCTTGTTAACTTTTACATGATTTAGAATTTGATTTAAGACTAAGAGTTGATAATTAAATATGTCTTGATTGAAATACCATCGTGGGATAAAGATATCTATATAAAACTTGTATAATATTTTATGAATTTTTTATTCTGAATGAATTTTGATAGGTTTAGACATAACAACCCAGCTTCTTGAGCTATTACTTATAACTTGCTTAAACTTAATTTCTCAACATTAGTGATCTTTTTGTAACCTCCATCTTGAGTTCTTACTTCTCTCTCTTTCAGAATTTAGAGAACCATAGCCAAGAAGGATAGTCGGGGGGAATTGAGAGAGTCCAAGGGACAACCAATGTGCATACACTAGTTAATTCTGAAAAAAAATTATTTCACAATTTTGTTTTGCCCAATAGGTACAAACAACTATTTGATAATTATTTAGTATGTTAACATGCGAATGATTCTGATGGTTTAAGAAAAAATTTTAAAACCTGTTTCAATGTGTATTACGTGTTTTTCTCAAAAGGAATTTTCTAAAACTAACCGTCATATGAAGTATTTTTCAATTCCGGGTTAATAAATTGATTTTTGCTGTTATTTTTTGCTAGTGCTACAAGCCCAACATCATATAAATTGCCTTACCAATATTCAGACCTCTTTCCAGGCAGCGGGCTGTAGTAGCCCCATTACATGTTGTTGGTAGCCTACCATGTTACCGGTGGTTTTAACTCCTGGATTACTGAAAGTTTTCTGCCATTTAATTATTGGACATATCACCAACAACATATGGGATTGAGTGGTAAGGAACTTATTCTCCTTTAAGTAAGGTCTCAGGTTCGAGTCTTGTGTATGGAGTTTCTCCCTACTGTAGGGTCCGACCTGACTCGAATCTGGATTAGTCGCAATAACCCTCGCTAGAGTTGAGGGACCTTTTGTATGGGTTCATGCCTCTAGCGGTGAATCTAGATACTGGATGATTTACACACAAAAAAAAAATATATATATATATATATATATATTGGAAGTGTTGATAGTAGTTTATCATGTTGCTGGAAGTAGCTAGGCTATGTAACGTGTTTTCAAAAAAATAAAAAATAAATAAAAATCTAGTTTGCTGGAATATTAAAGCAACAAAAAAAAATAAATAAATAAATAGAAATGTAAAACAAAAATACTTTCAAAAGGATGTTGTTGAAATGCCTTTGTTCGATAAGGTATATATCACATATTTGTTTCTCGTGTTTGAAGCACAATTTAAACTTTGTAATGTTTTCAGCTACATGAATAACGTACTTTGAATATTAACAGAAGTATTAACGTCTCATTTTGCTATGCATTTTCATTCGTTATCTTCATTAACATTTTACAGCTATATAATCACCTGTTCCACCTTGAAACTACTTCTTGATACGTACTTTGGTTCAATTTGCTGTTAAAAACTTATTTTGTAATTATTTTGAGATTGTGGGAGATCTGGTCTGTGTTAAATGATGGTTGTAACACGCAACAAATAATTGCTTCACCACACAAGTTATATTCTTTGAAAAAAAAAAGAAAAAGAAAAAGAGAAACCCTAAAGAATATAAATTTTAATACATATATATAACGACAAAGAAACTAAAGAGAGCTTGTATTCCAAGTATTTCATTCCATATATAGTTTATCATTGTTTATAAAACTGATATCGGAAGATTTACATCTTCACTTTCTTCCATACATATTGGGAATTCATCTCTTTAAAACGATATGTAATAAGAAAAAGAAAACATGAGAATGAAAGGGATATATTTAGGATTTGATATGAAGGTTACAATCTCATCCCATTCATGGCAACTTCTTTGCGCCCTTGCTTGAAGTAGAAGAGGTAGAGCACAAGGTAGAACCAAGAGTTTGATAGTTGACTTATCGGCTCGGAGCAGAAGTCCTTGGGAACCCTTTTGGCAGGCAATTCTCCACCGTGGCTGGTTGGCTTCCGAGCCTGTGTTTTCCGGCAATATTATCGCCTTATTTCGGCTTAAACAACACGTAATCTGGCGGCGGTTGCACCAGTGAAGTGGTCATCAACTCGTTTACCACTATCGGCCTTATGGCAAACGCAGGAGTAGTAGAAGAATTAACAAGGATCAGGAAAAAGTAGAGCACAGCGCTGAGGAAGATCATGAAATCACTCAAAATATAACAGCTTTTTGACAATTTCGAGAAATCAATGTCAACTAGGATTTTGTTAATGTTTAGTCGTTTGTTTGTTTTGTACGTGATTTATTTGTGTCCGAGAGAAGCTTAAAATAGGCTCATGAGAAACGCAGCAAGAGGGATAATACTGTCAGATACTAATGCCAACTGGCTCATGGCTAGCGAATTAACTATAAAGCGATCTTGTTTTACAAACTAGTTACTATGGCAGCGAGAGTTTTCCCCCTTTTTTGACAAGTAGTAGATAAGAATGCTCGCGCATTCCATTAAAAAGGTGTTTGATAACAGTAGTTTATACTATTTTTTTAGTTATAAATAGTATAAAATTTTTCCATTTTATAATAACAATAAAAAAATCACTATAATATAAATCTTTTATATATTATAGTAAAAACAGTCGTAACAAACAGTTTTAACTATCCTATCAAACACTCTATAAGTTTCCTCTCATTGTCAAATGCTTCTCCATCTTCCACATCATAATATTTGCGTCACCAAAAGCTTTACAGTCTACAACTCAAATTACCAATTTATTAATTGTCCAACAATTTTTTAAATGTTGGGATTCTATACACTTTTCTTTTATAATTAAAATGTTAATGCACTACGTTAAAGAGTGCTTTCTATTCATCCTAGTGTCGATTCTAACTTGTTATAATTGTATATTATCTTTTGATTCAAAATTATTATTCTAATCAATTTCTAATGAGGGAATTAAATTCGACGGAAGACATTCAAGGAGTCAATAAACGAAAACAGAAAAAGAAAAAGAAAAAGAAAAGAAAAAACATTAGGAGGATAATCAGCTGAACCAAGAAAATAAGTCAACCTTTATCACATTATGGATCAATTTCATTGGGCCACGTAGGGGTAGTGGCTTACCGTGGTGGCCAGCTGTATTATGAGACCGCCCTAGATAATCGTATTCACGTGGCTGCCTTGCCAGTTGCCACGTGTTATAGTGACACCTAAGGAATCCTAATGCAACGTACAAGATCTCAACGAACCTCAACCAAACGTGTGAATCCTAACATGTGGATTCCTTTTCACGGTTTTTAGATTAATTCCTCTTCTTCTTCTTTTATTTTATTTTTTTATTATTATTATTATTTTTTTGGGTTAGCTAAGCATTCAGTTCTTGGAATGTTAATGCTTTGGTCCCGCCATTTTCATGTCTGCTCGAAGCTTTGGGGCCAAGGCCCCACTTTTTTTTTTTTTGACCTGATTTGATTTTTCCGTCATTTTTTATTGGGAAAACTATTTGACAAAAAGATCTAGTCGAATTTAATGCTGGGATAAACCTGTAACTAGGAGATTTACAGACACTTATTTTATAAGAAAAGATGTTACTCATATAGTAAATCGTTGGTTTGAATAAAAAATACTATACACATTTAAGTTTCGTGAAAAAAATATTGTGATAAAACTGATTTAAATTGAATTAAATAAGTCCAAATTGGTGCTTCTAAATGGACTATTGATATTACTTTTTATTGTTTATTTTTAGCTAGAATTGCAATTGTCCAATTTCAATTAAAAGGGGGGGAGCTTGAGATGGGTGGGCTTTTACCTTTTAACGATCCATGTTTTTTACCATAAGAACCACAAAGATCATACTGGGCCGGAAAGAAGCGTGTCATTCCTTTGAGGATGTACCATAGAGTCTCTTAAGGAACAAAAGCAGTTTGGAAAGAATATTTAGTTTTATATGGTATATCTAACTAATGAAAGTTTAACATTTAGACAATCAATAATAGAGTTAAATCCCACATAATTATTCTATCTAAATCCCTTTAATTAATTATATAACTCTAAATAATTTCATTTTTAATTTTAAAATTATATTTTATACGTATGTATACCTTGCCATGCTATCTTATTTTACTTGGTCATGCATGGTTTTGTCCAAGTGACAAAGGTTTTCTTAGTATGAACCCAAGATTGCTCAACATGCTTATAGTCAAAAGTGTTTGGTGGATTTCCAAACATCAATCCCCTTATACTCATTCCAATGGTCTTCGGTAAGATGATCTAAGCTCCGCAGTCTTCCGCTTGTCCCCAACAAATCTGCAAGACACTTCGAAGCTTCGCCAAATAATAATGGAGGTTTTCAGAACATAATAAGAGGAAAATAAGCAAGGAAGGTTTTTTTGTAAAGCCTAGATCATCTTTCTTTTCTTCCAAATGGGCTATTTATAGTTAGGTTATAAAAAATCTGATGCTTGCTTCCTCAATCATTAGATCTTTGACACATCATTGTTCTCTTTTAAGATTTTGGGTTTTATGTCATGCACTCTTTTGGAAAAAGCCAAGGAAAAATGCTCTTTATTCTTTCTTTTGTCTTCTCTTGGGATTTGTTATCCCACATTTCTTCAATGACTCTGATCTGTGTGGTCTTCTTGATATCCTCTTCGAGGAAGTAACTCGAGTCTTTGGAGTTCTCTAGCTGAGTCTTGACTCGATAAACTTTTCATGATCTAGATATAATTGATAGATTTGGATACAAATGTCATATCCTTATAGGGTAGGCGAGGAAATTCCCCAACATCCGTCCCCTTTTTTCCTCAATGTTATAGGATTTCTCGAGTAAAAACTAATGTGGTTGAGATGTTTGCTCTGCCCTAAGACACAATTTTTTAAAGTCTCTCTTAGTTTCCTTGCCTCGGTTTCTGGAGCTTCCATCACGTCCTGCCGTCTTCTTTTCGAAAGAGTGGCGACTATTTTATGATGACCTTTCGGACGGCCGCTTCATTTTCTCCCAACTTATCGTTTCTCCAAAGATTTTTTTTTCTCATTTCCCTTCTTTATTATATAAATAGAACCAAATCGCTTTTGTTTTCATTCTCTTTACTTTCCTTTGTTTGATCGCTTCATGTTGGTTTTGCTCTGGCCACCATGGGTATCGACTTTCATTCTTGTAACCAGAGGCTCTACGGACTAGGTAGGTGCTCCAATCACTCTTTTTGTTACCCTGAACTTTTGTTTATTCTCACGTTTTGTTAAATTCTTACCTTTGTGTATATTTTTTTTGTGTTTTACTCTCGTTTTTTCAATTCTCCATTTTATTTTCTATTTCCTTCTCCAATGCAGCAAGAGTACTTGCGGTTGTGCGTCTCTTCATTGTACTTTTGATTTTTCAGCTCTCAATGTTCTAGTTTTTGGGTTGAGTAAATTTTGTGGGAAAGTAAGGACTTGGCTTGATTTGTTTAGGCTTTTGAACCTTCAACATCCTTGCCTGAGTTGCCTATCATGTCCTTTCTTTTTCTTCATTCTTTTTATGTATATAATTATGTGTAGGATTCTGTGTTTGTTGTCTATGATTTTCTTGTCTTTTTTTTGGCCTTGCTCATCATACTGAAATTCGCAAGCTTAATTTGAATTTCAATTTTGAAATTCCTTGCCTTGTCTCTTGAGGGTATTCTTGTCTTTTTGATCCTCTAGTTCTTAGAAAGTTTGGGCCCATGTTGCCCCCTAGTTATTTTTAGTTTCAATTTTTCTAACCTTAGATGGTTTCATTAGGTCTATTCGATGGCGAAAGCTCGAGATAGACCAACGGGGCCATCTGGGGTGAAGCCTACTCAAGACGATTATACTTTGGATGTCACTCTTACACGCTGAATGAGACCGATTTTCAATTTGCCTGAGGGCGTTTATCTCCGTAAGCTCGATTATCATTCCGATTGGAGAGTTGGGATTGGGTTTGGTGATGATGAGATCGTCCTTTCAAGAACTCATCTTCCTGTACTTTGTTTTTTGATGCATCCATTGATTCACTTTTTCCTTTGGGTGGTTAATCTTGCCCTTTGTAGTTGAATTCAAATGCAATCAAGTATTTCATATTCCAATCGCGATTTTTATTCACAAAATAACTCAATTACACATTTTATATGCCGAACACAAATATATAGATTTAAGTTCTCAGTTTTTCACTAAAGTATTCAAACAAATTAAACTCACCCGTTGATTTATTGAAATTATTATTATGAATTATCCAAAATCGACAAAATACTTTTTTTAGCAATTTGTATTAAAAAGACCAACTCTTAGAATAATTCTAACAAGTCAATTGCATGACAAAATTAAATAAACAATGCAGGACTAAAATTTATATAAAATTTGGCATACAATATCTATGCTTAAAGAATAAATAAAAGATGAAAAAGATTTAATTTATTCAAATATATAAAAATTACAATCCAAAAGAAACAAAACCTTGATTGGAACATTCGACACATAAGCTCATCTTTTAGCATCACCAATGAAAAATCTAGCTTAACTTGTATAACATTCTTACCAATTCTATGAGAAAATATAAAGCAACACAAGAACAATGAGAGCAAATTGTTTCTGTACTTAGGTCAAAATTCAACCTAAAAACCTTTTGCAAACCCTCTATTTATAGAGTTTTTGAGGGTATGCCAAAAAGCATTCAAAACAAAAGAAATAAATACCAATATCTGGCTAGTTCAGTTGGTAGGGGCTGTTCCGTTAAGCAAGCGACATTGGTTTGAGTCCTTGTAAATACAGCTGCTAGTGTTAGAAAACTCTTGTCGCCTTCAGATCTCTCTATAAGTCGATTCTGAATTAGTCGAGCTAAACTACTCGATCGTTGAGGGACCCTCAAGAGTTTGTGTCGTTCGTGGTGGGTTTGAATAGCTGGGGGTTTTACAAAAAATAAAAAATAAAAATAAAAGAAAAAGTTTTTCTAACTTAATTATAATTTACAAGACTTAATGAAGGTTGATAATGGGAGAAGCCAACAGTCAAAAAAGGGTTCTCTCGAAAGAAGCTGAGACCGGAGAGTTGGGGCCCGCTAGAGTTAGAGAAGGCATGACTGCGAATGGATAAAATTCTCGCCCTAACTTTGGTTTGGGGCAGGAAGGGGCGCGGGCGGGTTAGGAAATGGACGCGCGTGAAATGGGAGCAAAATGGGAGACAATTGCATTTGGTGGGTCCCGCAGGTGTGCTGACCTTGGGTGTCTGTGAAGCGCGCGTGGAGGTGACTCTCATGCCCCATGCACGCCATGCTCAGGTGTGTTTGGAAAGGAAGGGGGACAGCTACGGCCCACGTAGTCTGAATTGGCAAGTCTGGAGAGGACACGTGCTGGCTCTGCTGTCTTAGTGGCTTGGCGGCTTCGTGGGAAATTTCGACTTGATTTCTTCTTATTTGTTGTCCTACATGCATAGCCTTTTCATACTACTTCCCAATCTATCAAAATAAATAAGATAAAACAAGACATTTCCGATTAAAATATTTATATAAAAATTATGAAAATGTTTTAATTTAATCTTAAATAATTTAAACAATTAGCAATAATAGATATATAATTTTGTGTGCTAATCAAGTCTTGCCACTACTATTGAAGTTTTTGTTAAGCATCATACTTAGGAGTTCATCACAAAAGATGCTTTATGCATCTGTTGTAAGAAATTGGCTCTTGAATAAGAATTTTGGCCCTCAGCATGGTTCTATGGGTTCAGCTATCTAGTCTGTTGTTCGTTCTCTTCTGATGGTTATCTATTCTGAGAGCAGCTGGCTTATGTCGTTAGCATTCCTCTAGAACATCAACGTTATATGAAAGCCATTGTGAAAGATTTTTCATAAAATTGACAACTGGAATGGCTTTTCCTGGCAATTTTTTTGACATTGTGGATATTATTGGCACTTCGATGTATGGTGATAAGCTAGTCTAGTGTCGTTTTTCTAATGTAGAAGTGTCTTGCAATTCTTTTCTTAATTATCTTTATGGCACTAGCACTACCATTTTTTGGGCTAATTATATTTGATCTTAGATTATTCCTCCTCGTTGCCCTACTCATCTTTGGAAAATTTTGCATAAGAGATTGCCTACAGAAGATGCTTTGCAAATTAAGAGTTTTAGCCTTTCTAGCTGTTGTTGCTTTTGTTAGGCCTATAAAGAGAGTATAGATCATCTTTTTATTTACTGTGAGTATGACATATCATATTAGAGGTCTGTCTCATATAAGTTTCGATAAGACATTTGATTTCTCTTCAAATTTTGAGGACACTTTATTCAAGCCGTGAAAGTTTGTTTTAGTCAGCTCGTTGCATTTGGGAGGGCTACGACTTTTGCGATTTGTTAGGCCGTAGGTTTGCTCAAAATAAATTGTTATTTAAGGAAATTTTCATCTCTAAATATTCCTTAAAGCTTTTGTTTGGGTGGCCATTAAGGATACAAACTATTTAGACACATGCCACATGTATAATCCACAAACCAATCTTCTTATTCTTCATAAACTTTGGGTTCGTAGGAAAGGTGCGAGGCCTTTGAATTCATTACTGTCAACCGGATTCCTCCTCCTCTTAGTCGGAGTAAAGTTAATTCATATTGTATGGCGCGGGGCTCTCCGAGATTGGCCGGTTATGGGTGTGTTCTTAGAACTTGTCGAGCCTTTATCAAATGTTGTTTCTCTGCTCTACTAGTATTCTTTTTGCTTTTGAAGCTAGAGCTTTTTTTCTTTTTTTTTTTGGCTATTGAGAAAGCTTGAGAATTGAATTGGAAATATCTCTAGATAGAGTGTGAATCTATTTATAAGGTTAATTTCTTCAAGGCTATATCCTCTATTGTTCCTTGGTGCCTTCAGACTAGATGGCTCTAGGCTTTATATTATGCTGATTCACTAGTTTTTTGTACATCACAAAATTTTTAGGAAGCTAATGGTGTTGCGGAAAAGTTGGCTTCTTCAGCTCTTTCAAGATACCAATTGTAGTGGTGGTCTTCAACAAGTTGGCTTCTCATGTAATGTCAAAATTTAATTAAATAAGAGTATTATGCAGATTTGGTGAATTAGTGTGCCTAATTACAAGTCTATCTTAAATTAATCATTTTGTGTTATTTCCTCATGTAATTGAATTTTACTCATTTTGTTAATTTTTACCATTTATTAAATTGATTTTAAGAAAACTTGGTATTTTGTATTATTTGCAAAATTCAAATTTTATAAAAAAAAGAGAATAAAAACAAATTCCAAAATAACCAATAGGTCCACCCTTTCCTTACTCAGACAAGACCACGTGAATTTGAGTCTTGAAACTCAAACACTCATACACTTGGATGCCACTCCTACGTGAAATAACCAGCTTGGAATCTCACCCTTACCAAACTATGTGCTAGACACAGTTTTAGTCTTAAAACCATTTCCTTCCTCTACCTCTCTTCACGTCTCTCAATCTCTCCCTCACTCAAAGTAACCAAAACACACACATTCACATTACTTGTAAGAAGTCAAACAAAAAAACTCAAGAACCATAAACACTTCAAAGAACCTCCATTTCCAAATAAGAACAATGTTGAAAGTTTGATTTGAGGCCACCAAGTTAGAGCCAAAACTATCAACCCTAGGTTAGCTACATTTTTAATGAATTAAACATGTGTTTTTTCAAAGCTTTTAACACTGATTTACATGATCAAATCGTGTTTAGAACAACTGAATTATAGTTTCATTGCACAATTTCTCTTTTGAACTAATTTGTCAAAAATCTACCATGCATGTTATTATCTGAGTTAAGATAGTCATAAACAATAGATAATATGACGTTATGTGATGATTACAAACATGAATTCATGTTTTATCTGGATTAAAATGGAATCAAAACTAGTTTTTATATTTTTTTTGTATATTCTTAGAAATATATGTAAAGATGCATGAAAAATGATGAAATGATATTACATGTGGTTAAAATTGAGTTTATATGTTTCATATTATGTTTATATATCATTAGAACATGTTCAGAATGCATTAAAATTGATTTGAAATGCTTTGGACTAGAATTGAGCTGGAGAGCTCGAAACATAGCTCGCTGGCCGCGAACATGCAGTTGACCACGTGTAGCATAGTGTAGTTGACAGCACTGCACAAGTTTGGTAGTCCAAAATCATATAATCGGCTGGTGGAACTCAACAGTTCTGGAGGGCCAGACTCAGTTGGTCGAAAGACAGACCATGCAACCCAAATTGGCAGTTTTTGCCTATCAATTTTTCATCATTTTGTAGCTAAGAAATGTTTTAAAGATTATGATTTTGTATTAAAAAACACTGAGAATATAAAGATGGCATACATGAATATTTTAAGTCTAAAGGCACACTAAGATACCATAAAATAGCATACTAATGTAGAACATTCAAGTCTAGATATTAATGTATTTAGTTTACACCTAAGGTTGTCTGCTATCCTGAGAAGCTAACGTGTAGCAGAATGAGATTGCGGCATAGGTTGTACAGTCCCGAGGAGCGGAATGGGATTGTGGTGTAGGTGCGGTCATGCTAGATAATGAGGTAAGACTCTAAACCCTTATTTTCGATAGCCATGATTTTAAACAAGTTTTGGCCATAATGTATATTGTTAAAATGTTTTTAACAATTGAATTATATGTATTTACTTATTTCTAAGAGATATTGGATATGATCCTAATGAATGACTGATAACAAATGTAAAATAATGACTCGGTAAAAGTATACCTAGTAAATGATATGATAAAATGATATTGGACACCAAACAAACTAAGAATCCCCATTTAGAATGATATATAGGTGCATGATACCACACATAGAGATAGGCGTGCGAAGAATGACCTTAAGGACAGGTCCTGAAACCCAGTTGGGCTACTACGGTAGTGATTAGTAGGCTTTGCACATAATGAATATTAATTTATGATTTGAGATAATCACAGGACATCGGCGGTGAGTATGTATTTATTCCATTTATTTATTATTCCTATGAATTACATTTAAATTTATTTATTTTGTCTTATAAATGATGATTTTAGAACCCAAAGTCTTACTAAGCCTTCGCTTATAATTTTACTATTTTGCTTTTAAATTCACCCTGTAGGTGGTTCGTAGTACGCCACCGAGTAGAACGCTGCTGGTATTCTCACGCAAACCGTGAGTTGTTTAGTTAATCTATTTTCCCTATTAAGGCATGTAATAATGAGGACCTTGATTATTTTTGTTGGACTATGGTTTTGTATTATTTCCTTATGTTTGTACTATGTGTACACCGTGTGGGGCCCAAACTGTTTTAGACAGACTTTAAGATTTTAATTTAATTTCTGAGGTTATTTATAAAATTTAATTTGCGAAGATTTAATATTGGTAATATTTAAAAAAGGTTTAAAATTTACAACATTTTTATAAATTACCCAAAGTGTTTTTCTTAAAATATTAATAAGATAACTAGTTTGTTTAATTAATCTTGTTTATTTATTTTAATTAAATCGCCACATCACCACCTGGGTTTGGGTGCATGACAAATTTGGCATCAGATCCCTAGGTTTTAAACCTTGAGAGTGCACACATATATATGATAATGAAAACCACCAACAGTCTAATTTTCTTTTTAGAAACTAAAAGGATAGCACCTAGGCACCGTCCAGCTTCTGCTAATGCAGACCTCGTTAATGACAAAGGTATAAAGTGCCCTATGTTTGTTACCTTTAGGCAAATGGTAGCAAGGGTTGTTGGAAAAATAGAACATAGAAAAAGTTTAAAAAATTTTTATACCATAGTATTTTTCAAAACACAAGTTTGACACGCTATATGCATAAATCAACTTGATCTTACTAACCTTGTATGCCGAAGAGCTCCTGCAATTGATGAAGAGAAGGGCGTTCTAGAAGAGGCTCAACTAACTGGTCTTCTTTGCTATTCTCTATCCACGATCAGACTGCGTGTGGGCGTACAACATACAACTCTTCTTGGTGACCCTCCTTCCAATCAATTGAGAAATAACCAAAACTACTGTTCGTGATTTGTGAACAACAGCTCTTCAAGGGAGTTTCAGAGACTTAAAATATAGAGTATTCACTCTTAATCTCTTAATTGATTTCAATAACATATGAGTCTCACTCCCTAATTATAGAGGTTGGACCCAAAAGTTAGTTCTTATTAGATAGGGCCTTAAAAATTTGAATTTCAATTAATCTATGATAAAATCACATAAAAATACGTGATCAGATTTTCGTTCGGTAGGTGGTAGGCTGAACTGATAAATCGGCATGCCAAACTTACTCCATCGACAGGCCAAACCTAAGACTAGCCTGTCGAACTTACGATAAATGATCCTTGTGAATTTTTTATTTTCTACCCGAGATTCTTTAGATAATGCTCAGTTTTAATTCAAATAATCTAATAGAGAAGTTATCTGATTAAAACAACAATATCTAGATAATCTCTAAGAAAATAAATATTTTGGATAATTCAACAAGTTTATCTTGAATTAATTTTTCACAAAATTAATTCAACCGATAAACAGACATAAATTATCTAATCCCATCAAATTTTAGCTAATCTGATAATTTAACATAAGTCACCAATTTATTGAAAAAGCACGCTGTATCGTTACAGGATTTATTATGAGCTAGTGAAGGGAACCTGATGAACCTATATAGTTTAAGCTCCCGATAATTATGAAATCCAATATCCTAGATATATATTTCATAATTATCAACTCTAATGCTACTCCACTAAAAGCTTAGAGCTGCACTCTCGAACTATATAGAATTACAAAGCTAAAATAGCTAAGTCTCCATGACATATCATAATATATTATATCCCCTTAAGATATCCATAATCAGCTTAAGGATAAATTCAATCTTACTTTCAATTATTTTTCTCTTACGTTCCATTATCTCACCATTGAAAAACTTATCCTCCAAAGACAGTATACCATTCGATTGCACCTATATATCTAAAATGATTGAGCACTCTAGTTTTTCATTTACAGGATAATACATATAAAAGTATATTATCAACTCCTAAAGAGGAGCTATGGATTCTGTATTTATGAATAACAGGTTTACACTATCAAGAGTCACATCCTCAACATACCAGTATGCATACTAACATAAATTGTGGATGTCACCCTTTGGTACATCAAAAGGCATAAGTTAAGACAACGGGCCCACTATTCATCTCAAGATTAAGATACAACACATATGATTATCTAAAGTGAATTGATTTGTCAAGACAGAATTATTAATCTAAATCAATTACACTTTATGTTCCGATCCAATGCATTGTCACCTATGATAATGTACCAATATTTCTATTCACGGAATCCATATCCGATGGCCAAGAAAAACCATCTTCCGTTAGGGATATAGACAATATAATAATCTTTACATAAATAAAGCACCTAACTTTTTCCCTCTTTTGCGAATCTTGTGATTTAGACCGTCACCTTTAGAATCATGTCCTTTACATAATCTGTCTATCATATACCTGATTCTAAAGGTTTAGACCAATAGTCTCAGATTTTTGTTTGCTTATCATATATTCATCAAATATAAACATAAAGAGGACAACAATTTGGTATATGAATAATAAATAAACTCTGTATTAATAAAAATGTCTCCAAAAACATATTATATTTTTACTCCTTAGGGCATACATGTGTAACAATCTCCCACCTGCACTAAGTGAGTAAATATGACAAGTCCTGCATCACCATAGCTTCCACATGCCTCTTAAAAACTCTCGCAGTTAGTGTCTTCGTGAATGGATTAGCTAAATTATCCTCGGATGCTATTTTGCATATAGCAAGATGCATGCCCTCAATGATGTCTATTATCACATGATATTTTCGATTAATATGCTTACTATTTTTGTGAAATCCTGGTTCCTTAGCATTAGCTATCATTGCACTGTTATCACAATACAACGATATTGCCTTATCCAACCAGGAACTACTTCAAGATCCCCAAGGAACTTGTAGAGCCACATTGCTTCTTTCGAAGCATCACTAGCTGCCACATACTCAGCCTCCATCATTGAATCTGAAGTGTGATCTTGCTTGACACTTCTGCAAACAATGGCATCGCTGCCCAAAGTAAACACAAAACCAGTAGTCGATCTTTCTGAATCCAAACAGGATTGGAAATCTAAGTCCCTGGATCCTAGAGGTGTTAAATCCTTACCCGAATACACAAACATATAACCACAATTCCTTCTCAGGTACTTGAAAAATATGCTTGACCGTAATCTAGTGGTTCAATCCTGGATCTAACTAAAATTGATTGATAATCTTGATCGCATAACTAATATCTAGTCGTGTGCAAAGCATGGCGTACATGAGACAACCCACTGCTAAAGCGTAAGGCACCTTCTTCATGTATTCTCTTTTTTTATCAGACTTTGGTGAATCTTTCTTAGAAAGAGTAATTTCAGACCTAGATGGTTGCCCACCTTTCTTAAAATCCTACATTGCATACCTTTTGAGAATTTATCTATGTAGCCCGCTTGGGATAAAGCTATCATTTTGTTCTTTCTATCCCAAAAAATCTGGATACCGGGAACAAAATTAGCTTCACTCAAGTCTTTAATGTCAAACTGCTTGGTCAACCATTATTTGACAGATAACAATGCCCCAATGTCATTGCCAATTAATATAATGTCATCTACATAGAGTAGTAGAAAAACTACATTCTCATCCTTAATGTGTTTCTAAACACATGGCTCGTCCACATTTTGTACGAACCCAACCCATAAGTCTTGATTACTTAATTAGGTTCCAAGAACAGGAAACCTACTTAAGTCCATAAATTGACTTTAGCAGCTTACTAACATTACCCTTCTGACCCTTAGCATTGAACCTGTCTGGCTATTCTATATAAATGGACTCATCAAGATAGCCATATAGAAAAGCTGTCTTGACATCTATCTACCAAATCTCGTAGTCGAGAGCAGTAGATATGGACAAGAGAATGCGAATAAACTTAAGCATGGCTACAAGTGAAAAGGTTCCTCATAATCGAACTTTCTTTTGTGTGTATCCCTTAGCTACAAGTTTAGCCCTATAAGTTTTGACTTTTCCATCCATTCCTCTATTTTTCTTATAGATCCACTTACACCCTATGGGTTTTACCCTTTCGGGAATATCTACAAGTTCCTAGATCCGATTAGTTTCTATAGACTTTATCTCTGTGTTCATGGCCTCTGTCCAAAGTTTTGAATCAACATCCTTTATAGCCTCTTTGTAAGTGTAAGGATCCCTGTCATGTTTAACTGGTTCATCCAAGAAAGCCTAACCATTGAACATATACCTCTTCGGTTGATGCCCGATCCTTCCACTATGCTGAAGCCCCTAAGGTTGTTGCTTGGGTTCAGTTGGTTTTTCTACACTGATTGGAACTATTTCATTTGGAACCTCCAGATTGATCGAATCACTCGTCAACTCCTCAAGCACCACTTTGGTTCGAGGCTTAAAGTCATCCATGTAACTTTCCTCAATGAAGGTCGCATTAGTTGAAACCACGACTTTATTTTCCTTTGGGTTGTAGAAATAACCCCCTTTAGTCCTTTTTGGATATCCTACAAACACATAAACTTCCAAGCGTGCTTCCAACTTAATCGCTTCCTTAAACAAGACCTGAGCTAGACATCCCTATATGTGAATATGGTTTAAGGATGTCTTTTTCCCTGTCTACAACTCGTGAGGAGTTTTAGGAACTGATTTTGAGGCATAAAGATGCAATATATCTCTATGTAAATTTATTACGCCTAAGTCCATTAAGTTCCATGATAATTCCAAAATGACCATATAACATAGAAAGGAATATCTCTACTCTTCCCTAGAATTTATGACATTCATTTCAATGAGCTAAGTCACAAATATATCCTTTTGGTTTCAATTTGAACATCAATTCTTTTAAAAGTTGATCAGGTTTTTGAAAGCATTAAGTTCAAAAATAAATACTCAACATAAATATAAAAATCACAATAACAAAATTTAACTAAATAACATATTCATAATTTAGCTATATCATAATCCCAACAAAAATAAAATTTGTTCATAATAATAAAATTAACAACAACAATCTAAAATAATGTTTACATTATAACAAAAATAAGAAAAAAGGTTTAGAATGAACTTCTTTGACAAAATAAATCTATTGAGTCCTTCCTTCAAATAGTTCCATTGCTCTTGAAAATTACAGAGAAATGAAACAAAGAAAAAATATATTTTTTGGATATATATATATAAATAGAAATGCTCCTAAGACACTAAGGCGATGATTGGTTTTATGGAATGGAATAAGAATATAATAGAATGTGAACATGAATAGATCAAATGATGTATGTTAATTCAATTGTTTTGGAGCTTCAAATAAGATTATGGACAAGAATCAAGGGATTAAAAATTGTGTAGGAGTGCCGTGTAGATTTTCACCCCAACAAAGTATAGTATGTTGGTGATAATTTCTAAATCATTGTTGATTTTTATTAGATTTTTTATAATTTATAAGGATAGGCCTTATCGGTAAATATCGTTTTTAACCATTGAATAACATTTTAATCTTTGAAAGTTCGCATAAAAAATTTACAAAGTATGCCACATAATTACTTCCAATCGTATATTATATAGTTAAAAGTTTAATGTAACGGTTAAAATCATCGTACCTTTTGGTAAGATAAAAATGCATATTTTACCATAAGCTTTGCTTAATTTTTTGAATTCTCTATGAAATGCTGTGTTAACTATACCTTCGAGTATGGAAGGGACGGAGAGGGAAGCGGAGAGGGAAGCGGAGAGAGAGGGTTGATATTCCACATGAAATCAAATTTGCAAACGATCATGCTGACGTTTTTTAAGTAACAAGTGGGATCTGACTTGTTCGTAGACTTTAATTTAGGTTCAATAAATTATAAACAATGACGTTTTGTTCTTTATGGACATGGTTGCAAATGATAACTTAGTATTTCTTTTTTTTTTTTGGTTCGTGGCATAAATGTTAAAAGAAGCGTGGGCAACTTTTTAGCCATGAAAAATGCAAACATATTTATGGAGTATGCTTACGTAGGAAACCAATAAAATCAGTGAGATTTTAATGTAAAGTTGCTGTAATTGATAAGTCAGTGCATTTGAGAGAATACGTGCAATTGCATCTCATGCTCATAAGTTAGGTATTTGGGAATGAACCGCATCATGGTTGTGGATATATATATATATATATATATATATATGTGTGTGTGTGTGTATAATTTTTCAAAATGCATATTTCACCTACTGACAAAATTTGCCTCTTATTCGCCAAATAAATATATATATATATATATATATATATATATATATTACAATTAATTGATTTGATCTATATTTTAAAGCCCAAATATGGTTAAAGAAAACATTTGGCACCGCACGGTATAGTTTAACAAAATAAAAATTTCCATAGTCAGATTAGAATTGACATTTTGGAGTCTTCATGTTATAACCCTCCATACATATATCAATGCTAGTAATATCCCACAAATTTAATTTTGTTCTACCTTTTTCCCTTTTATTATTATTATTTTTAATTTACGCTTTCTTGGAGAAAGACATATATATATATATATATATATATATATAATACATGTAGGTCATGCTTAACAGCTGTATATTATTCCTTTTAGTGATCTTTTGCATTTAAATGGTACATGATTAAGACCTAATGAGATGTTCAATGAGTTAAAGAAAACAATGAAATCATGGAAACATGCATGTATGGATATGAAAAAGCAGTTTTTCTTGTTTGTCATTATAAATTTCATGCACATTTGGTGACTTTCACATTCAACTAAGTTGTTGTAAGTTCCAAAAATTCTGTGGATTTGGATAAAGTTTTTGTGATTTGAGAAACCCTTATGTTCGCTATAATTTGATAAGTTGGTTCTTTTTGCTAGGATCTTATATTTAGTAAGTTGATTTGTAGTTTCTTTTTTTTTTGAACAAAGAAAAAAAATTGGAATGAGGTCAAAAAAATTTATATATGACGTGTCATAAAGCTCCTTTAATTAAATCATTTAAATAGGCTAGAGTTATTTTTTTTTCTTAATTTAAGATTTGAAATTTAAGATTCGAATTCTATACCCCAAGTTAAAAGTTGAGTTGAAAAGTACTTCCAAACTATGCCTACAACTATATTAATTGAAGTACCGTTAGATAAAAACATTATTTAAATCTAATTGAATGTGTGAGACACATATGAGAAAATATTGTAAAAGTTTATATATATATATATATATATATATATATATATATCAGCGTAATGCACTATGCACGTAGATATTTGTAGTTTCTTCCCAAACCATGTATAGCGATATAGACAATATTATATATACACCAAAGAATATTGGTTTATTACTATCACAAAGTATACTACAAGAAATTTTTGATTATGCGACCTTTATTTAATGACCGTTCTTAAAAACCGTCGTGGTAAGGCGAAAAAAGCGCGGCGAGTTACGCCCACAAAAACAAAAACCATCATAGAAGGGTGAGGTAGCTACCACGACGGTTTTTTAAAAACCGTTGTGGAATTGCTCAGATACCTCAACGGTTTTAACCGTCGTGGTACGTTACCTATTCCATGACGGTTTTTTAAAAAACCATCGTGGAATAGTTTGTCTACCATGACGGTTTTTCAAAAAACCATCTTGGTATCTTCAATAGCCTTCCACGATGGTTTTTTGAAAAAACCATCGTAGTAGCTTACTTAAATCCCCTTTTTCCCACCTCGACATTCAGACACAATTTAAAAACTCACTTTTTAAATACAAACACAGACTTGCCCGAATTAGCTGCCGCTGTCCCTCTTCGCCTTCACACTCCTTAATCTCAACCCAAATTGTAAGTTTTTGTTAGAAATTGATAAATAGTTGTTGATTGTGATGTATAATTAATCCAAAATTGATAAATAGTTGTTGATTTTGTTGTTTATTTTGTGAAATTTGTGTTGTGGATCATGGGTATGATTTCTTTGTTTTATAATGAGTATGTGTAATTTGTTTTATGATTAATTAATATATATATAGGTGGGTATATATATAATTAAATTGTGAAATTAATTTTAATTGAATATTTGCTATTTATTATTTCGATTTAGGACTTGTAAAATGGATAGGAAATGGATGTTGGATTTTTGATTGTTGAGAGAATATGTGAATGGTGTTGAAGAGTTCTTGGATTTTACCAAAAGTCATGCTAATGGTGATAAAATTTGGTGTCCTTATGTTCAATGTGAAAACCATAGATTGCATCCAATTCTAGTTGTTAAAGAACATTTATATCGAAATGGAATTATAAGTAGTTATGAAACTTGTCATTTTCATGGTGAGTCTAATTTCAATCCAACTTTACTAAGTAAAGAAAAGCAAGCTATTGTGGAGGATAATTGTAACGTCCCGAAATTTATTTAACATTAATGTAATGTAAATGGTGAATTAGTGTGCCATAATTAAAGTTTTAACTTTAATTAGATTATTTGGTTGGATTTTGAATTTTGGTTGTTTTGTTAAACTGATGTATTCAAATGATTTCTCATTTGTTTTAAAAATGATGTTTTGAGTTTTAAAACACAACAATTTGTAAAATGTTAAAAATACTCTGTTTTACAAAACCGTGGGCGGCACATGGTTTTCGCACAGTAAAACCGCCCACCGATTTTCTCTATTTATTTTCCTTTCCTCTCTCTCTCTCCTCACTCTCACGAACACTCTCTCTCTCTCTTCACTCTCCCTCTCGGCAGCCCCTCTCTCTCTCTCAATCTCTCTAAAAAATTTTTTTGGTTTTCATTCGAATCCAAGCTTCGGAACAGCAAGGAGGAAGCTCGGGGACGTGATTCGGCGACCGAGAACGCGGATTGAAGCTTCGATTCGAGGTTAGATTCGAAATTTCTAAACTTTTTCAAAATTTTCGATTTTGTGTGTTTTTGAAATCTAAGCTTGTTTAAGCTTAGAAAACCGTGGATTTGTGTTAAATGAGCTTAGAATAACTAGAATCTAAGCCTAGATTGAAGAAAAACGGATTGGATTCAAGATTTTCATTTTTCTCCTCTTTTTCTCATTTTCGGATTTTTGAGGATTTCGAGTTCAAATGTTGTTTAAATGATTCCAAATATGTTTTAGAATGTTTTTCTATCAACTATAGTTGTATTTCATGCCTGGGATTTGAGAAAAACAGGTTGGAATTCAAATTTGGATTTTGGGGATCGAGAAACCCGTGGCTGGGATTTCTGGATTTTCCCAGTTCGGCAGGCCGAAGTTCATGTTCGGCAGGCCGGAGTGATGATCGGCAGGCCGGTGTTCTTCCGATCGGCAGGCCGAATCTGGGGAAATGTTCGGCAGGCCGAACCTTGTTTCCGGCAGGCCGAACTGTGCAGTTCGGCAGGCCGAAGCAGGGCGTCCGGCAGGCCGACCGAGGCATGGAAAATTTTGTGATTTTTACCCGTTTTCACTGTTTTGAACCCTAATTTAAATCCCAACCTTATAGGATGATTTTAATGATACAAATGGCACACTAGGACATCATGAAATGATTTAGTAACATAGAATGTCTCAAACTAGATATTGATTGACTTAGTTTGTATCTAGGATCGTTCGTGGTTCCGTGGAGCTAACGTATAGCGGACCGGGATTGCGGTGTGGGGTACCGGCACGAGTATTGAGGTAGGACTTCTATCCTATTTCTTTGGTAGCCTGGTTTTGAAATGATTTGGCTTTGAAAATGATTTCTATCAAAATGTTTTCAACGGTTGTTTGAAAATGATTTTAACGGTTACATTTTTATATACCGTGACATGAAATGAATTTCATAATGAATGTAATTGACAACACTCGGTAATTGGGTTTTGAATGATAATGATAATAACCACATGGGCATGATGCCATATCAGAGATCGGGTCGTGATCGACCTTGGGGGCAGGTCCCGAAACCCAGCTGGGCCACTACGGTGGTGATATCATGGTTTGCCTAGGTAAAAGTAAATTGGTGTTTTGATTTGACGAGTAGACTGTTCTGTGTCAGAACGGTTCTACTCAATTTATTTATTTATTTATCTGACGTTTTATTTCTGTATACTCCTGATAATGTTTTGTTTCTTTGCATCAAATTATTTTATAAAACCTAGTCCTACTGAGCCTTTCGCTCACGTTTTATTGTTTTAAATTTCCCCCCCTTCTAGGTGGTTTTCCATATAGGTTTGGAGGAGAATCTTCAGACCGGACTCAGGAGCACTAGGAGAATTTATTTGTATTCAGTATTATTAATCAAGGCATGTAAGGCTCAACTTTATTTGTACCTGGACTGTAATTGTATTTGTGATATTGTCAGTACCATGTGTGTGCACAAGTTGTGGGTTGTGGAACCCATATTCGCGGTTTTTATTCAATTATTGTTATTTGATTAATGATTTTAAATTCCTTTATAAAAATGTGGTGGAAAAATCTTCTTTATTTCTTGCTTAATGGGATTTTTAAACCCTTAATTTCAATTAAATTCTCTTTTAATTAATCTAAATATTCCGCCACGTCACCTCCCGTACTCCGGGGCGTGACAGAATGGTATCAGAGCTCAAGGTTATGAACCTTGGGAATTGTGCACACATAGGTTTGACAATGAAATACATCTGACAGTCCAAATTTTGTTTTCAGAAGTGAGAGAATGGCACCTAGACGTCATTCGACAGCTGACGCGGAGTTCGGAAATGATGAGGGCCTGATGAGGTCTATGATGGCGGCTTTCCGGCAGATGGCAGCCAGGACTAGACCGGAAGACTCCAGTGTTGGTAGTCGGCATGCTTTCTTTAAGGAATTTCGGCGGGCGTCTATTCCTACTTTTGATGGCAATGGGGATCCGCAGTTAGCTGAATATTGGTTGGATTCGATCTTGAAGCATCTGGATACCCTTGGTGTGCCTGAGGAGTATCGTGTGGAGTTTGCGGCGTATAAGCTCGAGGGTGGCGCCAACACCTGGTGGAAACAAACTAAGCGTCTGGAGCGCGGTGGCGATATCGGTTGGGACAAGTTCGAGGATCTGTTCTATGATCGGTATTTTCTGCAGGGATATAGAGATCAGAAGGCAGCTGAGTTTTATAGATTGCAGCAGGGTGATATGTCAGTTCGGGAGTATGAGGCAAAGTTTAACGAGTTGGCTAGGTTTGCTCCATCAGCTGTGGCATCGGAGCGTGAGAAATGCATCAAGTTTCAGGAGGGACTCAAGGCTCCTATTCGGCGGCAGTTGGTTGCTCTACGGCTTAGGAGTTTCGGAGAGCTTGTGTCGTCGGCGATCTCCGTGGAGAATGATTACGTGCAGTATTGTGAAGATCGAGCCAAGGCTTCAGGAGGACCGCAGAGGAGTGGCAGGAAGAGCACCAGTAGTCGTCCAACTCCGGGGAAAGGCAAGCAAGGCGGTGCGACCAGTGGCAGTAGCAGTTCGTCTGGCAGCGGGCGCAGCAATCCCTACAGCTTCCATTGTCATTTCTGTCAGCAGCCCGGACACATCAAGAGGAATTGCCCGATCAGGAGTGCTCGTTTTGGATCGCAGACCGGGGAGGATGCCAGTCGTTCGTCTCAGCCTCAGCCTCAGACCCTACCTCCACCTCCGCAGTACCCGCAGTTGCAGTATCCGCAGTTTTCTCCTCAGCAATTCACATATCCGGCACGGGGACAGCAGCAGCAGTATTTCCAGCGCAGTGTTCCTCAGTATAGAGCTCCGAGTGCAGGTAGTGTGCAGTTGTCTCCATCTCAGCAGCATCGGCCGAGTAATGCAGGACCCAGCAATGTCGGTAGAGGAAAAGGAAAAGCGCCAGTGCAGGTTCATGCGATGGCATCTGGAGGGTCAGATTCTCAGACTGGTAACGCAGTTGTTGATGGTATGATCTTGGTTTCCAGGTCTCTAGCACGCGTTCTATTTGATACCGGTGCATCTCATTCTCTCATTTCGAGTTCTTTTGTACATGCCTTGGGATTAGAGATAGAAGAGTTTAATGAACCCCTAGCTATAATTTCTCCCTTGGGGCGGGTGTGTGTAAATCATATGTGTAAATCTTGTAAAATAAAGATTGGGGATGAGATTTTGAAAAGTGATTTGATTATACTCCCCATGAGTTCCTATGATGTGATTCTAGGAATGGACTGGTTGTCCAGGTATAGTGCAGTTGTGGACTGCCAACTTAGAAAAGTGACCCTAGTGTCTGATAGGGGGACGATAATCACTTACCAGGGTGGTGGTGATTGGCTAATGAGTGAGCGTCTCATGAAGTCATGTCTAGGAGGGCGAAGGAATCTAGATTGTTTTGCTTTTCTTGCCAATCTAGATTGCGAGCCCTATGTTTCGAGTAGTAGTGTAGCGATTCCGGTGGTTGGTGAGTTCGAGGATGTTTTCCCCGACGAGTTGCCAGGATTGCCACCGTATCGGGAAATTGAGTTTGGTATCGAGTTGTTTCCAGGGACATCACCGATTTCTATGGCACCTTATCGGATGGCGCCGGCAGAAATGAAGGAATTGAGGAAGCAACTTCAGGAGCTTGCTGATAAGGGATATATTCGGAATAGCACATCTCCGTGGGGAGCACCAGTTTTGTTTGCTAAGAAGCACGATGGGACTCTCAGGTTATGTGTGGATTATCGGCAGCTGAATCGTGTTACGGTGAAGAACAAGTATCCTTTGCCTAGGATTGATGAGCTATTTGATCAGTTGGGAGGTTCGCGATACTTCTCGAAGATTGATTTGCGGTCAGGTTATCATCAGCTCAGAATCAAGGAAGAGGATATTCCCAAGACAGCTTTTAGGACTCGGTATGGGCACTTCGAGTTTCTGGTTATGTCTTTCGGGTTGACGAATGCTCCAGCAGCTTTCATGGATCTGATGAACAGGATTTTTAGGCCATATCTGGATCAGTTTGTGATCGTGTTCATCGATGATATTCTTGTGTATTCTAAGACATGGGAGGAGCATGAGCAGCATCTTCGGATCGTGCTTCAGACTTTGCGGGAGCACCAGTTGTATGCTAAGAGAGAAAAATGTGAGTTCTGGTTGACCGAGGTCAAATTTCTGGGTCATGTCATCTCGGAGCATGGTATTTCAGTGGATCCGTCCAAGATTGAAGCTATATTGGAGTGGGAACGACCAAGGAATGTAGCGGAGATTCGCAGCTTCTTAGGTCTTGCTGGATATTACAGGAAATTTGTAAAGGACTTTTCGAAGATTGCAGCTCCGTTGACGAGGTTGACCAAGAAAAATGTCAGGTTTGAGTGGGATGAAGATTGTGAGTCTGCTTTTCAGGAATTGAAGAACCGGTTAACTTCAGCTCCAGTGTTGATTATTCCGAGCAGTGACGAGCCATATGAGGTTTATGCTGATGCTTCAGGGCGTGGACTTGGATGCGTGTTGATGCAACATGGACGTGTGGTTGCGTACGGATCGAGACAGCTACGCCCTCACGAGCGCAATTATCCTACTCACGATTTAGAGCTTGCGGCAGTGATCTACGCGCTGAAGATTTGGAGATGTTACTTGTATGGAGCATCGTTTCAGGTCTTCTCCGATCATAAGAGTTTGAGGCATTTGTTCACTCAGAGGGATCTCAACTTGAGGCAGCGCAGATGGGTGGAGTACATGGAAGATTATGATTTCGCGTTGCAGTATCATCCCGGAAAAGCTAATGTGGTCGCGGACGCGCTTAGCAGAAAGTCTTCAGGGATTCTCGCTTGTTTGATTTTTGAGGACTGGAGTAGGGATGCGACAGTGAGTGAGTATCGGCTACAGTATCATGACGACGGTGATCGAGTTTCGTTATATCATGTGGAAGCGACTCCAGCTCTTGTTCGGATGGTGAAGCAAGGTCAGTGGCAGGATCGACATTTGCAGGGGATTTGGTCGCGGATTCAGAACGGGGAGCAGTTCGAGGAATGAAGCGTGCATGCAGATGGATCGTTGTACTTCCGGGAGTGTCTTGCAGTTCCAGTTATCGCCGAGGTGACGAAAGCCGTTCTAGATGAAGCTCATAGGTCTCAGTTCGCCATTCATCCGGGGAGCACCAAAATGTATCGTGATTTGAAGAGGCACTATTGGTGGAGAGGCATGAAGAAAGATGTTCGAGAGTATGTGGCCAAGTGTTTGACGTGTCTTCAGGTGAAAGCCGAGCATCAGAAGCCTGCAGGTCAGCTTCAGCCGCTTCCTATTCCAGGGTGGAAATGGGAGCATGTGACGATGGATTTCCTCACAGGTTTGCCGAGGACGGAGCAGCGGCATGATGCAGTTTGGGTTGTGGTCGACAGGTTGACGAAATCGGCGCATTTCATTCCGTTTAGGTCGACGTGTTCCAGGAAGACTCTCGGGGAGTTGTATATGCAAAACATTGTGAGGTTGCATGGAGTTCCTTTGTCCATCACCTCTGATCGAGACACCAGGTTTAATGCTAAGTACTGGAGGAGTTTTCAGGAGGCTTTGGGTACGGATTTGAACTTCAGTACGGCGTTTCATCCTCAGACTGATGGGCAGTCTGAGCGGGTTATTCAGGTTCTCGAGGATATGTTGCGTGCTTGTGCGTTGGACTTCGGCGGGAATTGGAAGCAATGTTTGCATTTGGCGGAGTTCGCGTACAACAACAGTTATCAGGCGAGTATCGGTATGGCACCATTTGAGGCGTTGTATGGGCGACCGTGTCGGTCACCTGTGTGTTGGGCCGAACCGAAAGATAGAGTTATTCTTGGGCCAGATGAGATTCGTGACAGCAATGAGAAAGTCGCGGTGATTCGGGATCGGTTGAGAGCAGCTCAGAGTCGGCAGAAGAGCTACGCGGATAGGAGACGTAGACCTTTAGAATTCGCGGTTGGAGATTTTGTTCTCTTGAGGGTGTCACCTCGTAAGGGAACTATGCGGTTCGGAGTGAGTGGGAAACTCGCGCCGAGGTATATTGGGCCGTTCGAGATCACTCAGCGTGTTGGTGTGGTCGCTTATCGGCTTGATCTTCCGCCCGAACTTTCTCATGTGCACGATGTGTTTCATGTGTCTATGCTTAGGAAGTGTCCACCTGGGCAGGATAAGATAGTTTCGTTTCGCGATGTGCAGGTTCAGGAGGATACGACGTACGAAGAAGTGCCGATTCAGATCATCGACCGGAAAGTGATTAGCTTGCGTCGTCGTGAGATACCGTTGGTAAAGGTCGTGTGGCAGCATCACGGGGTTGATGAAGCCACTTGGGAACTAGAATCGAATATGCGGGAATTGTATCCGCATTTGTTTTGTTTCTGAAATGAGTTGTAAATTTCGTGGACGAAATTTCTTTTAGGGGTGGAGAGCTGTAACGTCCCGAAATTTATTTAACATTAATGTAATGTAAATGGTGAATTAGTGTGCCATAATTAAAGTTTTAACTTTAATTAGATTATTTGGTTGGATTTTGAATTTTGGTTGTTTTGTTAAACTGATGTATTCAAATGATTTCTCATTTGTTTTAAAAATGATGTTTTGAGTTTTAAAACACAACAATTTGTAAAATGTTAAAAATACTCCGTTTTACAAAACCGTGGGCGGCACATGGTTTTCGCACAGTAAAACCGCCCACCGATTTTCTCTATTTATTTTCCTTTCCTCTCTCTCTCTCCTCACTCTCACGAACACTCTCTCTCTCTCTTCACTCTCCCTCTCGGCAGCCCCTCTCTCTCTCTCAATCTCTCTAAAAAATTTTTTTGGTTTTCATTCGAATCCAAGCTTCGGAACAGCAAGGAGGAAGCTCGGGGACGTGATTCGGCGACCGAGAACGCGGATTGAAGCTTCGATTCGAGGTTAGATTCGAAATTTCTAAACTTTTTCAAAATTTTCGATTTTGTGTGTTTTTGAAATCTAAGCTTGTTTAAGCTTAGAAAACCGTGGATTTGTGTTAAATGAGCTTAGAACAACTAGAATCTAAGCCTAGATTGAAGAAAAACGGATTGGATTCAAGATTTTCATTTTTCTCCTCTTTTTCTCATTTTCGGATTTTTGAAGATTTTGAGTTCAAATGTTGTTTAAATGATTCCAAATATGTTTTAGAATGTTTTTCTATCAACTATAGTTGTATTTCATGCCTGGGATTTGAGAAAAACAGGTTGGAATTCAAATTTGGATTTTGGGGATCGAGAAACCCGTGGCTGGGATTTCTGGATTTTCCCAGTTCGGCAGGCCGAAGTTCATGTTCGGCAGGCCGGAGTGATGATCGGCAGGCCGGTGTTCTTCCGATCGGCAGGCCGAATCTGGGGAAATGTTCGGCAGGCCGAACCTTGTTTCCGGCAGGCCGAACTGTGCAGTTCGGCAGGCCGAAGCAGGGCGTCCGGCAGGCCGACCGAGGCATGGAAAATTTTGTGATTTTTACCCGTTTTCACTGTTTTGAACCCTAATTTAAATCCCAACCTTATAGGATGATTTTAATGATACAAATGGCACACTAGGACATCATGAAATGATTTAGTAACATAGAATGTCTCAAACTAGATATTGATTGACTTAGTTTGTATCTAGGATCGTTCGTGGTTCCGTGGAGCTAACGTATAGCGGACCGGGATTGCGGTGTGGGGTACCGGCACGAGTATTGAGGTAGGACTTCTATCCTATTTCTTTGGTAGCCTGGTTTTGAAATGATTTGGCTTTGAAAATGATTTCTATCAAAATGTTTTCAACGGTTGTTTGAAAATGATTTTAACGGTTACATTTTTATATACCGTGACATGAAATGAATTTCATAATGAATGTAATTGACAACACTCGGTAATTGGGTTTTGAATGATAATGATAATAACCACATGGGCATGATGCCATATCAGAGATCGGGTCGTGATCGACCTTGGGGGCAGGTCCCGAAACCCAGCTGGGCCACTACGGTGGTGATATCATGGTTTGCCTAGGTAAAAGTAAATTGGTGTTTTGATTTGACGAGTAGACTGTTCTGTGTCAGAACGGTTCTACTCAATTTATTTATTTATTTATCTGACGTTTTATTTCTGTATACTCCTGATAATGTTTTGTTTCTTTGCATCAAATTATTTTATAAAACCTAGTCCTACTGAGCCTTTCGCTCACGTTTTATTGTTTTAAATTTCCCCCCCTTCTAGGTGGTTTTCCATATAGGTTTGGAGGAGAATCTTCAGACCGGACTCAGGAGCACTAGGAGAATTTATTTGTATTCAGTATTATTAATCAAGGCATGTAAGGCTCAACTTTATTTGTACCTGGACTGTAATTGTATTTGTGATATTGTCAGTACCATGTGTGTGCACAAGTTGTGGGTTGTGGAACCCATATTCGCGGTTTTTATTCAATTATTGTTATTTGATTAATGATTTTAAATTCCTTTATAAAAATGTGGTGGAAAAATCTTCTTTATTTCTTGCTTAATGGGATTTTTAAACCCTTAATTTTAATTAAATTCTCTTTTAATTAATCTAAATATTCCGCCACGTCACCTCCCGTACTCCGGGGCGTGACAATAATATGGATGATCAAGACAATATAGTTGACATGGTCAATGATTTAGAAGAACACTTTGTGCACCGTCTAGATTTATTTGAGACAATAATGAATGATGCGGAGACATCCATGTATGAGGGGTGTACCAATTTCCTTAAATTGTCTACTTTAGTTGGATTATAGAATTTGAAAGCGTCAAGTGGGTGGTCAAATTCTAGTTTCACAAAACTGTTGAAATTTTTAGGAAGGCTTCTACTAGAGGGTAATAAATTACCAACTAGTATGTATGAGGCTAAGAAGACTTTGAGCACTTTGGGAATGGATTATGAGAAAATTCATGCTTGTGAAAATGATTGTGTTCTCTATAGGAATGAGTATGAGGACGAGAATTATTGTCTAATTTATCAACAAGCAAGGTGGAAGAAAGGAAAGGAGCCAAAAGACAGCAAGAATGGAGTGCCAAAGAAAGTGTTATGGTACATTCCACCGGTACCACGTTTGAGGTGTTTATTTGGAAACCCAAAACATGCCAAGAATTTGACATGGCATCATGACAAATGGGTGGATGATGGTATGCTTAGACACCCGACGGATTCACCACAATGGAAGACTTTTGAAGCCAATCATCCCAACTTTAGTGTGGATCCAAGAAACATACATTTCGCTTTGTTGATGGATGGAATGAACCAAAATGGTAACATGAGTAGTAAGCATAGCACTTGGCCTGTAATACTTGTTAACTATAATCTCCCTCCGTAGATGTGCATGAAGCGGAAGTTTTTAATGTTGTCTTTATTCATTTCGAGTCCTCACCAACCAGGCAATGACATTGATGTATACTTGGCACCGTTAATCGATAACCTAAAAAAGTTGTAGGAAAATGGGGTTGAAGTTAGAGATGCTTACCGAAAAGAGACGTTCACACTCCATGCAATGTTGATATGGACAATTAACAACTTCCCCGCATATGGCAATTTATCTAGTTATTCGGTGAAGAGTTCTATTAGTTGTCCTATTTGCATGATGGAAACGTCTCACAAACGGTTGAAGAATGGTAAGAAAACCATTTTTCTTGGCCATAGAAGATGGTTGCCAAGCGAGCATCACTACCACAAACAAAAGAAAGCCTTTGATGGCAACAGCGAAGAAAGAGACCCTCCTCACCCTTTGACAGATGAACAAATATTTGAAATGGTAAAAGATATAAGAGTCGTATTCGGTAAGAGAATGCGAGGTAAGGACGAGCCGCCAAATGATGGACCATGGAAAAAAAGATCAATCTTCTTTGATCTTCCATATTTGAAGGCACTTTTTGTTCATCTTTGCTTGGATATTATACATATTGAGAAAAACGTTTGTGAATCCGTAGTCGGCACGTTGCTTGACATTCCAGGCAAGGCTAAGGATGGTGAAAAAGCTCGGTTGGATCTCATAGAAATGGATATTAGGCCTAATTTGTTTCTTGAGAAAAGAGGGAACCATACTTACTTACCTCTGGCAAAGCACACGTTATCCAGAGCGGAAAAGAGAAAGTCTATGAATGGCTTGCTTCATTAAAAGTGCAAGACGGGTATTCTTCGAACTTCAAAAGGTTAGTGTCAGTGAAGGATTTGAAACTTATTGGCATGAAAACATATGAGTGTAATGTGTTGATGCAACAATTACTACCACTTGCTTTGAGGGGAATTCTAACAAAGGATGTGAGATTTGCAATTTTCAAGTTGTGCTTGTTCTTCAATTCAATATGCTCAAAGGTTGTTGATCCACTTGTGCTAGATTCACTGCAATCGGAGTTGGTGCAAACCTTATATATGCTTGAAAAGTATTTTCCACCGGCATTTTTTGACATCATGATTCATTTAACGGTGTACTTAGTACGTGAAGTTAAGTTATGTGAACCGGTGTATTTGAGATGGATGTACCCATCTGAAAGATATATGAAGGTTTTGAAGGGCTATGTGAAGAATCGAAACAGGCCGGAGGGATGTATTGTAGAAAGTTACATAGCTGAGAAATCGGTTGAATTTTGCTCCTAGTACCTATCTAATGCGGACAAAATTGGGGTGCCAAGGACTATAAACTTTGAGGCTAGGGGACTATCTATGGGCAATCATTCATTAGTAAATCGAGAAGAGTGGGAGCAAGCTTATCTTTATGTCTTGCACAATGCTAATGAAGTGGAGCCTTTCATTGAGGTGCACATGAATGAATTAAAAAAAGCATACCCAAAAAGAGCAAGAAATGAGAAGTGGTTGCAAGATGAACATAACAAAATCTTTCAGTTGTGGATTAGAGCACACATCTATGACAAGTGCTCCACATCACAAGATGGAGGCATGTCACAGGAGTTGAAGAACCTAGCTAGAGGACTATCGTCGGTAGTTACAAGGTATACGTCATATTCCATAAATGGTTACACTTTCTACACTCATGAAAGAGATGAGAAGCATCCGGTGCAAAATAGCGGTGTGACTCTCCATGCTGAGGCTATGCATATTGCCTCCGTCAAGGACAAGAATCCGGTATATGGGACCATGAACTACTTTGGTTTCATTGAAGATATTTGGGAACTTGATTATGGGGGATTACGCATAGCACTTTTTAAGTGCAAGTGGGCCGACAATAACTATGTTAAGAACGATGATGACGACATCACGGTGGTTGACTTTAGAAGATTGGGATACAGGAATGATCCCTTCATTATGGCATCACAAGCAATCCAAGTTTTTTATACTACAGATCCCCAAGACATGGAGTTGTCTCTAGTCATCCCGACAAAGCCAAGAGTACAACGGTGAAGAAGTTGATGAGGATTGCATAGACATCCCTTCATTCACAAAGGGATTGCCACTGGTTGAAGAGATAGATAATTTTGAAGATGATGTTTCACACTTGCTTCGTGAAGATGTGGAATGGATATGTATTGAGGAACCAATGAAAAAAAAAGATAAAAAGATGAGCATCAATAATTTGTATACATGTTAATTTACTTGTAACATTTTTCTTTAATTTATTTCATTTTTCAATCTTTTTTTACGGGTTTTGTATATCTATTTATAGTTAAATTTGTGGTGAAAATGGAGATAAAGTATACATTCTAGGCCATTGGATGCTTAACACATAGGCGCCACCCTAGGCAGCAATGAATATGATGCGTAAGAAATATTTACGACCATTTTTTACGACGGTTTTTGCAAAAACCATCGTAGAAAACTGTTTTTCCACAACAGTTTTTGTCAAAAACCGTCGTGGAAAGCCTCTCACAGCATTTAAGAAGCTGTGAAGAGAGGGAATTTTCCACGACGATTTTTGTCAAAAAACTGTCGTGGAGAGCCTGTCACAGCATTTTTAGAGTAGGGATTTTCCACAATGGTTTTTATCAAAAACCGTTGTGGAAAGCCTCTCACAGCATTAAGAAGCTATGAAGAGTAGGGATTTTCTACGACGGTTTTTGTCAAAAACCATCGTGGAAAGCCTCTCATAGCATTTAACAAGTTGTGAAGAGAGGGAATTTTTCACGACGGTTTGTGCAAAAACCGTCGTTGAAGATGAGGCTTCCACGACCGTTTGGACAAAAACTGTCGTGGAAGACTGGTTTTCCAGGATGGTTTTGTCAAAAACTGTTGTGGAAGACCTTATCTTCCATGAAGTTTTTTGTCTAAACGGTCGTGGAAGATTCTCACACCTACCCTCTCAATTTTGAAATTTGCGCCTCCCCCATCCATAATTTATGCACGCCCTCTCTCTCATTTCATTCCTCACTCTCTCTCTCAAATCCCTCTTTCTTTCTCTCTAAAATCCTTGCTTCCTCCGCCGCCATCACCTCCATCACGCCACCATTGCCTACTCGTCGTCAGTAAGCTCCCCCTCCCTCTTTCTCCTCTTCCCCTCACTCTCTCTCTCCTTTTCCCCCACACCCCAACCACCACCCCCCTTGCCCCCTCGCCCCCTCAGCCTTACCCCCTCACCCCTCACCCCTCACCCCTCACCCCAGTCCCACCCCCTGGCCCCACCCCTTAGCCCCTCGCCCCCTCACCGCCTCGCCCCTCGCCCCTTTGTCCCCACCCCCTTGGCCCCTTGTCCCCTCGCCCCCACCCACCCCCCTTCCCCACCCACCCTCCACCCCCCTCGCCACCTCGGCCCCACCCACCCCCCTACCCTACCCACCCCTCGCCCCCACCCAACCCCCTCCCTCACCCGCCCCTCGCCCCTGCCCCCCTTACCACCTCGGCCCCACCCACCCCCCACCCACGGCCCCCCCTCAGCCCTAATCCCTCACATGTGTAATATGCTAAATTACGTATTTGAAATATGAAATTTATGAATATGTGTAATCTATGAAATTGTGTAATTGAAGTTACAAATTTGTGAATATGTGTAATATGTGAGGATATGTAAATATGTGTAATATGTGAAATTATGTGAAACCCTTTCAATTTTTGAGATTATATATGTAATTAAAATTGTGAATTTGTGAATATGTGTAATATGTGAAATTATATGAATATGTGAAATTGTGTAGTTAAAATTGTAAACTTTTGAATATGTCAAGACTTGAATACGTGAAATTATGTTAACATATGAAATTGGGAACTTGAAATTGTAAACTTGTGAATATGCGAATATGTGAATTTGTGCAATTATGTGAATATGTCAATATGTGTAATATGTCAAATTGTGTAACTGAAATTATAGTTTGTGATTTAATATTAGTATATATATGTGTTAGTTTTTGCTTACTTTGCACAGGTACAATGTCTCACGAGATCGATAGTGACCAGTACGATGATGAGTACGAAGACTGCACTCCATCTTCATTGCAATATAGCAAGGGAAACCAACGTAGTAAGCCACGAAGGCGAACCAAATTTGATCCGAAAGTAGACTTTGAGTGAAGGGCTACATTAATGAAAAAAAATTCATCGGATGAGAAAGAAAGGTTTAAGAATTGAAGTGACTTTTGATTCAAAAGGCCAACGGAAAGGCGCACCCGGCCATAAATTAAGTAGTTGGATCGGAGTCCTCAGTCGAGAGCATGTTCTGATATGGACAAAAGATTGGAGGTCTAAGGATTTAGATAGAGTAAAAGATGTGAGTTGGAGAGATATATATGAAGCTTTCACGGTCTAAGATTGGTATAGGAAAAGGGCTTTGAAGGTTTGTGGCAAATTAGCAAAGGGGTTCATATCCGACCTCTACGTTACCTTCGTACATCCATACCTTTCCATTCTGGAGGAGGATGAAAATATATATAAGCGGCCTCCTACAGTAGTACACTACTACCCCTCTATAAACGATGACGATTGGGAAACTTTGTGAGGTATCAACTTTCCACCGAATTCCAACTACTACCATCAAACGCAAGAAAAATAAGAGCAGAAAATGAATACTGCTCTATGGTTGGCCGAGTCGGATATAGAGAGCTTGAGCAATCCTTGGTACATTAATGTTTTACTCATATTACATATATTAATTATTCTATCATTACTATGTTACCAACATAGCGTAAAATAGTTTGCAAAGACGGGCGTGCTACCAACACGGGAGGAGTTGTGGGTAAAATCACATCAAGGTCCCGATGGCCAGTTTAAAAATCCAAAAGTAGCAGAAATTGGGAACTTGATTGTAAGTTTACTGAACACGAACAATTAATTTCTAATTTACTACTAGATGAAGGATTGCTTGAATAACATGGTTCATAGGATGAATACACAACGCAACAAAGTCAAGGGAGCTTCCAATCGGTCGGTAATGATGACATTCTGATGAGGGCATTAGGGAAACCGAAATATTCAAGACATGTTCGCGGTCAATCGAAGTATGTGAAGCAGTCTCAATACTTTGACCTCCAATCAGGTACTTCAAAATTGAATAGCCAAATGTCAAAGATGCAGATGGAGATTGCAGAACTACAGGGTCTTGTGACCGAGCTCATTTCCCAAGGACGTGCCAAGTCGACGGGTGATAGTATCTCACAACGCAACAACTTCAAAGCTAGCAAGAGCCCAAACAATGCAGGCTCTTTGTTGATGATAGAATTAATGGTGGGTGTGCACTTGTTGTGCTTGGGAAGGTGTGGATGGAGAGTCTTCTAACTGATACAATTCATGGAAGACTATTAAGGGAAGAGAACATGCGCGTTAGAATCACTACCATTAGATTTAGAACAGCTAAATTGCCTATTCCAACACTTGAAGCAACAACTGTGGGTGAAGTCGCTGGAAGCTTCGTCGCATGGCCGAAGAGGTTAGTTGAAGTCATCGCATTAACGAAGACGAGTTGAGCGCCTAGCCATGTTCCACAAGATCTAAGCGGAAAGAAATGACAAAAAAAAGAAAAGCTCTACAAAAGCAAGAGAATCACAACCTGAGGTAGAACAAGAACAAGAACAAACCGTTGCTAATGAGCAACTACTTGCATTTAACTTCACTTTAGTACCTCAGGAATTTATGCAGTTGGCTCTATACGCACATTCTTTCTTGCGCGATGATTCAGTGCCTGATACTGGTAAATGTCAGTGGCAATGAATTGCCTTTCTATGTGGGGTATGAAGACGTTTACTACTTTATCAACTTTTATAAAATCGGGGTGAACTGTATCCTAGTATACCTCAAGTAATAACTCTATCCTTATTTCATATTTTTAAAATATAGGTAGAGTGCTTTCAAATAATTGACTGTATTGTTTTTTATTGTAGTTTTTTGGCAGAATATTGTAAACTTCAAGGCTTGACATAAAATTTCGGCTTCATATCTCCGGCCATTGTTTCAAGTGCTGCCAGAGACCTACAGAGTGATTGTAGACGGCGTGCCACATCACTCCTCCACCTATTAGCTCAAGCACCGAGGGGGAAATTATTTTTCGTGCCAAACAATGTTGGAGAACATTGGATGTTGGGACTTGTTTCGCCGTGGGAGGACCAAATATATTGGTTTGACCCCCTTGGACACCCACCACATGAGGATTTCGTACCAGTCACGAGATTGTAAGTATTAATGTTCTCTTATAAAATTAATTGTTTTTAGTCCCACATAATTGTATCGTCTATTAATTCATTTAAGCATGAAACATTGTTAGGGCGCTTAACGATTGGAAGCTTTAAGCAGGAAGTGGTGTCACAAACCGACTGAACGAAATGCTATATTCCAAACGTAAGTGTCCAAGACAACAAGGAAATGTAGAATGTGATTTTTTTGTTATACGTTTTATACGGGATATAATTATAAGTGGTATACAAGCCTTAGGAAAAAAAAGATTTTTATATACATACGGATATACATGAAGTTAGATTAAAGTGGGTACAATTTGTAAATAGGTATATGCTCTTTAGATAGATAGATGGAGATAGTAGATAAACAATTTGCTCAAAATAGCTCCAATATAAATGATCTTGTAAATTCCTTGTAATTTCAATATATACCAATTTTTTTATGCAATTAGGACCTTGCTGTAATGGATAACACACAGGACTAGCCATCCCGTGGGAAATCAAAAATTTTTGGCGACTTTTTTTAGGGGAATACAAATTTTCTACAACGGCTTCTTAAAAAACGGTCGTGGAAGCCCTAGTTTCCACGACGGTTTCTTGAAAAACCGTCGTGGAAACTACGAATTCCACGACGGTTTTCTAAAAAACCATCCCACGACGGTTTTTTAGGAAACCGTCGTGGAAAATAACTGCATATATCTCCTTTCTCGCACCAATTTTTCTATTACACGATGGTAAAAAACCGTCTTAAAAACTCAATGTTGTACCACAACCAAAGTTTTCATGACGGTTTTTTAACCGTCGTGAAATTTTTCCACGAAGGTTATAAACCATCGTGGAATCCACAGTTTGTAGTAGTGGTACTAAAAGAAGTCTAGTGAGAAAAGTACTTTACGGAGTTAGAATTTTGTTATATATATATATACACACAGAGACTATATTTACAGATAGACAAATAGATACATACACGAGCGCATTTTTTCCCAAAAACGGGGTGGAAAAAAAAAAGGAGGAAAAGGGGATTTGATAGAAACCGGCACTAGTGGAAAAGTGTACAAAAATAAATATTAACCTAAAATTGCTATTTAAATAATACAAGAGTCCTTTTAGTTAAATAGAGGACGCATAAAACACTATACAGAAATAATTATTATCCTAAAATTATTATTACAATAGTACAAGAGTCCTTTTAATTTGGAGCCGCAAAATATTAACAAAAATACAAAATGAAGAAAAGGGCACACTTTTTGTTTGTTTGTTTGTTTGTTTGAGGAGAACAAATACATACACAGAGGGCTGTTCAAATTCTTCTTCATTTTTTATTTCTTGCATCAATAATAAAAATATGCTGAAATTGTAATAATTAAAATAGTTCAATTAAGTACATTGAAGATTCTAAATATCTAATTAATTAGTGCAAGCCAGTACTCACGAACCGATTTTGTCCCTTTTCCCAACTTTTCATTTCCATTTTTTTATTTTTTATTTATAGGGTTGGCTTTATATGTACTTTAGCAAATTTAATTTGTGGACAATTACACATTTTTTTTATCATAAGCATTGTTAATATTATAATTTCCACGTACGGAAGACCAAATGTATTAAGAATAGAAAACAAAATAAAATTTTTTATATATGTTTCATGTATGTTACACGTGAAGCTAGGTCCAAAATTAATATACAAGAAAATATATCCTAATATAAAGTGCATTAACGAGTATACAATGTTTTAAAGTTTCCAAGAGAGTAAATATTCCTATGGGTGCGTGGGAAAAAAAATATCCCAGTAGGAAGCTAATGGTAATAAACTTAATTAATTTAAAACATGTGATTTATGTGTGTGTAAAAAAGGGAAAGAAATTATTGTATATGTGTGTGTGTGCGTGTGTGTGTATAATATATAATGAGAAATAAATTACAAAATGGAAAAGGAAGAATAGTTCTATCATCCAAACTTTTAGAGAGAGATAAGGAGTCTACCATGTTT
This sequence comes from Artocarpus heterophyllus, assembly GCA_025403435.1. NCBI lineage: Eukaryota > Viridiplantae > Streptophyta > Magnoliopsida > Rosales > Moraceae > Artocarpus > Artocarpus heterophyllus. The sequence continues at coordinate 20,067,842 of CM046354.1, read as the reverse complement.
TTTGCCGATGAACATTACATAATATAAAAAACATGATAATATCAAATCTTATTAAAATGTTCATCACAATCACATGTACTTTTTAATTAACATATACATAGAGAGTGCCAAACTTATCATGATCAGAGTTTTGGAGAAAAACAAGGTCATAAAATCTACAATGATTATAGTTTAGTTTATAATATCTTCTGTAGGTATTATATGTTAAATGGGTTAGTAACATATATTCTATCAAAAGAAAAAGAAGGGTAATAGTATCACAACCAAGAAAATTCCAAAATAAGAAGAATCATTAATTGCTATTGATCAGTCGAACAATTTAAACTTGTTCGGACAATAATGTGGAGTGTGGACAATCAATGTATCATATTTGGAGTTACATATATTAATTTTTAATGCGGTTATTATGTTTTATCAATGTTTATATATATATATATATATATATTAAAAAAAACTCTAGGTCAGCTTGAAATGCTAGTGCTCATCGATGCCGTTAAGCTCTATAGAGAGAGCATTAATTTGTTTTAAACCAAAAAAATGTCCTAAAAAAGTGGATACTGTTATGCAATAAAGCAAAGTATAACAAAAGACTAAAGAGAACAATAGAGAAAGATAAGAGAAAATTGGAGACAAAATAACTTTTTATACTTTTACTTGTGAGGGATGAAACTTACAAGCTTAGTACAACTACTATTTATAGGCCAAGTCATCATACTAGAGGTAATGGTAATAGACATAACTTACATAGGTTTCATATACAATTAAAGGAGACATAATGCACAATATTAAGAGGGATTTAATGGGGTGATAATGTGGTCTAAATGTGAATTATAAATTTGTAATAAAATGTTTGCATGTAACTCATAGAATACCAAGAGGTGGCATCCACACATACTTGATTCACAACACTCCCCCTTGGATGTCCACCATACAAATAATATGCCTCATTAAAAACCTTACCAAGAAAAAACCCAATGGGAAAAAATCTTAGTGAAGGAAAAAAGAGTACATAATTATTGTATGTTCTGCATTTAGGATTGCCTCATTAAAAACCTTGCCAGGAAAACCTAATGGGACAAAAACTAGGCTAAGGGAAAAAGAGTACAATATGCAGTGTCTCCCCCTTATGTCAACATCTCTCTTTTTCAAAGATCTCTAAGTCGACGCATACCAATTTTGTGTACCAACTTCTCAAATGTTGTTGTAGGAAGTGCCTTTGTAAACAAATCTGTCAAGTTGTTACTAGAGCGAATTTGATGTACGTCGATCTCTCCTTTCATTTGAAGCTCGTGCGTGAAAAAGAATTTTGGTGAAATGTGCTTTGTTTTGTCTCCTTTTATGTAACCCCCTTTGAGTTGAGCGATACAGGCTGCATTATCTTTGTACAACACAGTTGGACTTTCTTTGTTGAATGAAATATTACATGTTTCTCTTATATGTTGCACCAGGGATCTTGACCATACACATTCTCGACTTGCCTCATGAATTGCCAATATCTCAGCATGATTCGAAGATGTGGCAGTTAGGGTTTGTTTTGTTAAACGCCACGAGATAGCTATACCACCATATGTAAACAAATAACCTATTTGTGATCGTGCTTTATGTGGATTAGACAAATATCCTACATCCGCATATCCAATCAATTTTGACTTGGAATCCTGTGTATAATACAGACCCATATCTGTTGTACCACGAAGATAACGAAGTATTTGTTTGACACCATTCCAATGTCTTCGAGTTGGTGAAAAACTATATCTCGTTAGTAAGCTAACAAAAAATGATATGTCAGGTCTTGTGCAATTAGCAAGATACATTAGTGCACCAATAGCACTAAGATATGTTACTTCTTGACCTAGAATTTCTTCATCATCATCTCGAGGACGAAAAAGATCCTTTTTCACATCAAGGGATCGTACAACCATGGGAGAACTCATTGGATGGGATTTATCCATATTAAAATGCTTTAATACCTTTTCAATATATGTTGATTGATGAACAAAAATCCTTTTTGATAAATGCTCAATCTGCAAGCCGAGACAGAATTTTGTTTTTCCTAAGTCCTTCATTTCAAATTCATTTTTTAAATATGTTATCGTATCTGTAAGCTCTTCATGAGTCCCAATGATATTCAAATCGTCAACATAAACTGCAATAATAGCAAATCCAGACTTATACCTTTTAATAAAAACATATGGACAAATTGGATTGTTAATATATCCTTCTTTCAAAAGGTATTCACTGAGACGATTATACCACATACGTCTAGATTGCTTTAATCCATACAAGGATCTTTGTAATTTTATTGAATACATTTCCCGGGGTTTTGAATTGCATGTTTTAGGTATTTTTAGGCCTTTAGGGACTTTCATATAAATGCCACTATCAAGTGACCCATACAGATAGGCCGTTACAACATCCATTAGACGCATGTGAAGTCCTTCTGAAACTGCCAGGCTAATAAAAAATCTAAATGTAATTGCATCCACCACTGGTGAATATGTCTCCTCATAATCAATACTAGGATTTTTACGAAAAGTCTTGTGCTACAAGTCATGCTTTATATCTAACAACTTCATTTTTTTCACTATGTTTTCGCACAAATACCCACTTGCAGCCTACAGGTTTTACACCTTTAGGTGTTTTGACAACAAGCCCGAAAACTTGACGTTTTCAAGCGAACTTAATTCTACCTAGATTTCGTCTTTCTATTTTGACCAATCATTTCTACGCTGACATTCTTCAACAGACTTTGGTTCAAGATCCTTGTTTTCTTCTGTAATATCAAGAGCTATTGCATATGCAAATATGTTGTCGATAACAATTTCCTTTCGGTTCCATCTCTTTCCTGAAGTGACATAGCTTATTGAGATCTCTTCATTAACATCTTTTTCAAATACTTGAACCTCTTCTGGGGTTAATTCTTCAACTGTGTCAACTGTTTTTATACTGGGCTCTTCAAGAACATTAATAACATTGGAAATGCCAACTTGCTTATTATTTAGCTCCTTTTTCTTTCTTGGATATTTATCCTTAGAACCAATGGGTCTACCACGCTTCTGGCATGCCTTAGATTCATTTGCTACCATATTAATTTTTTTTCGATAGGAAGATCAATTCGAATAGGAGCATTTTCAGCTGGTATATGTGATTTTGCTACTTTCTTGACATCGGTAAATGCATCTGGTAACTGATTTGCAACCTTTTGTAAATGGATAATTTTTTGAACTTCTAAGTCACATTGATTTGTACAAGGATCAAAGTGAGATAATGATAATGCATTCAATGAAATTTCTTGTTTTTTCAGCTATTGTTTATCTCCCCCTAATGCTGGAAAATTGTCTCATCAAATTGACAATCGACAAACCGTGCCGTAAAGAGGTCACCTGTCAAGGGTTCGAGATATTTAATTCAAATCCAACATAAATTCCCAGTCTCCTTTGAGGACCCATCTTAGTACGCTGTGGTGAAGCAATTGGAACATATACTGCACAACCAAAAATTCTCAGATGGGAAATATCTGGCTCTTTACCAGAAACAAGCTGTAATGGGGAGTATTTATGATATGTAGTAGGCCTTATGCGAATAAGTGCTGCAGCATGTAATATGGCATGTCCCCAAGCAGAGCTAGGCAATTTTGTTCTCATAAGTAAAGGCCTAGCAATTAATTTCAACCTTTTAATAAAGGATTCTGCTAATCCATTTTGAGTGTGCACATGAGCAACAAGATGCTCAACAGTAATCCCAATTGACATGCAGTAATCATTAAAGGCTTGGGATGTAAATTCTCCTGCATTATCCAGACGAATTTTCTTGATTGTATAATCTGGGAATTGTGCTCGTAATCAGATTATTTGAGCAAGGAGTCTCGCAAATGCAACATTGTGAGTAGATAATAAACAAATATGTGACCAACGTGTTGATGCATCTATTAGCACCATAAAATACTAAAATGGTCCACATGATGGAATAATAGGCCCACATATATCTCCTTGAATTCGTTCTAAAAATGTAGGAGATTCAATTGTAACTTTCATTAGAGATGGCCTTATAATTAGTTTTCCTTAAAAACAAGCAGCACATGAAAAATCTTTGGACAAAAGAATCTTTTGGTTCTTTAAAGGATGTCCATTTGAATTTTCTATAATCCTTCGCATCATTATTGAACCTGGATGACCTAAACGGTTGTGCCAAACAATAAAATTCCTTGAATCTTTGGATTCTTCGTTCATCACCACATAGGATTCAATTGGATTTATAAATGTATAATACAATCCAGAAGAGTATGCTGGTAGCTTCTCCAATATTTGTTTCCTTCCTGAGACATTAGACGTAATATAAAGATATTCAACGTCTCTTTCATTTGTTGTCTCAATATGATAACCATTACGACGTATATCTTTAAAACTTAGTAGATTTCTTTTGATCTACTAGAACACATAGCGTCGTTAATCATAAACTTTGTGCCACCAGGTAATAATATATTGGCACTACCAAAGCCCTCAATGAGATTTGCAACACCAGATATTGTACTAACATTAGCTTCAACTAATATAAGATTGGAAAAATATTTTTTTATCTTTGAGAATAGTGTGTGTTGTTCCACTATCCACTAGGCAAAAGGCTTCATCATTAATTTTAATACCGGTGGAATGATTTTTGAAATCCATGTCTCTTCATGAAAAATAAAACAAAGAGATAAGAAAATAATATACTAAACACAATCCTTTTTTTTATAAGAAAATATATGGAGATTACAAACCATAATAAAATCACACCGAAATTACAACCAAACTAAAATAAAAAAATCAAAACATACTAAAAATTATGGTCACACCAGAAAAAAAAAATAAAAATGGGATAGATTGGTGGGAGAACATCTTTCAAGCCATATTGATGTTTCCCTCACTAATTAAATTCTCAAAATTTCCATTCTCAAAATTTCCATCATGATTCTCAAAGAAATCTGCAACGTCCAAGTGTGTAAAATCTGTGGGATCATGGCGTTCAGTAAATTTTTTCTCAACAAAGTTTGCCTCTGCACCTTTTTCTTTCTCCTTTAAGAAAGCTTGGTAAAGATCAACAAAATGTTTAGACGTGCGACATGTATGTCTCCAATGTCCTTTCATGCCACATCTATGGCAAGTATCTTCATTGTTCTTAGGGTCTTTATTCTGAAACCCTTTGCTTCTTGTTTCTCCTCATTCTTCTCCCATTTTTGATGGTGAGATGCAACTTTCTTGAAATTTGAGGAGTTTTGGTTATAGTAACCACAACCACGACCATGTTCATGACCACGACCTCGACCGCGACCATGTCCACGTCCACGTCCACGTCCACCATGCCGACCATGCCCAGGATCTTCAACTTATGCCGCATTCGCTTCAGGGAATGGCATTGATCCAGTTGGGCGAGATTGATGATTTTTCATCAGCAGTTCATTATTTTGTTCGACAACAAGAAGACATGATATTAATTTAGAATATTTTTTAAAGCCTCGCTCTCGATATTGCTGTTGCAAAAGCACATTAGAGGCATCAAAAGTAGAGTATGTTTTTTCTAACATGTCCTCATCAGTAACACTTTCTTCGCATAATTTTAATTGAGAAGTAATTTTAAACATTCTAAATTATACTCGCTCACAGTTTTAAAATCTTGCAGTCGTAGGTGCATCCAATTGTAGCGAGCTTTAGGAAGAATTACAGTCTTCTGGTAGTCATACCTTTCCTTTAAATTATTCCAAAGGACATATGCATCTTTTACCGTCAAATATTCAGTTTTCAATCCTTCATAGAGATGATGACAAAGGAATATCATTGCCTTTGTACGATCCTGTGAGGATGCGTCATTCCCTTTTTTTATTGTATTACCAAGATTCATAGCATCAAGGTGGATCTCAGCATCAAGAGTCCATGCCAAATAATTATTGCCAGAAATATCAAGAGCAACGAACTCTAGCTTTGTAAGATTCGACATTGTGCAAGCTAGTATACGATAAAATAAAGTCAATAGGAATTACAATAATTTATTCTTAATTAATTAAAAAAAAGGACAAAAATTTACAATATGAGAATTCCAAATATCATGCACGTGCATAGAAAATAAAAAAAATATTGAAATAAAATTTTCATTGAAAATCATGTCATTAAAACTAATTGAAAAAAAATAGCATATTAATGATAAAAGAAATAATTTGTTAATGTAATAAAACAGAATTAATAATATAACAATTAATTATAACAAAGATGGATTATACAACTACTAACCTAAAAGCAAATGTAATACATCAAATAGTTAACACTACACACATGTATAACATATCAACAACGTGATGGATGGTGAAATTGCTAGAATTAATTTTACATGAGAAAAAAAATTAATGAAATGATCAAAAGCCAACAGAAATACCAATCTCAAAGAAGGAGTGTGCAATTGATATAAAACTATATTCAATAATAGATAAAGTAGACATGTCCTTAGAATTATAAGGGAGAATGGCTATACTACATAAACATTAGTGAAGATATAAGCACAATATACCTTTCAAAAGGAGAAGTGATTGAACCAAAGAGCAATCAACACTTGTAAAAGCTCACAGACAAGAGACTCGTGCTGATAACGTGTTATGAAATAAAGCAAAGTATAACAAAAGACTAAAGAGAACAATAGAGAAAGACAAGAGAAAATTGGAGACAAAACAACTTTCTATACTTTTACTTGTGAGGGATGAAACTTACAAGCTTAGTACAACTACTATTTATAGGCCAAGTCATCATACTAGAGGTAATGGTAATAGACATAACTTACATAGGTTTCATATACAATTAAAAGAGACATAATGCACAAAATTAAGAGGGATTTAATGGGGTGATAATGTGGTCTAAATGTGAATTATAAATTTGTAATAAAATGTTTGCATGTAACTCATAGAATACCAAGAGGTGGCATCCACACATACTTAATTCACAACAGATACATGTTTTCTTCAAACTTAAACCGCTTAAGATATGGACCTAAATTTTATCCATAATAGTAATAACCATAATTATAATAATAACATCATTATCGTCAATAATATAGTAATCATAATATAGTATTGTCACACGAAAATTCAATATATTTTGAAACACATCTTACACAAGACATATGTGATACCCGTTATTTTCTTAATAGTATTAAGGTAATTAAATTAATTATTTAAACACCTGTTAATTTCATAGGTATGATTTGTAAAATTTAATGTATTAAATGTAGCAACTTAAAATTTTGTTGTATTTAAAATCACTAAATTAGTCTTGGATGTTCCACTTATTTACGAAAATGCTACTTCGGCGTTTTCTTGCTAAAAGTCTCCGGAGGAGACATGGAAATATTTGCCCAACCACCCTTTTTAACTCTTCCTTTGTCTTCTTCTGTAACTTACTCCATTTGTCCCCCTTAATTATTTTGGCATTGCTTGCTGAAAGTCTCAGTGGGAGACATGATGATATTTTATTTAATGCTCATTTGTTTTCTTCTTACAACTTTCCCCGTGAACCTACCTGGTCTCCCCCTTCCTCTCAATTATTTTGATACCTTTTTATTCAGCCCTCACCACTCTCTTCTCTAGTTTCTCATTCTCTCCCTTTCTCACTTCAATTTTTGACTAAAGATATAGAGCACAAAGCTCTCTTTGCAGCCAAGGTAGCTATAATTCCCAGCCATATTTGAAGCCGTATTAGAGTCAATTTAAGCTTGATCTTTAACCCAAACTTTGGTGTTTTTCAAAGGAGTTTTGAGGTAGGTTTTCTTTAATGTAGAATTATTTTTTTAGTATGTGTTTTCTCTATGTGTAATGCATAATTTTCATGTTCAAAATTCATGCAAATTTCTAGTTATGTTAACATGCATATTTGAGCATTTATGAAGCAAAACTTGAGTCTTGAGTTAAAACCCACAACCAACCTTTATTTTGGTTTGACAACAATGTTAGAAACATGTTAGGAATGTTTAGAACCAGTTTCCATGGCTCTATGGTTAATGTTTTAAAGTTTTGAGCTTGAAGAGCAAACTTAAGCATATTTTCATCATTATTTGCTAGAAAGGCTAGAGATATGGTTTGATGATGATTTTGGCATAAAAATCATGAGAATATGTTTATTGTAATTATATAATGCATGCTGCATATTTTGGAATGGTTTTGAGATTTTGAGCAAGGATAATATGTTTTGGGTTAAAGAAAAACTTGACTTTTCATAAACTTTATAATACCTCTATGGGTAGTGACTATTTCTTGAGATTTTGGGATTAAATGAAAATAATTTTTATAAATTGGTTGGTATATTTAAAAAGTAGACATCCTAAGCTTTCCAACGAGCTATCATGAGCCTAAATTGGAGTTGTATTTTTTTTTTCTATGAATTTTTCAATTTTCAGATTGGAAACTAGTAAACCTGCTAGTGGCAGTATACCACCCGTTTACCTTAAGTAAACCACTTGTTAACCCGTGTGCAGATTGTAGATAGTGAACTTACCCTTTTTGTAAAAGTATACTGCCAGTTTTCTAGGATATACCAGCTGCTAGCCTAAACCAAGAACCCAATTTTGTTCACCTCCTAATTCCTTAATGTCTTGCAACCTTTCCAACACTATCTTAAGTGATTTATGAATCTAATTAGGGACTAATATATATAGATTACTTGTATACAATTTATATTGTGTTAAGACAAAAATTGTTTACTTTGGTATTCAAAAAGAAATTTGCATAAAAGCTTTAATGGCACACTAGTGAGATGGATTTACAGATGATTTATTCTTGAATGTGATTGTCTATTGTGCTTTAGTTTTAATTGTCCTTATGCATGCCTTAGGATCAAGGGAGTGTGGAGCTAACGTTAATTAATTCCAAGATTAAGATTGTTGATAAGCTTGGAAGGTAGAGATTCTATTACTCATCTTTTATGAGATTTTGATAAATTAAAATTTGTTGTTTTATGTTGCAAGATATGTATATGCTATTTTGAATGTATATGATTATATCTATAACATGATGATGTGGAACTCGTCTTGTATTGCACAACAAGGAACATAATGATTTGACACATGTTGTTGTAAATTGAGAAGCATGGTTAAAAAACTAACTTTATAAATAACGGATAAATATAGAGAAATGGTGAGACGTGAAGAGGGTGGCGGTTACATCCTTAGGCACGAATACCCTAAAAGGTAAAATAGGCGGAGGTGATGATGCTCCCTTGGGTCGAAAGTCCCAAAATACACTGTATAGGAATCGACTTGGTAAGGACTTGGGGCTTGATGTTCCCTCACTAGAACACCCTAGGAATGTTTGGAGGGTGTTCAAGTGTACCCATTCGGGTTTCATTGAGTTGAGTGATATGATATTCTATTACACGGTGGATATAGATGAGCATAATTGATTCCTGAGTTAATATGTGTATATATATATGTATGAAACTTGGTAAGAATGATCATAAGATATCCATCAGAATTGAACATGATAAAATTGATGAATAATAATGAGAACTAACTAACCATGCAGGTTTTAATGTGGTAAGGATAAAAACCTAAAGGTGAGTAATGGTTTTCTGAACTGAGCATGTTGCCGCTCATTCCCCTATATTTTCATCTTTTAAGGACTCACAGTGTGTGTGAGATAGTGACAAGAAATATAGTTGAGGAAGCTATGTAGTTGTATTACGTTGGAATTATTTCATTTATCAAAGAATGTCCTTCATAATATTGTAAGCATTGTTTGTTACTTTCTGTGACTGTATTAAGATGTGTTGAGGGTTAAAATACTGATGATGACAGTTTTAAATTATTAAATTTAAGGTGCTACATTAAATTGTGGTTTGAATTGTTGTTTATATTTTTATTTTTGATTTGAGAGTTTTCATTTAAGACCTGGGCAATTTTATTTTTGATGTTTTACTTTTATTTTTGATTTTTATTTTAATTCATTAAAAACTGTTAACCCCCATATAAGGGCATTACAGAATTTTTGGCATTAGTGCCTAGGTTCGCTTAACCTAGGGAGTGTAGTACTACTTTAAAAATTTGTATTTGAGATGGTTTTGAAGTTGAATTTTCATTGTCATCATCAAAATGAACCTTTAGGTTGATTTATATAGTCTAGAAGGATGTAACATGGAATAACCCTAGAATGAAAATATTAACGGTTATATGAGTACAATAATTATATAGAAGGAAAGTATTAATTGTTATGAGGGAATGATAATTATATGGAATGAGTTTATAAGTAGATTGCTTATGAGAGACTCGTATAATACTAGGATCTATAAGCATATCTAATTCGTATAGAATGATGAGAAATTCGTGTAGATATGAGGATCTAAGAGCCTTTTTTCTCGTGAAAAATAATAAGAAATGTAAGGCTTTATTTGTTGATTTCAAAGTTTGGCTAGATGTGCCAAATTCTTCGTAATTGATTCAGACCTAAGTAGTGATTATGTGTAGATTCGGTGGAGTACATGAGTATTAATAACTTTTCTTGAAAGTTCTATTTACTTGAGGAATATGAAATAAGTTAGAAATCCATGGTATTGAATCTTGAGTGAGGTAAACGTTAGACTTTTGGTCTGTTGACACTATGTAAAGGCAAGAATGTAGGAATTTTAAGGTTGAAATAATTTGTTACGTACATTGTATTTAAGTGTATTAATGAATCTTTATGAATAGATGCAATGTGAAAATGACCAATAGGAGTTTCCTTAGATAAATCATAATACTTAAGGCACCTATCATAATTTTGGATAATTACGATGAAAGTTTTAACTTCTAGATGTTTAGATGTGAATCTTTTGGTTACCTGAGGTTTTGTTATACGAGAAAATTAAATATTTTATAAGTGGAGTTGTGAGGATTGTAAATGTTCTTAAGTAGTAACATCAAAGGTCTTTTCTCATTGATATGGTCTATGTTGGAAGACGTAAATCGTATTGATTTCAAGGTTAGTCACATTCTAAACCCTTGGTAGTAATGATGATGAATCCATTGACAGACGTTGAGTATTAAGGATAATATATAAGTGTATGCATTGTGCAACAAGGTTTCGATTAAAAAAAATTATTTGAGTTACTAGAGGATTATGTTGTTATGAAATTATTTTAAATACCATTCAGGAAGATCCTTGATTGTCGTTAAATTAGACTTGTTGTTCATAGTTAATTTTATCTTTAGTGGACTTTGAATTGGGCTTAAGATCTGTACAAGTTGGTTTTCAATTTCATGTTTGTTATTTAATTCATTAAGGCTCGAAACAACCTGACCCATTTCAATTTCATGTTTTTTATTTAACTCATTAAGGCTCGAAACAACCTGACCCATTTCAGATTAGAACATTTAGGCCTAGTCCAAATCTTGAATCAGTTTGCTTCATGTTGTCTCTCCCACGTGACCTCTATACGTGTCATCTATAGTGGTTTAATTATTGTTTACATAGACGTCTAATATGCATAAGAGCTTATTTCTCTGAGCTTACTCTCTCTCTCTCTTAATTTATTATTCTCTCTCTAAATCGTAAATCCTTTTCTTTCTCTCTAGAAATTCTTTTTTCTCTTTAAAAGAAGAAGGAATTCTAGGATTCTGCAACTTACTGACTCAATTTTTCCTTTCTATTTGCTCTTCTTTAATCTCATCATGGACCCAAAGCGCTAACACCTGAGAAAGTATTTCCCATCACTCTCTCCAAAGATTCTCAAAAAGAAATACAAGGCTAGGGTCACTTGGTTGTGGAATCTTATGCGTTTTGGCATCCCTTGTGATGTGAGAATGTTGATAGAGGGGAAGATCCATCCGAGCGACTTCAATCAAGATGTCAGTTTACCAAGAAACGGGTACCAGTCATAGTGCGATGAAAAGAAGAGCTCGTGCTATCGCGGTAACTTGTAACAAATGTGAAAGACAAAATTGTAATGGTAAATGTACTTTACCTGGTTATATGTCTACAAATAGAGAGGATAAAATAAGGTTTTGTAGGGATGGACTTTCAAAGGAGAACTTGGATAGCATCCGTCTTCCTCTTCATGGTCACCTTAGTGGATATGTTCAAGGAGCTATTCTTAAACTCTGGCCTAAATTCCATGCAGAAAGACAACGCCTCAGGAATATGATAGTTCTAGATCCTATTTGCCAAGCCATAAGAAAACTGGATAGGGAATAAGTCATCGCTCTATAAAGGTAATTAAGTCTTTGTTGTTTGAAATCATTTCAGTTAGTATTCAATAATTTGAGTCATTCTTTTATCAAAATATTTGCTTTTGTGTCCAGAATAATTGCGGTTGTTAGATTAATATAGCAAGTGTTAATGTCTTATTTGATTTATGGTTTTCTTTAATATATATATAATAAAATATATTATCCTGTCAAACATGTCACATGCAGTGTTGTAACATGTTTGAAATTTTTTTAAAAAAACTTATCCAAATATTTGAAAATTTTGTATCTTAAATTTCAAAAGTTCTACAATATTTGTCGTTTATAAGGATTTTCTAGATTCGGTATTTATTTGTCAAAGGGTCTACAGTTATGTCAAGAGTGTCCTCTGTCTAATTATTCTCAATTGTCAAAAGTTATACAATTAGAGTCTAATCTTTTCGAAAAGTAAATCAGATTTTTCCATAAACTGTCAATCGTTTTTTCTTATTTTTTTACCTGCACAAGATTTTGTTTAAATCTTTGGATTACCTTTTCATTACCTTCTCGTCTGTCTCCTTAGTCCTTTTTGCGTATTCCTCATCCTTAAAATCTCATGTAGAACCTGAAGTCTAAATGGAGTAGAATAGAGCAATCACTTATACAAATCAAATATGTCTACCTCTTAGTCCACCAAGAAAATAAAGAATGTCTATGCCTTTTGTGGTTCTAGCCTTGGAAAAGATAAAGCCTATGTAGAAGCTGGAAAACAATTAGGGCAAGTCCTAGCACGAAGGAAGATTAACATAATCTATGGGGGTGGTAGTATGAAAATGATGAAAAATATGACGCTAGTAGCTAGGTCTTGTGATGCCACAGCTGTAGGGATTTGGGCTCATATTCTAGCTGAAGGAAACCTTTATAAGGAAACCATAGGTAAGAAAAAAGGGGTTAGGAGCATCCCTAGAAATCTTAAAGCTATAATCAATAATTCTGATGCTTTTATAGCATTACCTGGTGGTCTAGGTACCCTTGAGGAAATATTCGTAGTTGCTTATAAGCAATTATTGGGCTTTCGTTCCAAACCCTTCGGACTATTGAATGTAAATGGTTTTTATGGTGGTCTTTTAAAATTTCTACATTATTATGTAGAAGAAACCATCATTGTAGAATCAGAATGACAAATCTTTGTTACTGCTTCAACAGTTGAGGAATTGCTAAATAAGATGCAAATCATACATTTGGAATCTGACACTACAACATCCAAGCTTGAATGGGAGAAGGAAAGCCAGAAGCGGCCAATTGATTTGAACCTCCATTTATAATCTTTTGGTTTCACCCATGATATGCATGTTTGTATTTCATCTGTCATGAATAACCGTTTCTCTATACTGTTGCTAAAACTTTAGATTCATCAACTCTAAATGCCAGGATGGCTGGTGATACAGAGTACTTAATGCTCTCGAAATGCATCCTACTTAAGGTCGAATCTTTTGTTTATCGATGTTTTTGTATTCTCTAAGCATGCATGATATAGATAGTTGGTATACGGAGTGCCTTGTACTCTCGAAACCTGTCCGTATCATGTTTGTAATATGTAGTATTCTGTTAATATTATGCGGAAGTACCATAATAAGTTGTGGGGATATTCCGTAGGAAATATGAGTATATTATTTGGGTTGAATGTTTGTATCATGAGGATAGCTGTTTAATAAAGAATCTGCCAGGTTTGTCTATAACTACGACATTCCGTCTAATATCTTGACGAATAAATTTAATGTATAGTTTTGAATAGAAGTGTTTGTGTTATATGTTTCATGATTATGCTTTAGTTTATTAGTTGAAATATGAAATCAATTATCCTTGACTTTTTTTTACTCAGAATGGAGAATGAACCCAAAAATAAAGTATGCAGAATTTATAAAACAATCTTTTTAGTGTATAAATTATAGTCCATGGATAGTGAAGGAGTAGAAGAATGTATGATCAATATGTGTGTTTCTCTGATCAGATTTTGAGACCATAATGCGGTGTTGTAAATTTGGAACCTGCTAGAAATACTTTTGTCAAGGGATTTAGTAGTTAGAGTGAGATTGAAATTCAAGTAAATAAGTGGAGATACGATAATTTAAATTTGGAGAACAAATAACATTGATGGATTAGACTCAGAATTGGAATCATAATGGAATTGTGATTTTTACTAGTATGATTAGATTTGAAATTTGAAGGACGAAATTTATTTAAGGGGGTAGAGTTGTGACACTCGTTATTTTCCTAACGGGTATTAAGGTAATTAAATTAATTATTTAAACACCAGTTAATTTAATGGGTATGATTTGTAAAATTTAATGTATTAAATGTAGCAAATTAAAATTTTGTTGTATTTAAAATCACTAAATTAGTCTTGGATGTTTCACTTATTTACGAATATGCTGCTCCGGTATTTTCTTGCTAAAAGTCTCCAGAGGAGACATGGAGATATTTGCCCAACCACCCTTTTTAATTCTTCATTCGTTTTCTTCTGTAACTTACTCCATTTGTCCCCTCAATTATTTTGGCATTGCTTGCTAAAAGTCTCCGTGGGAGATATGATGATATTTTATTTAATGCTCCTTTGTTTTCTTCTTGCAACTTTCCCCGTGAACCTGCCTTGTCTCCCCCTTCCTCTCAATTATTTTGATATCTTTTTATTCAGCCCTCACCACCTTCTTCTCTAGTTTCTCATTCTCTCCCTTTCTCACTTAAATTTCTAACTAAAGACATAGAGCACAAAGCTCTCTTTGCAGCCAAGGCAGCTATAATTCCCAGCCATATTTGAAGCCGTTTTAGAGTTAATTCAAGCTTGATCTTTAACCTGAAATTTGGTGTTTTTCAAAGGAGTTTTGAGGTAGGTTTTCTTTAATCTAGAATTGTTTTTTTAGTATGTGTTTTCTCCATGTTTAATGCATAATTTTCATGTTCAAAGTTCATGCAAATTGCTAGTTATGTTAACATGCATATTTGAGCATTTATGAACAAAAACTTGAGTCTTGAGTTAAAACCCACAACCAACCTTTATTTTGCTTTGACAACAATGTTAGAAACATGTTAGAAATGTTTAGAACCGGTTTCCATTGATCTATGGTTAACGTTTTAAAGTTTTGAGCTTGAAGAGCAAACTTAAGCATCTTTTCATCATTATTTGTAAGAAAGGCTAGGGATATGGTTTGATGATGTTTTTGGTATATAACAATCATGAGAATATGTTTATTGTGATTATATTATGCATGCTGCATATTTTGGAATGGTTTTAAGATTTTGAACAAGGATAAAATGTTTTGGGTTAAAGAAAAACTTGACCTTCCATAAACTTTGTAATATCTCTATGAGCAGTGGCTATTTCTTGAAATTCTAGGATTAGATGAAAATAAATTTTGTAAATTGGTTGGCATTTTAAAAAGTAGACATCCTAAGCTTTCCAACGAGCTATCATGAACCTAAATTGGAGTTGTATTTTATTTTCTATGAATTTTTTAATTTTTGGATGGGAAACTAGTAAACCTGCTAGTGGCAGTATACCGCTCATTTACCTTTAGTAAACCACTTGTTAACCTGTGTGCCGATTATAGATAGTGAACCAGCCCTTTGTGTAAAAGTATTCTGCCAGTTTGCCATGGTATACCAGCTGCTAACCGAAACTAAGAACCCAATTTTGTCCACCTCCTAACTCCTTAATGTCTTGCAACCTTTCCAACACTATCTCCAGTGATTTATGAATCTTATTAGGGACTAATATATATAGATTACTTGTATACATTTTCTGTTGTGTTAAGATAAAGATTATTTACTTTGGTATTTAAAAAGAAATTTGCATAAAAACTTTAATAGCACACTAGTGAGATGGATTTACACATGATTTATTTACGAATGTGGTTGTATGTTGTGCTTTAGCTTTAATTGTCCTTATGCATGCCTTAGGATCAAGGGAGTGTGGAGCTAACGTTAATTGATTCTGAGATTAAAAGATTGTTGATAAGCTTAAAAGGTAGGGATTCTATTACTCATCTTTTGTAAGGTTTTGATAAATTAAAATTTGTTGTTTTATGTTGCAAGATATGTATATGATATTTTGAATGTATATGATTATATCTATAACATGATGATGTGGAACTCGTCCTATATTGTACAGCGAGGAACATAATGATTTGACACATGTTGTTGTAAATTGAGAAGCATGGTTAAGAAAACTAACTCTATAAATAACGCATGAATATAGAGAAATGGTAAGACGTGAAGAGGGCGGTGGTTATATCCTGGGCACGAATACCCTAAAAGGTAAAATAGGGGAGAGGTGATAACGCTCCCTTGGGTCGAAAGTCCTAGAATGCATTGTACAGTAATCGACTTGGTGAGGACTCGGGCTTGATGTCCCGTCATCAGAACACCCTTGGAATGTTTGGAGATGATCAAGCGCACTTGTTTGGGTTTCGTTGAGTTGAGTGATATGATATTCTATTGCACGGTGGATATAGATGAGCATAATTGAATCCTGAATTAATATGTGTATATATATATATATGTATGGAGCTTGGTAAGAATGATCATAAGATATCCATTGGAATTGAACATGATAAAATTGATGAATAATGATAAGAACTAACTAATCATACAGGTTTTAATGTGGTAAGGATAAAAACCTAAAGGTGAGTAATCGTTTTCCCTACTGAGTATGTTGTCACTCATTCCCTTATATTTTCATCATTTTAGGACTCACAGTGTGTGTGAGGCGGTGACAAGAAATATAGTTGAGGAAGCTATGTAGCTGTATTACGTTGAAATTGTTTCATTTATCAAAGAATGTCCTTCATGATATTGTAAGCATTGTTTGTTACTTTCTGTGACTGTATTAAGATGTGTTGAGGGTTGAAATGATAATGATGACAGTTTTATATTATTAAATTTAAGGTGCTACATTAAACTGTGGTTTAAATTGTTGTTTATATTTTTATTTTTGATTTGAGAGTTTTCATTTAAAACTCGGGTAACTTTATTTTTAAAGCTTTACTTTTATTTTTGATTTTTATTTTAATTCATTAAAAACTGTTAACCCCGTATAGGAGCCTTACACACACGATTGCCAAATAGCATTTCCCGACATGGGCTTTTTTTTTTTTTAGAGAGAGGGAGAGAGAAAGGGAAACAAAACTAGCCTTCAACTTCACGAAGAGAATAATGAGCGTAAAAGATCATTTAGTTTGAAAGATCTTGAATCCCAAATTCTTCCTACTAGTGGGAAGGGAAAAGAATAACAGGCAAAAGATGCTAATCACCGTCCAAAAAAAATTTTCTTTTTCATTTTGTTTCTAATTTGTTCTGTAATTATATTTTTAAAGAACAACCTCATTAAGTTGAGAAAATTAGAAGGTATGCCCCTTTTACAACTCATCTTTTTAGTTTTGCACCATTCTCTTAGAATTGTGTTAGTCTTAAGTTAATTTATAAAGAGCATAAAAAGATATAGAATTTAAAAAGAGTGTACATGTATAATATTTATGATCTATCTCTCACTAGAGAGGTATTCTTTGAGCTTTTTTCACAAATTTATTTCTGAAAATAGAGAAAAGTGGAAAATATATGCCACTTAATTTTTTGTCTTTATCTTAAATTATTATAATCTCTATATTCAAAATATTAGTTTTTCCTTTTCAAAAAAATATTTAATTTTTTTTATTGGTGCGTACCAACTTGAAAATTACAAACTTAATGAGGAGAAAATTGTATCAATATAGTTTTTTTCTTTCAATTTCCAACTTCTGCCACACCCCAATTTTCTGCAAATTACCTCTCTCTATATATATATATATATATATATATATATTGTTTTAGGTTTTAAATATATAGTATTCATGAAGAATAACGCTTATAGAATTATAAAACTACATGCACATAATACATAAGCAAGGTCATATCTAATATAATATGTGTATGGTCATAATCACATATATGCAAGTTCTCAAACAATATAGCATGATAAGTGTGTGAGCATATTTTCTTGGTTGCTCGAGTATTTATAGGAAAATGGACAAAACGTGAAGAGTTGGAAAAAGACAAATATTAGATCACGCTGAAATAAATACGAAAATAAAGGGTCTTCTTATCATTAGCAAAAATAAGAAATAAAGTATAACGCACCCAACACATATAAAAAGCAGTGGAAGAAAAAAGCGTAGCATAAAACAAAATAAAAAAGGGGAAACAAAACATGTCATCTTTCCTATTCAACTAAAAACAATGAACATGCTGCGCTCTTGTCTTGAGGATTACTCTGTAAAGAAATCCACATTCTCCTCATTGTTGTCGAATATATGGAGACATCTCGGAATTGGAGGCAGGCTCACATCCATAATTCCCTCAAGCATTTGAGCTCCTTGACTCATTGCTGGCCTGTGAGCTTCATCATCTTGGATGCACCAGCAAGCAACTTTGCACACTTCTTCAACCTCTTCTGTGTTTGCATCACCTTCTAGCCTTACCTCTAATAGGCGAAGCACATTGCCTCTTTCACCTACAGCGCTTGCAGCCATACTTGGGAAGTACTTCAATTTTCCATCTAATTCGGTTTGCTCTAAGTTCCTCCTCCCTGAAACAAGCTCAAAAAGGAATCATTCCAAAGCTATAGACATCTGCTTTGGATGTTATTGCTGCTCCTTGTCGAGTGGAAACTATCTTCTTGTCGTTCATTTTTCGGCGTTGTTATCCACGTTCTTGCTGTTTAGGCTTCCATTGCCGTTTCACATGTATTACTCATCCAGCGGATGTTGAAATTTTTGTCATTTACTCATTCACTTGATTTTCATTTTTTAAATTTATTTTATTTTAGTATTCTCCATTCTTATCGTTTTCTAATTTCATGTTTCTAAGTTTGGAGCAAGCATTAGTCTATGGGCGCCAATCACGAAGGAAGATTGATCCATATGTGAAAAAAAGTTCACTTTTTCCTCTCAAAACTTTTAGCATCCTCATTGAACCATGCATTTACAAAATTAAAAAGTAAATCTCTAACAAATTTCTAATGTACATTACATCACCGTTGAAAAGAGTACATATCACTGACTCTGCTCTATGTTTCGTTTTTGAACACTACTCACATTTTATCACTACTTTTCAACTTGATCAATAAACCTTCATTAATATGCGTCTAGGTGTTCGAGCATTAAAACTACCTGCTAATTTGCAATCTTATAAAACCATAATTATTAATCAAGATTAATCTTCATATTATATAGCCATCTAATTGGGTGTTTAAACATTACTCCTACAACCACAAAAAATTCGATTTTGATTTTAGCTAAAGAAATTGGTGCTCTTGGCCTCGGATAAAAGATTAGCTTCACTTCTAGGTTTCTTTGTGTGTGTGTGTGTGTGTTTTTTTTTTTTTTTCCAAGTTTTAGTATCCTAGACTCTTAAAAACGTGGCTGTTCATTTGAACCAGCCAACCTTATTTCTATAAAAGCAGAACAAGTCATTTATGAAACTACGAAATTGGCTTAAAAAGCCTTGGAAGAAAAACGAAAGCATAGAAGAAAATAAAAAGGGCGAAACAAAACATGTTCTCTTTCCTATTAGAGTAAAAACAATAAACTTGCCACGCTCTTGTCTTGAGGAAGACTCTTGCACAAAAACATTACTCTTACAAGCACAAAACAAGTCGTTATAAAAACTACATCCTTAGCTTAAAAAAGGAGGAAAAACCAGTACCCAAAAACGTAACTAACACTTGAGAACAAATAGTATTCGATTTAGATATTCCTCAGATGTAAGATTAGTCTTATTATTATTATTATTATTATTTTCCATTAGAAGTTACAGTATTCTAGACTCTTAGAAATGAGGCCCTTCATTTGAACTAGCCAACCTTATTTCTACAAAAGCAGAACAAGTCATTTATGAAAACTACCAAATTGGCTTAAAAAGCCTTTGGATAAAAACCAAAAAAAAAAAAAACAAAAACAGAAAAAAAGGCAGAGCATAAAACAAAATAAAAACGGAGAACAAAACATTGCTCTCTCCAATTTGACTAAAAACAACGAACATGTTCCACTCTTGTCTTGAGGATTACTCTGCAAAGAAAACCTCATTCTCCTCAGCATCATCAAATATATGGAGACATCTCGGAATCGGAGATAGGCTCACGTCCGCAATCCCCTCAAGCATTTGAACTACCTGACTCATTGATGGCCTGTGGGCTTCATCATCTTGGATGCACCAGCAAGCAACTTTGCACACTTTTTCAACCTCTTCTACGTTTGCATTACTTTCTAGCCTTTCGTCTAATAGGCGAAGCACACCATCTCCTTCAACTACAATGCTTACAGCCATACTTGGGAAGTACTTCAATTTTCCATTTGATTCCAGTTGCTCTGAGTTCCTCCTCCCTGATACAAGCTCGAAAAGCATCATTCCAAAGCTATAGACATCTGCTTTAGATGTTATTGCAGCTCCAGTGATCCATTCTGGAGCGAGATAACCTCTTGTCCCTCTCATGGTTGTCAGGACCCGGCTAAATTCCCTTCCAACAATTTTGGCTAACCCAAAATCTGCCACTTTGGGACAAAACTCCTCATCTAAAAGAACATTTTCAGGCTTGATATCACAGTGTATGATGCAATCTCTACAGTTCTCATGCAGATAAACCAATCCTCTTGCTGTTCCTAGAGCAATTTGGTACCTTGTTTTCCAATCCAAGACATTCAAATTGTTTTGACGAAAAAGGTGAGAAGCTAACGACCCATTGGCCATGAAATCATAGACCAACAGCTTTTTAGCATCTTGAGAGCAGAGCCCACGAAGTCGAATTAGGTTAACATGTTGGATTGCTCCAATCGTGCTAACTTCTGCTCGGAATTGCTTCTCTCCTTGGCCAATGCTTTCAAGCTTCTTCACTGCTATCATAGTAGAGTCTGGCAGTTTCCCCTTGAAGACAGAGCCAAAGCCTCCTCCACCCAATTTCTCTGAGAAGTTCTTCGTTGCGTTTTGCAAATCTTTGTACGCAAATGCCTTTAGTGATCCCTCCATTCCTTTTCCAGTGGAAACTATACTTTTTCTTCTTACTACTAAAAACAGAACAAGGACTAGTAAAATTATTGACCCAACAACTGTGCCAACCATAATACCTATGATTAGTTCCTTTCCTTTTTTAGTACTTTGAAACTCGGAAGCAGCTAAACGAATGTAGAGACTTCTTCCCCTCCCGTCACCTGCCGCGAGTTGTTGTAGATTTAAGAGATCTTCATCCCAAATGGAGCACCTTGTGTTCTCATAAGAATAAGCAATGCAAGAGCAGTTGTTGAAGCAATATGATTCACAAGCTTCCATATTCTCCATTTGCCTTGATTGTTTATTTTCAGGCCACAACATGCTCGAAATGTCTAAGAATTTGTCTCTCCCACCACTTGCTTGTTTGATATTGTTACCGCACTGAAGCTTTGTTTTTCTGATGCACCCGCCCGAGTAGTCCTCCAAATCCCAATCATCCCACGACTTGGGTTCGAACCCATGTAAACAATTACAGGAAGGTGTGGACTCCTCATGACAGCTTCCATATACCCCACAGAAAGCGTGGACTTTGCATTGTTCTCTCGGTTGCAACCAAAACATATCCCATTTCTTAATATTAGGATTCAAAAGTAGCTCCTTAAGCTGCCCCGACAGATCCATCACATATCTCATTAATCCATCGGCAGTGTTGTTGAGAGAGTACATATTTTTCTTTTTTGGGTGCTTGATGGAATAGGTTAAGTAGATCCCATTATCATTTGAAACGAAGGTGTAGTTGAAGTAAGTAGTATTCCTCATTTCTGGGACTAAGCTGAATGAACTTGTGCTTTCGTCCCAAACTCCACTGCTCCAGTATGTCCTAGACTTATTCCACAGCATCACAAAAGAGTTATCACTTAGGACTGGCTCCAAAGTGAAGAGGCCCGGGGAGGGATCCTCTGAATTCTTCCACGAAGTGAGAATGTGCTTATGTTGGGTCTTTTTGTTGTATCCAAGTTTACTTCCAGGAAGCCATGCATTAGTTAGATGATCAAAACTTTCCCACAATGTTGGTTTTGACAAATTAGACCCATCTCTTAAGACAAGGTTTCCATTGTCCAAAAGAACAGCTTCTATTGAAGGCGAACTACTGGAGTTCACATTCGTGGACCAAATTGGGTGTTTGGACTCGTTGAAGAGGACTAAATTGCCATGTGAGATTCTT
Source organism: Artocarpus heterophyllus (assembly GCA_025403435.1). Classification (NCBI taxonomy): domain Eukaryota; kingdom Viridiplantae; phylum Streptophyta; class Magnoliopsida; order Rosales; family Moraceae; genus Artocarpus; species Artocarpus heterophyllus. Next base: position 20,045,452 of record CM046354.1, on the reverse strand, counting down.
AATTCTGAAGAAAATCTTTCGGAGACTGGTTTTTCTCTATTTGCTACCCAAACTATGGTTTGTCTAACTTGTTTGTACCACATGCCCAAGTAGTAGTTGAAGAGTTATTACCTGGTTTAAAGAATCCAAGTACGAAGTTTTCACGGCCTGCAGAGACAATGGTTTGGTCTCCGGAGAGAGATTGGCTCGCCAAGATGGTATCATGAGCTCCAAAGGACATGTGATTCCCTAGAATTAGGCATTGAATGAGAACAAGAAGCATCAAATTTTGTTGGCTTTTCTTATAATTCATGGTTGAACAAATTTTTGCAGGCTGGTTTATTTTGAAGAAATATGACATTTGTTTCAGTTTTTTTTTTTTTTTTAATAAAAGCGTTGAGCTATTTTGTACGGCTTGCTGTTAATATATAGCATGAAAATAATAGTAGCATTTTAAGTTGGTCGAGCTGAGATTTGATAAGCTTGTCTCTCCTTTTTATTTTTATTTTTATTTTTATTGAGAATCGTAACACGGTAGCGCCTCATTAAATGTAGGCTCCACTCTGTCCGTGTCTCCTCCGTTAGCATAATTTCAAAGGAAAATATTCTTTAGACCCCACACGGATCACCAACGTGGTGAGCCTAAGCAAGGTCAAGTCTCTCTTGTGTTTGATTGAGGAGTTCAAGAGAGGTTTGAACACAATTTTCAGTCTCTCATTTACACATGATGTGAACTCAACGAAATCACCGTCTTATATCCTTATTAACATTTCAAAGGCCAAATTCTCACGCCAATAAACATCCCATTTTCTGTATGTTTTAAGTTTGAATGATTATCTAGGATGACAGAATTTTTACCATTTTCTAGGGAAAAAAAAAATCTTTATTGAATCAAGATCAATGACGAAAATGTTGATGTTGCCGAAATTATTGAGGTTTTGATTTACAGATAGTATCATAGATATTGTCGATGATGGATAGTTGGAAAAAAAACAGGTATATTAAAAAAACTTGTAATTTTTTCTTACAACTTTACACAATGCTAAAATAATCAATATTTAATTTGAACCAAGTTAATAACATAAACAATACAATTTTAATCTAATATAAAAGTTGTATTGCTTACTATAAAAGGATACCATCATGATATATATTGATTATGATTCTAATATTATTTTGCATATTCATTACAAACAAAATAAATAATATAATAGAGTATATAAAAAACTACCGCTAAACATAATGAAGTACACATAAACTCTAACTGTCTTCAATACCAAAAGGAGTTTATAGCTGGTTGAAAAACTGTTATGTAGGTTACGATCTTGATCTGAACAATAGATCTACCAGGATATTCTCCTCGAAAATAGTTGTAGAGATAATTGTTGATATGTCACATGTATGTTTCTTAATTTCTTTTTTACGGTTAGCTCATAAATTGGATATTGTTGATTTATCCAACTTGATTAGTAGTCTTTATGGAATTTTAATGACATCTCAACACTAATTTGTGGTGGAAGATATACAATATATCAAAGAAACTATCTTGGTTTTGAACTTTTGAACCCGTCCCAGTTTGAGAAGTATGAGGAATATATTATTTCTATAAGAAGTTTGTATACTTTCTAAGTTCATGGGGTCAAAACTCAAGGAAACAAAATCCAATTTTAACTCATTTGAGTTCTACCATGTCGTTATGTGTTCAATGAAGAACAATAATTAAAACTAACAGAAAAAAATAGTAAAAATATAATACACATATCTACATATAACATGACATGAGGCTTTATATAAGAGTCAAAAACTATTCATTTTAAAAGTAAAAGCTATTTAAAGACTAATAGGTCATTTGGAAGACTAATAGGTCATTTGGAAGAACGGTTCTAACCATCAGTTAGAACGGTAAATAGTGTAAAGTTTTCATATGCTATAGTGAAAAACTATAGTATAAAGCTCTCATATACTACAGTTCTCAAACCAAACGACCTATAAATAAGTTTTAATAAATGCTTTTTTATTGTGTTTAGGTTGAAAATATTAGTCACATTTTATTGAAAAATAATTTTAAAGAGTCCCACAAAATTGATTTATGTGCAAAAGAAACTTTTTTCTGTCTTTTGTGATATTTTGTGGAAATTTTCAAAAATATTCTAAATTTTCACAAATATTCACCGATATCACGGATATTTGTGGTTATTGTATTTATTTTATGGACCTCCTGGAAGAAAAATCATTCCCTCATATCTATGTCAAGACTTCAAACTATAAATATTGTCGTGAAAATATCAACAATTTCATAGACATTTTCATCATTCACCAAAAAAATGAAAAAGTCCACTACTATTACATTGTGAAATTTCTTTACGAACATGAATCTAATGATTCAATCTAAATACATTGCATTGCATTGTGTGTGTAGTTGGCTGATAGGTGCCCAGCCCAGACCAGGACATCATTCGTTTCTCCTCCTCTACTGGTGAGGGGCAATCGACCACTTCTTTTTTCTTTCTCCTGCTGCTATCCTCTCAACAGGTCAGTCAATATCAGTAGTGGAAGAAGCAGAGTAGTCCCCTGGTCATCAGTTAGTAGTTGAATAATCCCAGTAGTGGGAGCGGTCTAAGAGCCAATAAGGGGGACCCCAAAAGAAATTACAGATAAGGCACGTTGAATAATCCCAGTAGTGGGAGTGGTCTAAGCGCCAAGACCACCTAGGAAGTTTCACTATATTTTGTCCGTGATAATTCAGCCACGATTGTTAGGATTGGATTAGACTTTTATTACAGTTTCCCGTTGAAGTTATGTTACCCAGCGTCGTTTTCATATTCATTGCGTTTATTTTTTTGTCGTTTTTAGCAGCTTTTTGCTTTGTCGTCGTTTCTTACGACCGTTGTATTCTACTATTTAAATATTGAGAGACCAATGACCTTTTTAAAGTTCTTTATAAAATAAACGACCAAATTTTTAAAAAAGGTATATAAAATGCTCTTAAAACACACCATTTATTAAAACATCTTGCACTTTTTGACTTTTTAAAACTACCCTTTTATTGTTTATTTTTTAATTTGGCATTTTTATCCCTAGTTCAAAATCAAATAGAAACCCTAATATGATATTTGTTTTATTCCTTTCTCTCCTTAGTTTATGTTTCTCTCTCTCCTCTTTCAAATTTTTTCATTCTTCTCTCTCCTCTCTAATCGTCTTCCTCTTTCCTTTCCTTCTTCTTCATATATTCCTTCAAACCCTAAGCTCTCCTAGATCATCATCTTGGCAATCGGCGATCGTCGATTTGTTCTCTGTCGCTTGGAATCACGATGGCCAATGGCAGGAGAGCTCCCATTCGTCTTGCTCTATCGACGATGCCTATGGCTTCCGAAAACGGTGGCTAGATGTCGTCGCTGCTACGAAGGCACCTCGTATTCAAGTCGACGAAGCCGCCTTTCGTCCATCCCGACAATTATCACCGATTCTGTGCCGATGCTCATAGCGCCACTGATCAAAAGCCCGAGGCTATGATCATTCGATCCCCAATCGTCATGCTGACCATGTCCAACAAAGTTTTATTCCCTCTCTCAGCTACGCCATTCTACTGTAGTGTGCCTGGTGCAGTCAAATGGGATAGAATCTCATTCTCTAACAAGTGTCTCAAGAACTCGTCAGAAAGGTATTCACCACCTTGATCGGATCGAAGTGCCTTTATAGGTCTACCTAATTGCTTTTTCACTTCAGTCTGAAACTCCCTAAACATGTCATAAGTTTCACTTTTGTGGTGCATTAATACCTTGAGTAATTATCAATAAAAGTGATGAAGTACTTACACCCTCCTTGTGCCCAGATGTTCATAGGTCCGCAAACATTGCTATACACAAGTTCTAGAACCCCGTTGGCCCTATTGCTTTTAGACCAAAATGGTCTTTTGGTCATTTTACCCTCTAAACAAAATTCACTAAGTGATTTAAAGGTCCATCCCTTACCAACATTTGAATCCTATTCGGGTTAATATGACCTAGTCACAAATGTCAAAGATAAGTCTTATTAGAGTGAGAAGTTTTAAGTCTTTTAGAGTTATTATCATTAACCTCAGTGTTCAGCAGTAAGTCCATTTTAGGTTTGATTAAGTATAGATTATTTTGCATCTATCCATTACAGATAAGGTATTTATTTTTACGAATCACTACTTTATTATTAAAAGACACTACATAAGAGTCTTTAAATAAACAAGCTACAAAAATTAAATTCCTTTTTAATTTAGGAACATAAAAACAATTTCACAAAAATAAACTCCTATAATTATCAAAGTAAAGATGGACGTCTCCTATTGCTTCAGCCAACATTAAGGATTCATCGCCCATCCGAAGCGTGAAGTCTTCACGTAGCAGACTTCTTGTTTCTCCAAACCCCTGTAGAGAAACACAAACATGATTAGTTGCTCTAGAATCTATGACTCAAGTATCAATGGATTCTTCAACCAAACAAGTTTTAACAACCAGAAGATCACACCTACCTTCTCAGGAAATGAAGTCCTTGCAATTCTTCTTAATGTGCCCGACCTTCTGGTAGAAAAAGCGCTTGAGCTTCTTCGATTTCTTCTTTTTCTTTTCGATTTCTTCTTTTTCTTCTACTTGTTCTTACCGTTTGTAGGAATAGAAGATTTCCCGTTCTTAGCCCGTTGCTTCTTTCCATTCCTAGGGTTAGGATTGGAACCAGAAGCAACTGCGAAGTTGGCCTCACCACCAGTAGGAGTTTCCCTGATCAGATTTTCAAACTCTTGTAACAGCTTCATTAACTTAGTCAAGATCATATCCTATCTATTGCTCAAATTAAATGTAGCTTTAAAAGGGATAAACTCCTTAGATAGAGTCTTAAAGACCATAGTCATATGAGGTTCAACATCAATGTCAGCTCCATTGGTTTGAGCCTCAGCGAGGTAATCCATGACCAACATCAAATGCTTAGACGTCCCCAGCATTTGTTTGCAGTTTTGAAGTCTTCGAAGTGCCCCTTGCCATTTTGTTAGGGCATGGCCTCTAAACATGTCTTCAAGATTATCTAAGATCTGCTTTGTAGTCTCATAATTTCATGTTGAGCTTGTAGCATGTAATTCATGCTGGCCATAACATAACAGCGGGCCTGATCATTAGCATCCTTCCAACGATCATATACTTAGATTTGCTCATTAGTGGAATCTCCCGTAGGCTTAGGACGACACAGAGTTATTAGCATAAAGTTTAGTTTCTCAAAGGATAGGATAATGTTCAGGTTCCATTTTCAATCATTAAAATTCTCACTGGTTAATTGGTTTTTATCAAGTATCGAAGATAAAACATATTTAGACATTTTTAATCTACAATAAAGAATCATATACCAAACATAAGCAAACATATCATAATAATTTAGTAAGATAACACAATCATGTAAAATATACAAATGTGTTTATATGTCAAAACCTTGAAAATATTACAACCTTACAACAATAATCCCAACTTAAAATTCAACAAGCCACATAAGGGAGACTTGCTAAACTCAATTAGGAACACGGATCCCCTCCTGATTAATATATGCCATCTAGGGCTCGTATGATCTAGCATATATTAATAATCGTTTCTTTGGCCATCAATTTTATTAACAGAGCTCCTAGGGAAGGTTAATAATAAAATCAACATGAGTGTATAACCATCGTTTTAATATTTTATCTAAGATTTATAATCACCACCTAGGGGTGTGCAATGATAAATCATGCTAAAATACCTTATTCTCTTAGAGATCTAACTCAGTACATGATGAAATCCCTTTTTAGGGGTCGGAACCACCATGTGCTACCTATGGACCAATGATGGAGGCCATAGGTCTTCTCTTCGAAAACCTTTTCCCACTCAATCTTTTGAGATCAAGGTTTTATTTTAAAAACATGCATAAACAATTTTTAATTGGCAGCGTTCCCTATTTTATATAACATGTTATCAACATGCATTGCAAATTATATTATAATGCAGACAAGCAAAGCAATCATGCAAAACTACAAGCAAAATAATAATAAATAGCCGTAATATTATAGTCTCACCCTAGAGATAAGAAATTAAAGATTACAAGAGACAAATCAAAACATATTATTGATTCTTGATCCTTGAATCTTCAAATTATATCCTTATTCATGTATTATCCATCTTCAAGTGTTCAATCCCACATAGATCGAATACTCCATATTTTCAGTCATATCCAAATTTAATGTTTCCCAAAAATAAAATCAAAACCGTACTAAAAAATGCACCTTTTTTGAAAATTCATAACTCTTTGCTGGCATGCCAATTTGTGAAATTGGCCTGCCAGTCATGACCTTTCAGTCTGAGGTTCGGCTTGCCAACCGAGCAGAAATCATGACTTTCAAAAAATATAGCCTTTATGCAATTTTTAATTTTATTTTCAATAACTTAAAAACATAAAAATTAGAGACTCGAAAAATACATGTAGAATGCTATCATCTATCTTCTAGATCTGTCTTTTTCGAATAATAATTTAATGACAAAATTCTTAAAATTTTAAAATTAAATAATAATTCCTAGACGGTGATGATAGACCGCCATCTAATTATGTGAAAAACCTAGATGCATATTCTAACCTTTAAGGAACCATAACCGACACAATTAATTAATTAATTAATAATTAAATAATAATTAATCAACTATAATTAATTAACAAACATTCACCATATAATCCATGACAATATAAATACATAAAAACCCTAGAGTGCAAACTTTCTAAAAAAATTAAATTCAAGCATAGGAGAGATCAAGATCACATTATTTATACATATAGCATGATCACAAACTTGTAAATTTATGTAAAAACCTGGCTTTGAAACCAATTGTTGAAAAAAATAAAATGCAGCAGAAGTTTAAAAATTTTTTATACCAGAGTATTTTCGAAAACACAAGTTTGACATGCTATATGCATAAATTAACCAGATCTTAGTAACCATGCATGCCGAAGAGCTCCTGCAATTGATGAAGAGAAGGGCATTCTAAAAGAGCCTAAACTAACTGGTCTTCTTTGCTATTCTCTATCCACGATTGGAGTTTGTGTGGGCACACGACGCACAGCTCTTCCTAGTGACTCTCCTTCTAACCGATTGAGAAATACCCAAAACTACTGTTCGTGATTTGTAAACAATAGCTCTTCAAGGGAGTTTCAGAGACACAAAATATAGAATATTCACTCTTGATCTCTCAACTGATCTCAATAACATATGAGTCTCATTCTCTATTTATAGATGTTGGACCCAGAAGTTAGTCCTTATTAGATAAGGCCTCAAAAATTCAAATCTAGATCAATCTCTGATAAAATCACATAAAAATGCGTGATCAGATTATAATTTGATCGATAGACCCAACTGATAGATCGGCCTACAGAATTTACTCCATCGGCAGGCCGAACCTAAAGACTAGCCTGTCGAACTTACGATAAATGATCCTTGCAAATCTTTTATTTCCTACTCGAGATTATTTAGATAAAGCTCAGTTTTAATTCAAACAATTTAATAGAGAAGTTATCTGATTAAAACAACAATATCTAAATAATCTCTAGAAAAATAAATATTCTGGATAATTCAATAAGTATATCTTGAATTAATTTTTTGCAAAATTAATTTAACCGATAAGCAGACATGAATTACTTGAACCTATCGAATTTCAGCTAATCAGATAATTTAACATAAGTCACCAATTTATTGGAAAAGCACGTTGTACCGTTACAAGATTTATTACGAGCTAGTAAAGGGGACCTGATGAACCTATATAATTCAAGCTCCTGATAATTATGAAACCCAATATCTCATATATATATTTTATAATTATCAACTCCAACATTACTTTACTAAATTAGATCTGCACTCTTAAACTATATAAAATTACGAAGCCCAAATAGCTAAGTCTCTATGACATATCATAATGTGTTGTATTCCTATAGGATATCCATAATCAGCTTAAGGATAAACTATGTCTTACCTTCTCAATTATTTTTCTCTAACATTCCATTATCTCATCATCAAAAAACTTACCATCCAAAGATAGTATAACATTCGGTTACACCTATGTATCCATAATGTTGAGCGCTTTAGCTTTCCAATTACAAATAACACATATAGGAAGATATCATCGACTTGTAAAGAGCAGCTATAGATTCTGTATCTATAAATAACAGGTCTATGATATCAAAAGTCATATCTCCAACGTATCGGTATGTGTACCAACATAAATTATGGACGTCACCCTTTGGTATACCAAAAGACATAAGTCAAGACAACAGGCCCACTATTCATCTCAGGATTATGATACAATGCATATGATTGTCTAAAGTGAATTGATTTGCCAAGACAGAATTATTAATCCAAATCAATTACACTTTATGTCTTGATCTAATACATTGTCATTATGACAATATACTAATGTTTCTATTCATGGAGTCTGTCTCCGATAGCCAAGACAAACCATCTTCCATTATGGATATAGACAACATAACAATCTTTACATGAATAAAGCACCCAACTTTATTTCCTCGATTGGGAATCTTGTGATTTAGACTTCACCTTTAGAATCATGTCTTTCGCATAATCTGTCCATCATATGCTCGATTCTAAATGTTCACACCGATAGTCTTAGACTTTTGTTTGCTTATTATACATTTAACCAATATGAATGTAAAGAGGACAACAATTTGGTATATGAATAATAAATAATTTCTTTATTAATAATAATGTCTCCAAAAACATATTACATTTTTACTCCTTAGGGCCTGCATGTCTAACAAGGGTACAACATGAGGGTCCTGCAGTGGATCGTCGATAGGAATATTTCAAGGAATTTCAATGTACCGTAATTCCAACCTTTGATGGGAATGTAGACCCACAAGCGGCTAAGTATTGGTTCGACTTAGTAGTAAAACATTTGGACGCACTAGGGTTGCCAATTGGATACCGTGTTGAGTTTGCGGCCTATAAACTGGAAGGAAGTGCCAATGCTTGTTGGAAACAGGCAAAATGTGTAGAAAATAATGAGAACGTTAATTGTGATAGGTTTACAAAAATTTTCTATGACCGTTATTTTCCACAAGGGTACAGGGACCAAAAAATCATGGAGTTCTATCGTTTAGAACAAGGTGAAATGATAGTTAGGGAATATGAGACAAAGTTTACCGAGTTCGTCAGGTTCACCGCATTTGCTGTGGCATCTGAGCAAGAAAAGTGTATTAAGTTTCAGAAAAGCTCAAGGGTTCTATCCGATGATAGCTTGTTGCTTTAAGAATCTAGGACTACAGTGGATTGGTGTTGTTGGCTTTGTCAATTGAAAGCGAGAATACTTCTTATTATGAGAGTAGGGTAAGGACCACAGGTGGGGCCCAAAGAGACAGCAGGTTAGGCAACAACCATCATGCTTAGTCAAGGAACCAGCTTGGTGGTGCTAATAGTGGTAGTAGTAGCTCCTTCGATGGTGGATGAAGAGTCCTTACAACTTCCATTGCCATTTTTGCTAGCAACTAGGTCATATAAAAAGGAACTATCTGATAAGGAACTCTCTATAGGCATCATAATCTAAAAAGGGTGGATCCTAACAGTCTCAAGCCCAATTTTATGCCCAGTCTCAGTAGTCCTCTTAACCTCAATTTTACCAATTCATACCTCAACAGATGCCATACGCAGTTCAGAGCTTTTAACCGCTAAATTTCCAATGAGGTCTCCTACAATATAGGGCACCTAGTTTAGCCACTGTTTAGTCTCCTCCACCACAACAATATCAGCTAACCAACCCTAGACCTAGTAATGGCAACAAAGGAAAAGGGACGGCTCCAACCTAAGTACATATCATGACTGTAGGAAGCTCTAGTGCTTAGGCCAGCAATATGGTAGTTGACGATACGATTCTTATTTCTCAATCCTTTGCTCATGTTTTATTTGATATTGGTGCCACACATTCTCTCATTTTGAATTCATTTGTAAATACTTTGGAATTAGAAATAGAGGGATTTAATGAACTCGTGATCATTACTTCACCCTTGGGGTGAGTATATGTGAATAATGCATGTAAATCTTGCAAGATTAGGATTGGGGGTGAGACTTTGAGAGGTGATTTAATTGTAATCCCTATGAGCACGTATGATGTAATCTTAGGAATAGATTGGTTGTCTAGGTATGATGTAGCTGTTGACTGCCACCTTAGAAAAGTAACCCTCGTAACCGATAAAGGAACATGGATCACCTACTAGGGTGGTGATAATTAGATGATGAATGATCAATACCTAAAACCATGTTTTGGTGGATGAAGAAACTTAGCTTGTTATACCTTCTTTCAACTCTAGACGGAGAGTCTAGTGTAGCTGGAAAGAATATAGTCATACCAGTGGTTAATGAATTTGAAGATGTCTTCCCTAATGAGTTACCAGATTACCATCGTATCGTAAAATTGAGTTTGGTATTGAGCTACTTCCTAGAATCGCTCTAATTTCTATCACACCGTATTAGATAGCACGGACAGAAATGAAAAAACTAAGAAAGCAACTTCACGAGCTCGCAGATAAAGGATACATATGGAACAGTACATCATCGTGGAGTGCACCAGTCTTGTTTGCTAAGAAACATGATGGAACTCTTAGGTTATGTATTGACTTCCTGCAGTTGAATTGGGTTACAGCGAAGAACAAGTACTCATTACCCAAGATTAATGAATTGTTCAATCAGTTGAGAGGTTCTTAGTGTTTTTCAAAATAGATCTTCGCTCAAGGTATCATCAACTTAGAGTAAAGGAAGAAGATATCCCTAAGACGACTTTTAGGACTCGATATGGACACTTCGAGTTCTTGGTGATATCCTTCAAATTGACAAATGCTCTTGTAGCTTTTAAGGACTTAATGAATCTGGTCTTCTAACCTTACTTAAATCAGTTTATGATTATGTTTATTGATGATATATTGACCTATTCTAAGACTTGGAAATCACGAGTAGCATTTGAGAATTGTTTTACAAACTCTTCAGGAGCATCAACTATACGCTAAGAAAGAAAAGTACAGATTTTGGTTAACAAAAGTTAAGTTTCTAAGACATGTTGTCTTTGATCAAGGTATTTCGGGAGATCCTTCTAAAATAGAGATAGTGTTGCACTGGGAACGAGTAAAGAATGTTGTAGACATCTATATCTTTTTAGGACTCGGAAGATACTATAGGAGATTAGTGTAGGATTTCTTAAGGATAGTGGCACCGTTGATGCAGTGGACTAAGAAGGATGTTTGGTTTAAATGGAGTGTGGAATGTAAGCACGCCTTTCAAGAGTTGAAAACTTGGTTAACCACTGCTTCAGTGTTGACTATACTAAATAATGATGAGCCATATGAAGTTTATATCGATGCATCAAGACACGAACTTTGATACTGTTGACGTAACATGGATAGGTTGTAGCATATGGGTCATGACAACTAAATCCTCACACACAAGGCTACCTTACTCATGATTTGGAACTTGCGACGGTTATCTACACATTAAAAATTTGGAGGTGTTATTTGTATAGAGTAGTATTTTAGACTTTCTTAGATCATATGAGTCTAAAGTATTTGTTCACTTAAAAGGATTTGAATTTGAGGCAGCTAAGGTGGATGGAATTCATGGAAAATTATGACTTCACGCAACAATATCATCCTAGGAAAGCTAATGTCATGGGCGATGCCCATAGTAGGAAGTCTTCTAGAATTCTTACTTGTCTGGCATTAGAAGATTGGAGAAAAGATACCATAGTAAGTGAATCTAGACTGCAGTATTATGAGGATTGCAATCAGGCTTTGGTATATAACATGGTATCTGCCCCAACACTTATTCAGCTAGTGAAACAGAATTAGTGGCGAGACTAGCATCTTTAGGGTATCTAGACACGAATATAGAATAAGGAATAGTTTGATGAATGAGGGTGCATATAGATGGATCTTTGTATTTTAGGGGACATTTGGCTATGCCTGTAGTAGAAGACGTAACAAAAGCTGTAATGTATAAAGCACATAAGTCCTACTTTGCTATTTTTCATAGAATTACAAAGATGTATTATGGTATAAAGAGAAAATATTGTTGGAGAGGCATAAAGAAAGATGTTTTGGGTTATGTCACTGAATGTACGACATGTCTTTGAGTGAAAGCTGAGCACCAGAAGCCACCAATTAACTTCAACCGCTTCCTATTCCCAGATAGAAGTGGGATTTTCTCACTAGATTGCCAAGGACGGAACAAAGGCACGATGTTGTTTGGGTTGCTATTGACAAGTTGACAAAGTTGGCATATTTTATGCCATTTAGATCGACATGCTCAAGGAGAGTCGTAGGAAAATTATATCTCGAGAACATAGTAAAATTACACAGAGTTTCGTTATCCATCACTTTGACTAAAGATACCCAATTTAATGCTAAGTATTGGATAAGTTTCTAAGAAGCATTGGGTAGAAATATGACTTTTAGCACCACTTTTCATCCTCATACTAATGAACAGTCTAAACGAGTTATACAGATTCTCAAAGATATGTTACGTGCTTGTATTTTTGACTTTGAAGGAAATTAGAAGAAGTACCTGCATATGGCTGAATTTTCATACAATAATAGTTACTAGGTGAGTATTGGTATGACACCGTTCAAAGCACTTTACAAGAGATCGTGTCGATAACCGATTTGTTAGTTGGTACCAAAGGATAGGATCGTCACCGAACTAGATGAGATTCATGAAAACAATGAAAAGATCGCTATGATAACAGACCAATTGAAGGCAGCTTAGAGCCAGCATAAGAGTTATATTGATAAGCAGCGTTGACATTTGGCATTTGAAGAAGGTGTTTTTTTCTTCTAAAGGTTTCTTCCCACAAAGGAGTTAAGCATTTTGGCATAAGTGGGAAGCTTGCACCAAGGTACTTTGGACCATTTAAGATCACTCACCGTGTTGGTGCAGTTGCATTCCGACTTGATCTTCCTCCTAAACTCTCTCATGTTCCCAACATGTTCCATGTGTCTATGCTTTGAAAACGCCAACCCGAACCCTACAAAGTTGTTTCATACTTGATGTACCAATATGAGAAGATATGACCTATGAAGAGGTGCCAATACAAATAATCAATCAAAAAGTGACAAGTTTACGACGTCGTGATATACCACTAGGGAAAGTCTTATGGCAACACTACAGTATCGACGAGGCGATGTGAGAACTAGAATCGATGATACAAGAACTGTATCTGCATTTGTTTTGCTTTTGAGAAAAGCTCTAATTTTGAGGATGAAATTCCCTAAGTAGAGGAGAGTTGTAATGTCCAAATTTAATTAAATAAAATTAGTATGCAGATTTGGTGAATTAGTGTGCCTAATAACAAGTTTGTCTTAGATTAATCATTTTATGTCATTTTTTCATTTAATTGCATTTTAATCATTTTGTTAATTTATCCTAATTTTTACCATTTATTAAATTGATTTTAACAAAATTTGATATCTTGTATTATTTGCAAAAATAATATTTTATTAGAAAAAGGAGAGAGAAAAAAAACACAAATTCCAAAATGACCAATAGGTCCCTCTTTCCTTACTCAGACAAGATCACATGAATTTGAGTCTTGAAACCCAAACACTCATATACTCGGATGCCACTCCTAGGTAAAAGAACTAGCTTGGAAACTCACCCTTACCAAACTATGTGCTAGACATAGTTTTAGTCTTGAAACCATTTACGATCTCTGACATAGAGAACTCAAGAATCCACCTAGAGTTTTATCGCTCCAGCTTTCTCATTTCCTTCCTCTACCTCTCTATATGTCTCTCACTCTCTCCCTCACTCAGAGTAACCAAAACACACATACTCACTTTACTTGAAAAAAGTCAGATATAAAAACTTCAAAGAACCTCTATCTCTAGCTAAGAACAGTAGCTGAAAATTTGAGCTGAGGCCACCAAGTCAGAGCCAAAATGATCAACCCAAGGTTAGCTATGTTTTTAATGAATTAAACATATATTTTTTATAAAGCTTTTAACATTGATTTACATGATTAAACTGTGCTTAGAGCAAATATTTTTTTACAAAGCTTTTAACACTGATTTACATGATCAAACCATGCTAAGACCAATTGAATTACAGCTTCATTTTATAGTTTCTATTTTGAAATAATATGTCAAAAATCTACCATGCATGTTATGATCTAAGTTAAGAAAGTCATAGACAATGTATAATCTGAGGTTGTGTGATGATTACAAACATGAATTCATGTTTTATCTGGATTAAAATGTAATCAAAACTAGTTTTTATATTTTTTGTTTATTCTTGGAATTACATGGAAAAATATATGAAAAATGATAAAATTATATTACATGTAGTTAAAACCGAGTTTATATGTTTCGTATTATGTTTAGATATCATTAGAAAATGTTTAGAATGCAATAAATTTCATTTGAAATGATTTCGACTCAAATTGAGCTTAGGAGCTCGAAACAAAGCTCACTAGTTGTGGACATGAGGTCGACCACCTGTAGCATAGTGCGGTCGACCGCACTACACAAGTTTGGCAAGCCAAACTTATATAAGCAGCAGACAAAACTCAAATTGTTTGGCAGGCCAGGCTTAGTTGGTCGAAAGGCTGACCGTACAGCCCAAATTGGTAGTTTTTGTCATCGGTTTTTCATCATTTTGTGGCTAAGAAATGTTTTAAAGATTATATTTTTGTATTAAAAATTACTGAAAATATAAAGATGATATGTATGAATATTTTGAATCTAAAGGCATGTTAAAGTACCATGAAATAGCATACTAACGTGGAATATTCAAGTTTAAACATTAATGTATTTAGTTTACGCCTAAGGTTGTCTACTGTCTTGAGGAAGTAACGTGTAGTGGAATGGGATTGCGGCATAGGAGCGGTCGTACTAGATAACGAGGTAGGACTCTAGACCTTTCTTTTTGATAGCCATGGTTTTAAATTGGTTTTGGCAATATTGTATATTCTTAAAATGTTTTTAAGGATTGAATGATATATATTTACTTATTTTCAAGAGACATTGGATATGATCCTAATGAATTAATGATAATAAATATAAAATAATAACTCGATAAAAGTATACCCCATAAATGATATGTTAAATTGATATTGGACACCGAACGAACTAAGAATCCCCATTCGGAATGATATATAAGTGCATGATACCACACATAAAAATTGGGTCATGCAGAGAGCGATTTTGGGGGCAGGTCCCGAAACCCAGCTAGGTACTACAATCATTATTAGTAGACTTTGCACATAATGAATATTAATTTATGATTTAAGATAATCACAAGACATCAACGGCGAGTATGTATTCACTTAATTATTTATTATTCCTATGAATTGCATTTAAATTTCTTTATTTTGTTTTATAAACAACGATTTTAGAACCTAAGTCCTATTGAGTCTTTCGTTCATGATTCTACTATTTTATTTTTAAATCCCTCCTCCAGGTGGTTCGTAGTAGGCCGCCTAGTAGAACACTGTTGATATTCGCATGCAGACCGTGAGCTATTTAGTTATTCTATTTTCTCTATTAAGGCATGTAATAATGAGGGCCTTGATTATATTTGTTGGACTGTGGTTTTGTATTATTTCCTTATGTCGGTACTATATGTGAAGAAACTATATTCGACGGACTTTAAGATTTTAATTTAGTTTTTAAGGTTATTTAAGATATTTAATTTGCTAAGATTTAATATTAGTAATATTTTAAAAAGGTTTAAAATTTACCATATTTTTAACAACGTGTTTAATTAATTCTTTTTTGTTTTAATTAAATTGCCATATCACCACTCGGGTTTAGGTGCGCAACATCTCACGCCTTAAGTAAATTGAGATCAAATTACACTTCTTTTTAATCACTTTATTCATCACTAATAAATTCATGTTTTCCTGCATCATCTACGCTTTTTTTCTTTTTCCGGATTGTTTACCTTTGGATTTTTTTTGTCAAAAGGGTTTTAATGAGGTATCCCGCTCTTTTGAGTTGGGGTATAGCCCTCAGGCCGATCTGATAGCTTGAGGCCCATAAGTGGACTTTATTTTCTCTCCTCTTGACAGTATCGTGATATCTTTTTTTTTTTTTTCTAAAGACTATACTGAGCTTTTTTTGCTTTTTTTATTTTTTTAGAGTAAGGTATATCACATTATAATGTGCTTGGGAACGTTAGATTTAGTCTAACTCACATCAAACTAAAAGTATATAAACTTGCAAAATCATATATAGATCTTGTTGAGATTAATTCAAGATTAGTCATCTTGCCACGTCAGCGTTAGAGCCTATATCCAGAATCAGTCTATTACACATTATTGTTAAAGAAAGGCTCTCATTGGTTGTTTTACTTTGTTGTATCTAATAGGTTTCTATTGTTAATAAAAAAGGTGGTTATTTTTAGAAAGGTTATTAAATCTATTCTTAGTCAGAGAAAATGAGTGTAATTTAGCTCAGAAAAGAGAGCTAGTGAGAGAAACATAAAAAGGAGAACGAGTGAGAGAGTTCATCCTCTTTTTGATTGTGTAGAGAGTGTTTTAGAGAAGCACTGAATCTGTGTTATGAGTGTGTAATCTTGTTGACTGTTTCATAGTGATTTGGAGATGTTCCTAGCCCCCGTGGATATGAGTTTCATCTCGGACCTAACCACATAAAATCTGTGTTTATTGTGTGTTTTGCGTTTTATGTTCTTAGAATGTTCAATCTTGGAAGAATTTCTCGGTTGCTTGTGAATTTTGTACTCTAATTTTTCATATTTGATATTAGTGCCTTTGTTTGAATCTTGGATCTTGGCGAAGCAATAATATGTTATAAAAAATTTAATATTGAAAAATTCATAGAAAAAATAATTTCGGCTTGTGCAAGACAAAGATGGAAGTCATTCCAATTCAAAACGGTCTTAATAGGGTCTTTCATACTGACAAAGATCTATTCTTCAATCTTAGGGGCCGTTTGTATTGTTTTCAAAACAAGTGAAAATGTTTTTGTTTTAAAAAATAAAAATTTTTTAAGAATTGTACAGAGAGTATTTTTAAAATTTTTATCTTAAAAAACATGTGAAAATATTTTCAAAAATTTTAAGAACAAAACCAAATAGGACCGTAGCAACAAGAAGAGAAAAGAATACCTTCGAAAGGCGGAAGAAAATACATAAAAGGCATATAACACAATTATCAAGGCCTCTATGATAGAGTGTGTTTCTTACGAAAAGAAGCTGGCAGATACCTAGAGGAAATTAGAAGAAATTTATAGCATGAAATCACTGCCAAATAGGATTTTTTAGAAAGAGAGTTTCAACGACTTCAAGATGTTTGAGGTAAAGCGCGTTAAAGACAGTTTAGATAAGTTCAATAATTTGGTGTTGGACCTTGAGATACTTGCTATTAAGATTAAAGAAGAGGAAAAAGCTGTTATTCTAAACTCATTGCCGAAGTCATTGAAGAATTTCAAGGAAACCTTGAAATATTGCAGAACCTTAATTTTTGTATAAGAAATTTAAAATGCCTTAAATTCTAAGATACTATGCTTGAAGATCTCAGAAAAGCCTAGCAACGGGGAAGGGTTGAATGTTAGAGGAAGACCTCAGAAGAGGAAAACCCAAAAATTGTTGACAAAAATCTGATGCTATCATTGTAATAACTTGAGTCGTATTAAGAGTCTCTATCATGAAAGAAAGAATCAAGAGTTAGGAAAACCCAAGGAGACATTGCTATAGTTGATTAAGGAAAGGAAAATGCTAAAGTGTTAAACGATTTCTTCAAACCAAGATTCTCAGGAGTGGGTTTTAGACTCTTGACTATAGTTTTCACATGAGTCCCCGAGGAGACTGGTTCAAATTTTTTTTTATTTTTTTATATTTTATTTTTTAGTATTATTTTTTTTTTTTTAAGGAGATCAATGTTAGGAATGCAATCATGGGCAATAACCAGTCCTATAAGATAGCAGGAATTGGTTCTATACCAATCAAGATGTATAATAGTATTACCAGGATTCTTAATAACGTCAGATATTTCCCGGACACGAAGAGAAATTTAATCTCTTCGAAGCCTTGATGAACAAGGGTATTGCTTCAAAGCGAAGAAGGGAATCCTTAAGGTTCCAGAAGGGGCGACGATATTGATGAAAGGGCTCGATAAACAAGGACTTTATTTCCTCGAAGGGACTACTACAAGTGGGCTAGCTGTTTATGTAGAAAAGATCAATACAGATAAGACTCTATTATCGCATAGGCACTTGGTTATTTAAGTGACAGAAATCTCATGGAATTGCAAAAGCAGGATCTATTGGGAGGTGGCAGTGTGGGAATATGGAATTCTATGAGCATTGCGTCTTTCGGAAGCAGCACAAACTAACATTCAAGAAGGCCACACGTAGGTCAAAGAACATTCTTAAGTATGTGCATTCAGATTTGTGGGGCCAACCAAAGTTCTAATTTATGGAAGAAACACGTTTTTTCTTCCTTTTATTGATGATTATTCCAACAAAAAAAAAAGGATGGCTATTTTTACTTCAATCTAAAGATGATTAAATTGTTTCAACTAGATGTGTCAATTCAAGCTACTTAACCTGGTCCATGCAGGACAAAAAGGAAAAATAAGCTGGATCGAGCCACCCAAATAAGAGGACGAGCCAAGATGGGGTGGCCCAATTAATGAAAAGGAAGGCTAGGCTTGGCTTGGTACAAAGCCTACATAGGCCTAACGTCAGACAAATTTGTATTTTTATAAGGAAATTTTTTAAAAAAATTAAAAATATCTAGGCAAGCTTGGCCCAAATGCTTGGGCCAGACCAATGGTTCTTAAAGGGGGTAGAATGGGCATGGCTTAGGCTAAAAGAGATGGACCCTAGGTTGGCTATTTTGGCCTAGCCTAAATTGAGACCTCTAGTTTTGACTAAGTTTAAGCATTGGAAAGCCTTAGTAAAAAATCTATCAAATAGGAAATTAAAAATCCTAAGGAATGGATTAAAGCTAAATAATGAACATAAGGACTTCTTCTAATAAGGCAAATGGTATAGTTAGAATAACAAAACGGCAAGGAAAAATCCTCAATAGAATGGTCTTCCTAGGAGGAATAGGACACTTTTGGATAGAACTAGTGTGAGTTATTTAGTTATGGCTTGTCAAAATAGCTTTAAGGTGAAGTTATCGCCACTGCTTGTTATTTAGTCAATAAGATTCCTTATAGTGCTATAGGATTTTAAGACCCAATAAGAGTTATGGTTAAGTAGACCAGCAAACTATAGCTATTTAAAGGTTTTTGGATGGACATCTATGTACATTAAAGTGTTAGAACCTAGATATATGAAGTGAGTTTTTCTAGGCTACCCATAAGGGGTAAAGGTGTATAGGTTATGGGTCAAGTGTTGAAAAAAATTAGTCCAATGATGCAACAGAAATTAAAAAATTTTGAATTAATGACCTAGTATCTAACTCATGTTGCTGTAAACAATAAATTAAATCTAATTTATTGAACTTGTTTAGATTGAAAAGAACACTTTTGACTGAACAATTTTTGTAGAATTTTTTTTTGTTAGATCTTACTGTTATTCTTTTCCTTTAGACTGTTGTGTGTGTAGGTACAACTCAATTGATCTTCATATTAACTACTCTTTTCTTAACCCTATAGTGTTAAGGAACTATAATTACTAAAGATGAGTAATCTAATCTATACTCTCTCTAATTGCGCTATGGTAGTCTAAAAATAAATGAGCATGCTAGGCTTTTATTTATAGAAGTAGTATGATGAGTTAGAAGTTTATCAAGAATTAAAGATATTAATTTTCTCCCTACTACAAGTGTGGTGTCCACTGTATGGATTTTTCCTTTGAATTTTGTCCAACAACTTGAAAAATTTAGAAATTCAACCAATCACAGTGTATAGAATTCATAATTTTCTACGTCGTACTAGATAATTTTTGTTGATACCCATTTTTTTCATGCGGCACAAGCACAATTATATTCATTATACGACTATGTATAGTATGTGGACCTAAACCATGTTGTAGAGATCTCTAAGTGGGCTACAATTTGGAAAGAAAAGGAATGTGAACCGGCCCATTTTATTTAGTCTATTAGATTTTCAACCTACTTGAGAGGTTTTAAGTCTAATTAAAATTAGAATAGAATAAATATGGAAAAAATTAGAATAAAACAAAGCCAAAAGCCCATTTGAAAGCCTTAGCCCAATACTAGAAAAAAGCCCATTAGGTCCACTTGACATGCCTGGCCCCTTGACACACCAACCTACCAGCCCACTTGCCGTGCCAACCTAGTAGCCCACTCGAGATACTCCAACCATTGGGTTACATGATTCTCTGCCATAAAGGACAAACTAGCCTTTTACCCTATGCTAGTCAACCTAGGGTTGCAACCCAAGGTTGACCCATGCATAAAAATAGCTAGAGAAGCCCTTCCATTTTGGCTCCCTCTATGGCAGATCACTCAAAGTGGGCTTCCATTTTAGGTCCAATCCATTGTGGGACCATCATTAGGTCTAGCACACAATGTGTCTACTATTGAGTTAACTAGCTTTGACAGCCAAGATAGAGTACCTCCCTAATATGATGTAAATCCCCACTACAGTCTTATCATAAATAAAGTACCTAGTTTTATTCATAGATTACCGATTATATATTTAGAATATTAATTTCTGAATTAGATCTATCAGCTTATAAACTCAATATATGCCCAACTTCAAGATTTTTTTTTTAAAATAGTCATGTATCACGTGTTTGCTTAATATACAATGACACATAAAATAATGGCATTATTTTTTATTTAATAAAAATTCATGAATACAAATAAAATGTTTGTTCCTTAAGGCTCCAATCCAAACATTAAAGATTCTCTTAGCATTAAAACTATAATTAGTTGCAATTTTCTCTTTAATGAACATGATATGTCTTGTACAAGGACTAACCATGCAAGTACTTTTGAGGACACCAACGATGACACTACAAATATAAAAAATTATGGCAAGGAATACTTTGAGTTTGAGGTTGAGTCACTTAACCATGAGTTTATTCCTATAGAAAATGTAGAAACTTCAAGTCCATATCCTAAATTTGTTCTCGAGTATCAATTGACCAGAAATAGAACAAAGAGGAATATGAAGTCAGCAAACAGTCATGGTTTTATTGACTTGTTTGCATATGCCTTGGTGACTGTGGGACAATATGAAGAATCTTATTTTGTATCTTATAGAGAAGTAATAAAGAGTGAAGGTTTTAAGAAAAGGCTTGCCACCATGACTGAAAAATTTGAATCCCTCAAGAAGAATGAAACTTAGGTCCTAGTTCAGAATGATCCAGAGCAAAAGTTAATGACTTGTAGGTGGATATTGAAGAGAAAAAAGGGTGTGTCAAATAAGGAGCCAATTAGACTGAAAGCCTAATTGGTGGCTGGGGTTTATAGTCAAAGAGAAGACATGGATTATAATGACTTTTTTTTTTCTCTTGTAGTAAACATACTTCCATAAGGATTTTAATATTTGCTATAGCTTATCATGACTTGGAATTAGAACAGCTTGATGTGAGGATTGTACTCCTTCATGGAGACCATAAAAGAAATAATTTTTATGTCTTAACCAGAGGGATTTAAAAAGGCTAGAAAAAAAAATATGGTCTTTATAGACTTATGCAATCATTGAGACCATGGTGTAAACAGTTTGATATATTTATACTCAAGCTTGGTTTTAAGAGTAGTTATGATGGTTGCTTCTATTATCAGTACCTGAGTAAAGAATTAGTTTTATTCTTACTAATCTATGTTGGTGACATGATTTTAGCATGTAGGAGACAGATACAAATTCAGGTCTTAAAAGATGCTCTAAAGTCGGAATTTAATATAAAAGATATAGGAGTTACTAAGAAGATATTAGGGATGAAAATTATAAGGAAAAGGGACAAAAGGTAGTTATTTTTGTCTTAGAGAAGCACTCAATAGATTTTCAATGGAAAACTTAAAAGCAGTTGTAGTTCCTTTTGTAGGTCATTTTAAATTGTATAGAAATTAGTATCCTAATACTAAAAATCAACAGCGAAAAATGGTTGTTGTGCCATATGCTAATGTAATTGGCTTACTCATGTATGCTACAGTCTACTCAAGACCTCATATAGCTCAGGTAGTAATTATCTTAGGTAGGTTTATGGCCAATCCAAGCATAAAGGATTGAAAGGAGTTAAATAGTTAATGAGATACATTAAAAAGACTATTGATATGGAGCTAAAGTTTAGAGAAAAGAGAGCCAATGTGTTTTGATTGGCTACGTTGATGTTGATTTTCATAGGCGATAAATGCATATTTTGTTATATTTTTGTATCATTTTTCCTCATATTTATTGTCTAAGTTTTTGTGTAATTCTCATGTTTTATTTTTAATTTTGTGTTTTTAGGTATTTTAATATTAAAAAACTAAAAAGTGGTAAAAATGAAGTTTTTGGAGTTTAAAATATCAAGTATTCAATTTTAAGTTCAACGGAAGTCACGGATCACAAATCAGAGTTGAAACGGATGAGAAACAACAAAAACGGTCTAAATGCTTGAGCCACTTATATATCAACGCCACTAACATGCACCTAGTAGGCCCTTAGGCCATGCCCCAAGCTCACCTAACCTTGTGCAGCCTCGCCTAACGTATAGAAGGAGTGTCTAGCACTTGGTCACGCAGTGGAACAGGTGCCTAAATGCATGCTGTAGCCTACCAGGCTAGCCCAGAGCGCGCACGTGCACACCTGCCCAAGGCTGTAGTGCACCAATGCACATGCCATGGGCTCTGTAACACCCGCCAATTTTCATGAAACTGATTATGTCGAGTTAGTAACAACGTTAAGTAATTTTCTTATTGTACATGTTATGATATATGATATAATGGTACTAACCATTTTATTTTAAGTATTATGACAGGTGACGATCACATAGAATTGATGTGCTCAAAGTGTTCATGTCAATAATGTTGCATGTTTTATAGTAATTTATGTAACAAATTAATGATTTGTTAAACTTTTGTGTGTAAGGCAGTCCAACAAGCCAAAATGGCCCTCATGGATCGACAGGCCGATGGAATATCATCAGTAGGCCGGACTTCATGAAATCGACAGGCCGAAGTGTGACATCGGCAGGTTGATGACAGCTAATGAGCAGTCAGCAAAAGTCCCCTAAAATTGTGACAATAATGATTTGATGTGATTGGATAATGATTGTTGATTGATTGCATATTTTTGGATTAATTCCTCATTTTAGGAAATGAAACATTTGACTTTTGATTGATTAGATTTAATTGATAAGTTTTCCCATTTTGAAAAGGCATAGAATATGGTAATTAGAACAATTCTTGGAAACCTTGACTTTTTCTCCCTCAATTCTCTCCATTATCCCACGAGAAATGCATCATTTCTTTAGAATTTTTGCTACTAATTATGGGAGTATTGATCACTCTTGATATTCTCCTCATTCACGTAAAAATTTCTCTATCCATTTTTCTCTCTCTCTCTAAAATTTCTTTCAGACTTCCTCTTCTTTTCTCTTCTACACGTTTTTTCTCTTTTCTCTCTCTCCCTCATTTCTCTTGCAAAAATTAAAAGAAATATTGAGTTTTCTTTGGTCGAATTTGAAGGAATTTGAGAAGAATCATTTTGAGGTAAGAGTTCGTTCTCAGTTTAATTTTGAAATGAAATCCTTCTTGACATCCGACTGCTATATCTTTCTCTGCAAAATTCCTTTTGCTCTGATTTTTTAATATGTTATTCATGTATGAGTTATGTGATGTTTCTCCAAATTTCAAGTTCATTGAATTTTTCTATGTTAAGTTATGAATTATCTTTTCTCTATCACTCACAGAAAAATGTTGCTGAATGGTTATGATGCACAAAAATGTGGACTTTGTTCTAGGGCCAAAAGAATGTCTTTTTGCACGAATTTTGGTAATTATTTTCATATATATGTTAAGCTTTGAACTAAAAAGTCTCATGGTAAAATGATGTATATTTTATGTGTTATCAAATTTTCATTTGGGTTAGGTTTACGACTGCCTTATCAGTGGGTTGTTTGGACTAGTGTTTTATGATGTTTTTGTTTAATTAAATGAATTTATTTGGTGATGAAACTTTTTATGGTACTGTGTTAATGTGTTATTAGATTGTCATTTAAATTTTAGGGTCATAGTGATTTTATTCTAATTGATGGAATATGATAAATGTATGTAACTCGTTGCCTGACACATTGAAAGTTATTATTGTCTCTGCCTTCTAATGCATGGTTTGGATTGTTTTGGATTTTATTTAAAGGTGATTTTTTAGATATGTCATAGTTTTATGTGTCAATTATATGTGTTAACTTTCGTGGATTTTTCTACAACCTTAATAATGTGATAAACAAGCTTGAGTATAGAGTTGTTCACTGTTTTGCTAATGGCTGGCAGATTTTATGAGTATGATTGTATGATTTGTTTGAAACATCAAATGGAATTTTATGACTAGTGAAAAATCATGATAATATGTTTATATGATATCTTTGTTCTTGCCAAATTTGGTGCCCATATCATGCGTAAATGTAAAGTTAATGTATTTTGAATTCATGGAGGTCAGTAAGTATTTGTGATGATAATTTTATTTTAATGATTTTTGGTTAATGAAACATGTTGTAAATTTATGATTCAAGAGATGAATGTATGTATAATGATATGGTAATGATGTTAAGTTGTGATGATTAATTCTTTGAATCAATTGTTAATTGTTATTTTAAATGAATGTATGACATGAACACACTAAGGGCGAGCACATCGAGACCACGGCGATGTCACCAACAAATTTAAGGTTAAGTAAGCTATGCAAGTAAGTACATTCTCACCTACAACATGATGTGGTTTATGAAAAGTTTGAAATCCATATTCATGATGATTTTATAATGATTTTCCACAATGAATATACAAGATGTTTTATTATGAAAGTTTGATGTTTAAAGTTTATGCATGTTTCGATGATGATGTCTTTCAAAACATATAAGTATACATTTATGTATCACCTAAATAAGTGTTGCATACCCATGTTTATGTTATGATATGATGTCATGTTTGGTTAGGATTAGCGACCCTTCTCCTCTCATGACGGCGCGCCTATAATGATGTTTATGATACAACACTTGGGCCCTTAAGATAAAATGAATTAAGTTTTTAATATGGATAATGCAGTGAAAGATATGTTCCTTATGAAATTGTGCTTAATGCACCATTATGACGTTGATGTTCATAAAATGTTTTAAGTTGTAAGATATGATATGTACTTACTAAGCGTATGCTTACTTAGTTTTATATCATGTTCCAGATAAGGGCAAGAAAGTTTTGGAATAGGTGGACGACAATGATGGGCGTGTGAACCATGAAAGTTGAATTGCAAATGGAAGAACGCCAAAGAAGGGATTTAATGATTTAAACTATATTTTATAATTTTAAGTATGTCTATTTGTTGAATTTTAAAGATTTTAAAGTATTATATTAACCTTATAGTCTTATTATATCTCTTCCGCATTTTAATTACTTAGAATCATTTTAAGAAATTGATTTTTGATAGTTAGATGGCATGCCAACCATTATTGGTCGGCCTGTCGATGCATAGTTTGACCTGCCGATTGCATTGCACTGGTCTGCCAAACTTAGAAATTTTTAAAATCCTGATTTTGTAAGGCCTCAGACGGCCTGCCGATGGATGATCATTGGTCTGCCGATCTAGTTGGGCCTGCCAAACTATAAAGGTATTTTTTCAAAGATGTTTTAAAAAGAAAAGTTTGTTCAATTTCTATGGTATTGATAAACTATTTGAAGGATGTTTAAGTAACAATATATATATATATATATATATATATATATGTATGCACGAATCTTGGGTATGTTTTTCAAATAAAGTTTCAATCAAATTATGTTTATATGAAAAGTTTATCTTAAATAATGGTAACAAATATGAATGTAATGACATCTATGACGTCCGTAAGGGGGCGTTACAGGCTACCCCTAACCAGCCTTACACGCTCGTGCCTAAACACATGTCTTTGAGATATTTTGGACCTGGAAATTAATTTTTACTGTTCCAAAACCTACATCTTTGCATCTATTTTAAATTTAGTTTTTTAAATTTTTTAATTAATTAATTAAACCTAGTTCTCCTGTAGAAATGACCATTTTCCACCGCTACACTCAATAACAACGATACTACAACTTAACAAGGTTTTATCTTTAAATGGATCCTTTGGGATCGTTGTCAAAATTTTGGAGCCGGTCGCTGGAAAATTGTTTATCTAATTAATTGGTTATTTTTTTTTGTTTTCATTTTTGTTGTTTTTGTTTTTGTTTTTGTTTTTGTTAGCTTAAATTTGGTTTCCTTTTGAGTTTTTGTAATTGTTGTTTTTGTGTTTGTTTTGTGAGGTGCTTTGAGATATCACATCGACAAGTCCTCTTAAGTTTCGCCCAATGAGAATCAGAGCCGTTCTATTGTGCTTGGGAAAGATACAAAAATTTCCTCATTCAATTCTTATACCATGGGATTTCAAAGGATTCGTAGCTACAAATCTTCCTCAACAGCTTACTTGCCACAAAATGACATTGGGTTGAAAGACGTAATGGTACCACCTGTTTTTACCAACAATCTATGTATGAAGCCTACTTCATGTTGGAAGATATGGCTAAGTTTAATGAATGGAATTAGAATTGTCCAAGGACCAACCAAGGTTGAGAGGACAATTACTACAATTTTGAGCCATGGTTTGACACTAAATTTCAAAACATCTAGTATCCTATGAATCAAAAGTCTGTGGTAGCATTGGAAGGAGCTTCGATAGTCCAAAAACATACAAGTGATTCTCTAGAAGACCTTGTGGATGCTATGATTGTCAATAATATACAATTTCATCAAGACACTAAAGCGGCACTTCCAAGCTTAGAGAATAAAGTAGGCCAATTGGTTGACACAATAAACAAGTTGGAGGGGATAAAGTTAGAGGACTAAGCTATGAATTGAAAGTCAAAAAATATGGTATGGCATGATGAAGATGAAGATGACCACTCGAACAACTTAGATTAGGAGAGTGCTTTGAGTTACATGAAATATTCATGGGAATTTGAGCGTCTAGAGGAGATCAAGCCTTGAGATGAGAGTCTAGAAGGCTTTATAGTTGTCTTAACTCAACATTTGGATGCTTGTGAGATTGCAACTGATTCACATCTTCCAAATCATGAGATATCCATTCAAAGCTCTGAGTTCTATAAAGATTAACTCACAAGCATAGTTTTGGAGAATCAAGTGGTAAGTGAAGAGCAATTGGAAGAGTTATTATTTGAGGAGTTCTTCTATGAAACCAAGTCATAAGACCTATTGGATAAGAAAGCCTATGCAACCATCGACATGAGCTCATGGTGGTAATGACACATACTCTACCAGCGGATCCATACTTCTTATTGACGCCACCATTGCCATACTTTGCCATCTTTAAGCTTGAGCTAGAACTCAAATTCTTCCTCCAAATACATCCTTTGAACATGAGTCAAGTTGGTGCAAAATGCTGAGAATTCCCATTTCTTGCCAAGCTTGAGGGCATCAACAATGAAGACCTATATGTGTTATTCTATGGCACATTTTATGGGCAAAAACTACTCTTTGATGAACACTTCTCCACATCAAGCTGAGGAAACTAAACCAAGCACTTATTGGGAGGCAATCCAATGGAATAAAGAGCACATTATAACAGATTTGATTCCTCTTACTCTCCACTCTATTTTAATTATTGCTTTTTATTTTTTTGTTTGCAATTGTGTTGGTTTTAATCTTCCATACTTAGTCTTGCATTAAGGACAATGTAAGATTTAAGTGTGGTAGGAAGATTTATGATTTTTGTGTGTTTTCAAATTTTGTTGTACGCTTCTATATTTCATATATCACTACTATGTGCATTGCTCTAAATCCTAAGGATTTATTCTCAAAAGATGGCCCCATTGAATGGTTGCTTTATAGAGGACGTGGTTATCCACGCCCTCTCAAAACGCATTCAACAACAGGTAAATTTCATTAGAATTCTCACAATTTAGATTTTTGCATATATTTGCATTAAATAAAAAGCATAAAACCTAAAAAACCTTAAAAATTTTTCGATTTCTATTTTAGTTATGAAATTTTGAGTCTTAGAATATCTTCAAATGACTTTGATGAGAACTGTGAATTATTACTATGATTTTGCTTGAAGATGAGCGTTGTTTGAATTTTATGTTATTCATTGGTTTATATATTTTTATGATAATTGTACTCAAATTCTATTGCACAATAGCCATGTTATTCTTGTATAGAGATAAGCATGCTTGTATGAGTAGATTCTCTTTGATCTTTTTCTTGTATAAATTTTGTTTTGAAAGTAGTTGTTCTACATTAGAACTCTACCAAAGGTTTGTTAGGGTAAATGGCTGATCAAGCATCATTTTGAATCATAAGGCACTAAGATTTTCCTAGCACATTTTTCAAAGAGAACATCTCCCTTAGTAGCCATTTGAGCCTTCATATAAACCTGTTCATCTGACTAGCCACACTTTCTTACCAAGCCTAATCGTGCTTATATAGTTACCATTGTTCTAAAAATAGATTGGAACTTTGGAGAGATTCAATTCAAGTGCAAGGGAATCTTGTGAGAAATCAGGTTAGGATAAAGAATAAGTGTGGGGGAGAGTATAGATCGAAGGCAAACAAAGGGAAATTTTGTAAGAATAGCTCACAAAAAAATAAAAATGAATAATAAAATAAAATAATTATTATAAAAAATAAAATAAATCAGAAAATAAATGTTGTAAGCTATTATGTTATAATTTTGGTTTGTGCAAGGTCGGTTTTGAATGTAGTTGAGGCCCAACGCCATTAGATTTAGCCTTTGTAATTACTTCTTTAGGTTTTGAATATTTTAGGAATTTTTGGATTTTCAAGATGTCTCTAATTTCATAAAGTCTTTAGGACTATTGCATTGCCCATAGCCTTTGTTCTTAAGCCACTACCCCTTGGCCTTGTTACAACTTAAATTGAAAGTCTTTTGATTTTAGGTGATGCCTTCAGCGTAGTGGAAATTTGTACCAAATGGAGAGCCTATGATGCTTGATACCTTTATTTTCTTTTCTTTTGATTTTGGTCTTAATGTTTATTTTGTAAAATTTTTTAGTGTTTACTTGTTCATAGCAGACACAGAGCGATAATTGTTTACAATGGTTGATGCACATGCACTTAGAGTATAATTATCACAAGATGTAAAAACTTTTGAATAAATATGAATTTAGTTCAATACTAGTTTGATTTCAAGGTCATATCTCTTAATGTTCCCTAAGGTAAAAAGTTAGAAGATTAATGTCTCGTGTCTTTTGCTTGAGTTTTGCTTGAGGACTAGCCAAAGTTAAGTATGGAGAAAATTGATAAGTGCATATTTTGTTATATTTTTGCATCATTTTTCCTTACATTTATTGTCTAAGTTTTGGAGTAATTCTTATGCTTCATTTTAGTTTTGTGTTTTTAGGTATTTTAATATTAAAAAATAAAACAAGGGGAAAAATAAAGATTTTCTTAGAGTTCAAAATATTCAGCATTCAATTTGGAGTCCAACGAAAGTCATGGATCACAAATCGAAGTTGAAGCAGATGAGAAATAATAAAAACAGCCTAAAAGCCTAAGCCGCCTGCACGCTAGCTCAACCAAGGCACCCAGTGTCCAGTAGGCCCGCAAGCCGCACCACACGCTCACCCAGTCCCATGCAGCCTCACCCAGTGCACAACAGGCTCGTCTAGCGCATGTTCACACTGCCTATTATGAGCCCCCACACACACTGTAGTCTGCCAAGCGTGCCCAACGCATACACGCCCACTCCTGCCCAAGGCTACAACGCACCAAGGTAGCCTAGTGGTGCACCAGCATGCTTGCCGTGGGCTGCCACTAGCCTAAATTGCATGTCCGCGCTGAAACTCGCATGACTTGTGCCTCCCATGTATTTTTGGGATATTTTGGACCTAGAATCAATTTTTACTATTGCAAAACCCCCATCTTTATATATATTTTAAATTTAGGTTTTAAATTTGTTAACTAATTAACTAAATCCAATTCTCCTATGGAAACAACCCTTGCTCACCGCTTAACTCAATAACGGCTATAGCTCAACTAAGCAAGGTTTTATCTTTTAACAAGTCCTTCAAGATCGCCGTCAACAGGTGTGTAAAAATCTCAAGAAACTAAATATAAGGATGTTAGATACCATATTATCCAAGGTGATATAAACACATGAAGAATTAAGCTAGAAAAGGTTGATACTGAGGATAATCCAGATGATATTGCTACAAATGTTATAATATTGACTAATTTTAAACATTGTCTAAACTTGGTTGACGTGATTCCTAAGTAGTCTAAGGAAGTGGACTAGGAACTATCTTCCAGAAGAATCACTATGACAAATTATTGAAACAAGGTGGAGGATTGTTGAGATTGGTTTAAGATTAGTCATTATTGCCATGTCAGCAGAAGAGCCTAAATCCCAAGTCAGATCGTTACACGCCATTGTTAAAGAAAGGCTCTCATTGGTTTTTTGCATTCTTGTATCTAGTATGTCTCTATTGCTAACATAAAAGGTAGCCGTTGTTCTTACAGAGAGAAAACGGGTGTAATTAGACTAAAGGAAGACAGCTAGTGAGAGAAACACAAAAAAGAGATAGTGAAAGAATTCATCTTCAAACTGTACAGAAAAAGTTTTCGAGAAGCATTGAACTTATGCCATGAATGTGTAATCTTGTTGATTGTTTCATTGTGATTTGGAGACGTTCTTAGTCCATGGATGCAGTTTCCATCTCGAACGGAACCACGTAAAATCTCGGTATTGATTGTGTGTTTGATGTATTTTGTTCTTGAAGTGTTCAATCTTGGAAGAATTTCTTGATTGCTAGGGAATTTGGTATACTTATTTTTCACAAATTTTATAGTCAAGCATAGCCTTACAGGTAGAGTATTTTATATAACTTCCATAGCAATCTCATTATATTTATTATGACTTGTATGGAATTTTTATTTTTATTAATTATTATTATTTGTATTCTAGTTCATCGAGTAAAGAACTCGGATTTACATGGAAATTTTTTCATCTGGTTTCATTTGAATAAAAAAAATCGATATCTATTCATTCAACGAATACTATGATACTTAGTTTCAACTTTCATGTATAACTGTAGATTACTGTGCTTAAATATTTACAATGAGCAAAGAAAGCATATATGTTCGATACGGACTCAAATTTTCATCCAATTTTAGTGTATAAATGATGTCTAATTAATCATATTATGATACAATTTAAAAAATTTGAAATCATGTTGAATTGATTTCTACATATGTTTTTCAATAAAAGATGTGTAATAATATTAGTCAAATACTATTTTAAATATTAGAAATTGAATAGATAATTAATCTCAATCCTATTAATACCAAGTGGTGACCAATAGCTTGGAATTTAAGTGCATGCTCTTTTTCTTTAGGTTTTTTCCAATAATGGGATGTCGAAATATGTGTAGACAAGGTTTTTTCGTATAGCCTCTTTGGTTCAACGAAAAAGATCTAACAAAAATTTAAACTTTTATGAAAGAAAATATGGTAGCAAAATAGTTTAAATTATAATTTTTGAGAGAAAATATTGTAATAAAATAATTCAAATCATAGTTCGAACCTAGGAACTAGGAACTAAAATGGAGAGAGAGTGAGAGAGGAGGAAGCTATATAGAAATAAGAACGTTGGACTACCGAGCGATCATATGTGTGAACATGTAAGTGGACTTCTACGTAGCTAGTTCGCATGTTTCAAGATATATATGACTGATGAGTTGAGTATCTAATCTCAATATTAATTAATTAATTAATTTGTATGTAGTAGAATGTGTCAAGTGATCAATTGGAATAAAAGTTTCCCCATCGGTTTGTGACATTTGTTCCTGTGGACTATGCACAAAATATGAGAAATATTATACTAATACACCAATATGAAGCGGTGCAACACAGAACATTTGATTGGACTATGTAAAGTTTGAGTTCTTCCCAAAAAATTATGATAGGAAAATAATGACAGAAAAAAATGATTTAAAATACAAGAAAAAAAAACGCACGAAAATGAGCCATTTGTCTAAGATTTGGCCATTTTGTAAAAATAAAACCAAATTATAAATTAACAATTTCTTATAAGTTTTCTGGAAACCAACTTCTTAAGGATCCATTCTTAATCTTAAGAGCAATTTACCTAAATTTTTGAGAAAGAAAAGTATGACTTATGAGATCTGAAAAACTCTTTTTTTTTTCTTCTCTATAATTAAGAGTTGCAAGTTTTTAAAACAAAATAATAAGACTTTACAAGATTTTCACCAACCACACATGAACACTACTTCTCCCTCTCCAAGGCACACCAGGGTGGCAATCTTAATACCCAACAAGAGTGGACATGCTAATCAAGATGGATTTAAACATGATTAAGGTTAATTAAATTATAATATTTAGCTTATCTGTAAATGTGAACTAATTATTAAGTCTAAAACAGTGGGCTGTCTTAACCAAAGCCAGCCTGGCTTTGGAGCCATATACGACTCTAATTAAGAGCCATGAGTTTAATTAGTTGTAAATAATTAATCTATGTCGCAAATATCAAAATAGTACTTAGGCTTAATTAAACAAGTAGAAATAGCTTAAATAAGTTGATGTGTAATAATAAACTATTTAAAGGTTGTTAGTTTATAGACAAGCACTTAAATATCTTACATATCGATCCAATAGAGTTGCAATGACGAACCAATTATGCGACACCATCAATTAACGTCACATTCAACTATATAAATAGTGATTCAGCACAAACGAATTAAATAATTTTTAAAGACAGAAAATCAACGATCATGTGAACTAATTATATTGAAGTCACCCAATTAACCCACGTCTAATGATGATTTACTAGATTGTGGTAGATTTTGTTGTCGCATATCATAAATTATTAATTCAAAATAACTTAAATGAAAAGAAAAATCTTAGAACCTTCAAGGGATAAAAAATAAGCTTTAAAAACATTAAAGTTTGATCTATATATCTAACCATAAGAATAATGACTGTTGCAGTTTTTTGAGTTTGATTCTTTTGGAGGTGGTCTTCCAGCTTTTGTTTGCGCCTTTTCTTTGTATAACTTATGCTAATCTAGGAGTTTATTCACTTAATATAACTGTTTTTTTTTTTTTGGAAAATGATAATATAACATTGTTAATTAATAACACAGGACCTAATCATTTATGTACAAATAACATATTTATGCATTTCTATTTGCGCCTTTTATTAATTAGAACATTATAATTAGTTAAACCCTAAACTACGCATCAAAATGTGGAACCTGTGCAGTGAATTCTTTGATTCAATCTTTCTTTTTGTTATGAATTTTTGACTAAATACTTCGTTTATTTTTTTTCGCATTCAACATTTCTTTGTATCAATATTATTTGTTTCTGCATGATAAAGATATGGAATATTAGCTATAAAATGTATCCTTCTTTGAAAAAAGAAAAAAAAAAAACATTATGACATGTAACTGGTTTAGAGCCTTTAATGAAGAGCCAAAAGGCCTTTGTTAGGATCTTAGATTAATGGAAGAAAAGGTAGGAATTTCTTAATGGAGATCATGGCATGGACATCTTAAAAAGGATACTAGGTTGTTGGCCACATGAGGGGCATGTCTTATCTCACCTATGATACTTTTAAACATAATTATAAAAAGAAAGAGGTATAGGATTTTATTGGTCACCTGGTCTCCTTCAAATTGTTTTGTGATTAAAATAGTAATACAAAATACTTTTCGTACAATAAGTTTCTAAAATATTAGTATCGTAAAGATTTAAACCGTAAACTTTTTTAGGTAAATTTATTCCTGATTTTGTGTGGTGTAGTTTGATCTCGTCTTTAAATTCACAACAAAATTTTTGAATTTAGTTAGAGTAAAAACACATAGCAATCACGTAATAATAACAAAATTTTAGAATAATCACACGGCTTCACTAACTTCAAAACTAGAATATTTTTCACATCTTTTGAATATTTATGTAGCTTTTAATTTATCTCATACAAGTTATTAGCTCTTTTAGTTTTAAAAATTAATCATCAATTTTATTACGTGTATCTTGAAAATATTGTTTAGTGTATAGAACTGACTATTTAAGCATATCAGTTGAGCACAACTAACTCGATTGAATGAAGCTCAATTCGGTTAAAAAGCTCTACAGCCTCTTCTTTCTCTCGAGTGTTTACATTGATGATCTCAAAATGACAGTCGAATTGGTCATTGGTCTAAAGTACGACATAAATTATAACCGTCTACATTCATCATCATCATCATTGTAACTATTGTTATAATTGCCATTATTTTTTCAAATAGAGTTCTTGTCAAGTAGAACTTGAGAGAACAACGAGTTTCCTTTGATTAAACTAAATAAAAATATGATATAATATAAAGCTCTCATATGTTACGGTACTTTCAGTTCTAACTTTTCAATTCCAACTCACTTCTCAAACATTCTAAGTAGTAATATCCTTTCATTTTTGTGCCATCATAAAAAATTTCTTTTCTCCCCCCTAACACGTCTCACTATACAAACATAAGAATGCGATTACAATCAACGGTTAAATTGAAAGTTTTGTGCTGTCAAACCTTTGCAGTCTCTTCTTTAATTTCTGTTTGGAATCTTCTCTCTTTTTTGTTTTGCTTTATTTATTCAACAAAATTTTCCCAAAACAAAAAAAATAAAATTAATGCTCAATGTTAATTGAACATTATTTAAAGGAGTTGGCACTTCAAAAGATTCTTAAGTACAATATTTTATACCTTCTTTTGTTTAATGAATCGCGGTACACATGATTCTTTAAATTATGAATGATTTCATCAAATGAGCTTATAACTTTAATATAATAAATCACTCATTGCTTCTCTACGTACATAGGAATATTTTTTAAAAAAACAAATTCTATAGTTTTTGGATTTTGCAGCCGGCCGTAGGAGGTACAAGAAAAAAATAAAATTTAAAAGCCCATCGACAAATAATACTACTAAAATATCAAGTATTTGTACCATTTTTTTCACTTCAATATAATTTCAACGCCAATAGTATGGACTACATATGACCATGTCTCCTATCTTTAAAATCTCTTATAAATTTTTTAGGTATTTGAACAAGAAGAACTAATTATTATCAGTGGGGGAGGGCGGCGAGACATCCACCAATTAGGCCATTATTTCATGCCATTAATATAATTTTTGCTACAAAAAACAATTGTATTCCATAGTTATTTTTTAATTCTCTCAACTTTGCATGACAATGCCCATAGAAGGGGGAAAAAAACTTTGCATGCCACTGAAAGGACAATACAGCATACATTTTTTTTTTAATACTCTGAGGAAAGGAGTGAGTTTAACTACTAAGATAAACTTTTTCCAAGCGAACATTTTGGGATATTTTCTTGAGATGTTATTGGCATCTCGTTTAGATATGATTAAGAATTTAGCAGATTGCACGTCTCTTGAATTGCATTTTCAAACAAGTAATAATTAAATATAAAGCTACATGCTCTAATAGAATAACACCCCTAACTACGTCCATTGATGACCCCCTTGCTGGTATAGATTAGCTTGAGGAATTTCGGTGCAAATTAATTAAACAAGATAGTTGGTTAGCAAATAATTACTTATATATGATTATGTATATGTGTGTGTGTGTACGTATGCAGCTATTTGCACGAGTAGTAGAAGGAATCTAATGATAGCTATTTTTGTTTTCCTGACAAATAATGAAGAAATCCAAGCATTATTTATTGACATGATTAGCACATTCCGAGTTTAATTGTTATATGTGTATTTTTTTTTTCCTTAAATACCTGCATACCTGTAGGGACAAGTGAATGGTGGTCAAGTTTACAATTGGGCTTGATTTGGCAATTGATAGCATGAAGAAATTGTGATTTGTAAAACTTTGATGGTCATTTTCAGCCATCACTGATCATGGGTCGTCACATAGCTTTTGATGTTAATATGTTATTATTCTATATGGAATGAGTTAATCCATCTTTATCACCGAAAAAAAAAGTCCATCAAATCAAAATTAAAAAAAAAAAAGAAGAAGAGAATATACAAAAGTATTATTCCATTTTATCTTACGTAATTACCCGGATGGATATTATAAACCATATTTTGAATATTATGATGCCCTAGTACTTTTATACCCAATTCAATCTTTTCACGAGTATTTTTTTCCCTACTCACCATGGCGTAAAATTTCCAAGTTTTATACTGTTTGAATGTCAAGGGCAATGTCATATTGAAATAAATTTAATGTCAGATGTTAACGTAATTAAGAAATTGCACTGATTGAGAGATTGTGTATATTGTATGCATTATGCAGATCATTAGTGATTAAGTGATTTCTTAATTAGCCTTTTGCTTGTTTCCGAATTTATGTTTCTATTATTTTTCTTGTGAGTGTGGGTTACTCTTTTTTCTCATTTTAATTTTGATTTTTTAATTATTTAATTATTTTTAAGTTGAGAACTTGATAGAGATAGATTTTCAATGAATGTCAACTTTGTTACAACATTCTAAAAAAGCCCCGATATTAATTTTTTTCTAAAAAAATTTCACAAATGTCATCTTTAAAAATTTACTTTTTTTAAATGCTATATATGTTTAAGAGTAATACAACTTTAACAAGTATTATGAATGGTAGTACAACATAACATTTTATGTGTGACATAAATAAATACATTTTTAAAGAATGGCATAACATGTAATTTTATCTTATTTTCTCCCATTTCACAAAAGAGAGAGAGAGAGAGAGAGAGAGAGAAGAAATTGTGCATTATTGATCCATCTTTCCAAAAACAAAAAGAACAAATACTCAATTACTAACTGATATGGATTATCTAATATATGCTAATTAGAGTGGTAGCCCTACTCATGACTCATGGCTTATTAAAGATTTATGGCATATATATCTGATGGTACACTCATGATTAAAATTCCAAAGATGATTCCTTGATAATTAATCAAAGAGAAAATGGGAAAAAGTGTTCAATGCGAATCACAATGATCAATGATGCATGCATGACAAAAAAATTATTAGTGGTGTTGGCGGGGTTACGATAATGATGGATGGGCTTAGTATTATCCACAATTGCCAAATCTTCTTATCCTTATCGGTTCCTGGTTTGGTCGTGTTTATATATATATATATTTTTGAGAAGTGTAATTATACAACATTTCCATATGTACATGATAGCTTTCTGAGGTGTCCGGTTGATTTCTAAGCGTCATCTGAAAATTCTATGATGATAAGACATCAAAAATGTACCTTTCTTAATTACTTCTAATTCGTCAAAGCGTAATTAAATCTTTATCATATTTTAATAGTCTTGGATTCTATATTAAAATAATTTGTTTTTCATACGACATGAAAGTCCACTCTTGCATTGTCTCTAAACGGTTCTTAATATGTTGATATGATCAAGTAGACATGTTTACTTGTACAATTTTCAATGCATATTTTGTTAGGTTCTATAGACAGTGGGCACAGCTAGAACTTTTTCTTGGTGAAGGCATTATATAAAAAATTAAAAATAGTATTTTATTAAATGAAGATATAATCATATATTTTAATGATTGAGTAGGGGAAAAATTATTTTTTTTTTTGTAAAATAGACACGAAGCACATATTTAAATTATTTTATGGAGTATGGTTGTAATTTTCTTACAAAATAGGGACATAACTAAAATTTTAAACTACAAAATACGAGTTAAAATTCAAATTTTAAAAAATGAGTAAGGAAATGTCATCACAACCTGGCTCCACCAGTGTCTATAGAGTGTCTCTTTGGATTTAGTAAGAACATAGATCATGGGTCATTGGATACCCAAGTAAAAATAAATGATAAAATAAGTAAATATGTAAATAACTTTTATGTAGACAAAAGGACGAGAAAAATCGCAAGTCCTTCAAAGCAATTAGATCAAACTTTTATTACGTTGATACTCTTGGGTTGACCTGCACATTGCTTGCTAGTAGATGGTGCCCATGTGGTTCATAAATTTGAACACAAATATATATTTATTATGATTCTATCCTATAATTATGATCTCCATCTTATGAAGCAGGCTTAAAACCTTCTTCTCTAGTGAATAGACCCAAACGTATTTGATTTGACATTGTAAAGTTTCAAATTATTTATTTAAAAAGTAAAAATTATTTAAAGGCTAAATAAGTCTTAATAAATAATTTTTTATTGTTTTTAGGTTAAAAATATTAGTCATTTTTTATTGAAAATAATAATAAAAAGTTGTACAAAATAGGTTTTTAAACCAAAAGAAAAACTTTTTAGGCGTTTTAGGAATTCTACAAATATTTTTGAAAATATATTGGATATTCACTGATATTGATGATATTTTACTGACATCTTGGAAGAGAAATTCTTCCCTCCATAGCCATGTCGAGACTTTAAAATATAGATGTTGTCAATGTCGATAATATTGCTGACATTTTCTTCTTACTTATAACATCTAGTCAATAATAGGTTGTAGTACTACTATTAATTGTTTCCTCTCGTTAATTCATTAATTTTCACTCTACGTGAGTGCTTGTCCACTTTTTATCGATCCTTATAAGTGCTCAAGCCTAAAATTATTGGCTTGCTATAATAATTTGTCTTAAGTAATCCCTTTTCTTTTCTTCCTTTGTTTTTCTTAAAAAAATATATATTTTCTGCATCTTCGTGTTCGTCAATCTAGGTTTATTGGGATAAATTGTTGATCAGATTATTCAATCGATTGTCAAAGAGCGAGATGAATAAGCTATAAATAATGCCGCTCATCATGTTCGATAATTACGGCATTTATGGGCTATCTAATTTCAATTAATTTTTGAATTACGAAACACATTATTTAGAAAATAAAAAAAAATTATAATAATGAAATTATTAGGCCGTAACTAGTAGTCTAGCGCCAATCCCGTGATATTTAACAAAATCACTAGGCCAAGATGTTGGTTTATGAATTTATTTATTTTAGAAGGATAATAAACATGAAATCGATCAAAGATAGACAAATTTGGCGATTTAAGAGCATTCATTCTCGAAGAATAGATATCATATCAAAGATAAAAATCGTCAGTCCAATCTAAAATCTTATAATGCTAACGATGACCAATGTGTATTATGCATCGCCAAACTCCTGCAAATCATTATTATTATCACCATCATTCGTCACCCTCTCTCTCCCTTTCTCTCTCCAATAAATTCTCTTCGAACTCTTTGTAATTTTGCTTAAAGGTTCTTGAACTTTCTAATCCTTTTCCAAAGTTTGATATAACTTTGTTCACTGTCTGATTTTTATTTTCTTTTTTTTTTTTAAAAAAAGAGAATATTTCATTATTTCAAAACTCAAAGAGATACCATCATTAAAAAAATTGACACAAGCAACCTCAAGAAATAGGTTGATTAAAACCAAATCAAACTAGTCTCATTAGTAAACTCAAATAAAACACTCAAGAAAGAAA
This sequence comes from Artocarpus heterophyllus, assembly GCA_025403435.1. Lineage (NCBI taxonomy): Eukaryota > Viridiplantae > Streptophyta > Magnoliopsida > Rosales > Moraceae > Artocarpus > Artocarpus heterophyllus. Next base: position 20,005,866 of record CM046354.1, on the reverse strand, counting down.
GCGGGTATAGAGTTTCGAATTCAAATGCCCAATAAGCACATCATATAGCAGCTCACATATGGCTCTTTCAATAAATCCTCTACGGTCAATGACAATATCTACGGCATGAGAGCAAGTGACGCATAGTATCGAGGCTAGATACTGTAGTGTGAAGAAGTAAATCTTATAAATTATAACCACAACCTAGACGAAGAAGTGGTGAAATCACTTCAGATATTACAAACCAAACCTAAACATGCAACAAAACTAGAAACAAATCGCGGATTTGACATCACCTTTATTAGTACATAAAAATTAGAAAAAGAAAACCAAGAAAAAGGTCTGGAACCGAAAGAGCAATGCATCCAATGACAGAGCTGCCTACGAATGCAATAGAGGCAACGATGCAGCGAGAGACGAATAGGACAACAAACGATAACCAAATATCTGAGGCGTGTGGGTAAAACTCAGCCGACACCGACCACGACCACCAACCAAGACACGCGCTACTATATTTCTGTACAGTTGGAATCATGAATTATTTTATTTTATTTTAGATACTTATGTAGGTTTATTTTAAATTTGACTCTGTATATAAAGAACATGGCTTGTCTTATTTGTCTCATTTTGCTCTCTATAATTTAATATGATACAAGACTACATTTTAATTTTATTATATATTGTAACTTTGTTATTTTACTCAATAAAACATTTTTTTTTATTACAAAGCATGACTATATCACAAAATTTCAAAAGCATCATCATTTATGCAGCTTGTCCAAAGTCTTAAATATATAATACCCATTTCTTTCTTATCTTCTCTACTTGTTCTCCTACACTCCTTAGCACAAAATCGCGCTGGCAAGGTATACCAGTTTTCGTACTGGATCTATCGTATGCTTGGTCGGTATGATTGGTGATGATGGCCTCACACCACCGACACAACATTGTGAGTGTGGGCTTAGTGAGAGATCGTGAAAGATAAAAAGGAAGAAATGAGTTGTTTGAATTCTAAGTACAAGTACAAAGTTTAAGTGTTTTCATTAGGTACATTAAAATAATCAAACCTTCAGATCAATCTGGACCACCTAGACCACGCTAAACCAAACCACTTAATAATTAGTTTGGTGATTTTAAAAAAGTCTTTTAGTTGATTTGATTTGTGGTTTTATTTTAAGAACACCAAATCAAATTAAACGAACTTTTCTTTATTTATATATATATATATATATATATATATATATTATTCTACACATGCATCTTAAATATAACCAGCTAATTAATTGTATTTCATTATGTTGTATTGTTTTATGATAGACTAGTTTGTAGGTATTTTTTGTTGTGTAGATTTGAATATTTTACTTATATGTTTAATTTTTATTATGAAAAATATACTTGTCTAGTTATAAATATTTACTATTAGGAAATATATAAGATTTATCATAACAAAGTTTTCGTCCTAATTAAATTAGGTTGATAAATATTAGTTCAAACTAGTAAAAAAATCAAACCAAACCAATTTTATTTGTTTAGTTTGGTTTGGATTTGATCCTTTACATAGTTTGATTAGATTTGAAAATCTTCAAATTAACTTACCGTTCGTTTAATTTGTACTAAATCTATAAAAAGCAGTTTGGCTTGGTTGCACGTCCTTTTTTATAAATGTTTAGTGAGAATATATGTATTTTTTTCTCATTTGACTAACTAGGAGAAATTTAAAATAAAATCAAATTTGAAGGGATATTTAAAATTTCTAATAAGGTATTTGGGATCGTAGTTGAAGCTAAGAGTTTAAATCAAAGTTAATTTAGAATTCAAATTTTGAGAGAGATAACATTTTTTATACATAAATGATGAGAGAGAGCAACTAGCATCTAGACTCTTTAGTACATCCCAATTAAGTTGGCACCCATTAATAGGGTTTTCAGTTAGAACTATGGTTATGGTTCAAAACACCATAGCATGCGAGAACTTTACATTAGAGCAACTTTTTGCTTTTTATTTTAACATGTGAGAGCTTTATATTATTTTATAACCAGAACCATGGTTTTAACCGAGATTGTCAAACATCCTATAAGGCAACCTATCCCACACTAAAATCTTCCTCTATTATTATTAATAAACAAAAAGAAAAATACAAGTCAATCTGAAATAAAAAAAAATACAACCACTCGATCAGAGTAGAGGAGAAAGAAAAGCGTCTTCCCAATGGATCTACCTCAACTCAAAAGAGAACGGTGCCTCGTTAAGACCAATTTGATGAAAAAATCGAAGGAAAAAATCCAAAAAAAGAAAAGAAAAAAAAAAGAGAGTGCATAATTTAGAAAAGCAAGAATCCATCAATAATAAACAAAGTGATAAGAAGGGAGCAGAGTCTGGTCACGATTAACCAGAGATATGAGGAAATTAGGAGTTGAAGACCACCACAACAACTGATCTCTTGAAAAAACAAAATAAGCCAACTAGTCTTCAACACAATAAACTTCTTGAAAATTGTAAGATATACGAACAACTAATGAATCGGCATAATGAAGAGCCCAAAGCCATCTATTCTGAAGGAGCCAAGGAGCAACAGAGGATCTAGCTTTGAAGGGATTAACCACATAAATAGAAGCACACTTTATCGAGAGATACCGCCAATTTATTTCCCAAGCTTTCTCAATGGCCAAAAAAAAAAAAAAAAAGCCCAAAAGCTCAGCTTCAAAAGAAAAAAAGAATACCCAGCAGAGTAGAGAATCAACACTTGACAAAGCCTCAAGAAGTTCTAAAAACACCCCACAACCAGCTAATCCTAGAGAGCCTTGCACCGCCCCATCTGTATTAACTTTATTCCAACCGCGAGGAGGAGGAGTCTAGTTGACAGTAATGATATTTGAAGACCTTGTAGCTTTCCCAGGCACCCAATGTTTGTGAAGAACAAGATTATCCGTTTTTGAGTTACACATGCAGCCCGTGTTTAAATAATTTCTATCCTCAATGGCTGCCCAAACAAAAGCTTTAGATAAATATTTAGAGATGAAAACATCCTGGAGCAACAGTTTATTTCTAGCCAATCATATGGCCCAACAAATCGCAAATATGGCATCCCTCTAGAAAGCAAAAAGCTGAGGACTAAATGGAGCTTTTATGGCCTGAACAAAGAGGTTCTTAAAATCTGAAGAGAGATTAAAAGTCTTGCCAAATGTTTATTAGACATGCCTCTCAAGAAATCTGGAATACTCACAGTGAATAAAAAGAGATGATCTATATTCTCTTGATGGACCTCTCAAAAAGGGCAACAGCTTGCAAGGCCAAAACCTCTAATTTGTAGAGCATCTTCTGCAGGCAGTTTTTGCCAGTTGAAACGAAAAGTTTTATACCAGTTGTCATTTTTGTAAAACTCCGCTACAGTAGCATTCATACAACTTTGATGCTCTAGAGGAACGCTGACGACATCAACAATTTTATAGTCAAGCCAATCAGAAGTCCAGAAAATTGACAGAAGAATCTCTACCAATAAGCGACCTGCTCTCTGAACAAATATCCATCAAATGAGAGCGCACAACACATACATAGAATCTGCCGATTCATTTAATCCGTTGAATCTAACTTAATCTGTCAGATTGGATTAGATTATAAAAAGTATAGATTTGTTTTGGATAAAGATTTTCCTAATTTAGTATGTGCAAATTAGATTACAAATTAATGATACTCAATCCTTGTAATCGGTGAATTCGAATTATATATATTTTTAATAAATTATATATGAATATACAAACATACATATACACATAAATAAAAACACAATATATATAAATCTATACCCTTATGGTAGTGTGTCTAGAGGTTATATGCTTAAAAAAAAAAAAAAGAAGAAGCTTAGTCCAATTATAAAAAACCATAATTTACTTATGATATTCACTCATGTCTAAGGTTTATTTAAATTTGTTAGTTGTAATATTTTCTAATCCTACAATTTAGTTAATTGTCAAAAACTTGCATTCTATTAGGTTGTAGTATGTTCAATTTTATTAAATTATGTTATGTTATACTATAGTAATTTTAATTGTTAGCTTTTTATAATAAATTTAAAGGCTTAATCCACTGCAAAACGTAGTTTTTAGATTGGATTGGATGTTCATGGATTGGTTTTAGTTTAGGATTTTTCAATCCAGTATCCAGAGATTGGATTAGGGATTGACCTCTGATTCATATAATCCAATTCGTGAACACCCCTAACTAGATTATGAACCAATAAAACCATGTTGTGGGCCAAACTTCTTACCTAAAAAGGGTTTAAAAAAGGGTTTCTCAAACAACGCATGCATAAACTTGTAGTTTAAACTTGCGAGAAAAAACATTATAGTAAAGCTAGTTTAAACCACAAATTTATGGTTTAAACTTTGTTTCCTAAATTGCCATATAAATTTACAAGAGTATCTGTAAGAAAAAAAGTTAAACAATTAGGAGGGTTATGATAATATTAATTTCTATCATAGATAAGTCATAACCCTACCAATAATACATGTTTGTGAATGTAAGATCTAACAAAAGTTATATTAAAATAGAAAAGTATATAAAGCTAACAAAAAGGTTTCAAAACATGACCCTAATAGTAAAAGGTATTTTCTCATATCTTATCATAGAATTCTTTTATTTTTTTAGAAAGTATTATGTGTGCTATTAATTTTGTTTAGAGATTTCTACAATAGGACTTAAAAAATGCAGTTTTGTAGGCAAGGCATTGTATACGTATAAGAAGCTGTCTATTTTGCAATTTTATTTATTTCTTTTATTTTGATGTATATTTGACCAGCTCCAACATAAAAAAAGTGCAATATACACACATGAGGCCTAATGGTACATGTTATACTACACTTTTTTTAAAAAAGTCACTACTAGAAACTTGAGATTATACAACCTTTATTTAATGACGTTTTTTCAAAACCTATCGTGGTAAGGAGAGGTAAAAACATGGAGAGCATGCCTACAAAAATGAAAACTATCATGGTAGTGTGCGGGACCTTTCACGACGATTTTTAGTAAAAACTGTCATGGTAGGTATAATTTTACATGACGGTTTTTGCTAAAAATCGCTATGTAAGATTCAACATTTTACGATAGTTTTTATAAAAACCGTCATATAAGATCAACCTTTCACGATGATTTTTAATAAAAACCGTCATGAAAGGTTCCACATGCTTGAAATTTTTAGTACCCGCCCAAATTTAATCTCGCTCTAATGCCATAGCTTTCCTTATTTATTCAAAATTTCTCTAACTTAAATCCACTAACTCTCAAACCTTTTTCTCTGTCTAACTTCTTCTCCCACGACCCAACCACCGACGAACCCAGCCCCCCATGGCATTCCACTGACCTCTGTCACTCTCTCCATGATCCCACCATCGTTTGACCCAACCCCTAACAAACCCGACGCCATTTGCCACCATTCATCTTCGTCCCTCGACATTCTACTGACTCCACCATCATTCGACTCGTCCCTCGATGTTCCACCGACTCCATCACCGTTGGTAAATTTCAAACCCTTAGTTTTAGTTTTAATGTTATTGTTAGTTCTAAACTTAGTATTATTTGGTTATTTTAGTGCTATTTAGCTCTAGTTTTAATATTATTTATATTAATTTGTTATTTGCCATTTAGTATGTGTTACTTGTATTTGGTGTTTGAAAGAACTTTGAACAATATTTAGCATTTTGCTATGAGAATAGGTTACTTTCTATATGTTTGTGACGTCTAAGTATTTTTGTGATGCCCACCACATGTTTAATGAAAAGCTTCTATGATTATGTGTTTGTGTTTGTGTTTTAGTTAATTAGTTTTATTTTCCTTATATTTTTTAATTCTATTTATTTTTGTTCTTCTTTCTTTACCTCACACATGACAGCATGCATGGACTTAGATACCAAGAATCATAACTCTTATGCAAGCATAAAAAGAGTACATGACTTTACAATGTAAATATATATAAATGATTTTGTAAAAATTTTATAGTTCAATATAAATATGTGATTATGAAATCAGGGCATTGTATTAAGGTGAAAATACTAGACTATTCATCTTACAAGAAACCAAAAATTCTAGTTATTTTTTAGCTTCAGACCAACTTTTTTATGACAATTTTTAGTGAAAACCGTCGTAGTAGCCTCGTCCCAAGATCCTAGAACCCTACCAAAATAAGGATTCTACAACGGTAAAAAACTGTTGTGAAAAATCTCGTTGGTACTAAGACTAACAATTACACGACTGTTTTTTAACCGTCGTGAAAACATACAATGACGATTTTAAATCATCGTGTAATCTACAGTTTCTACTAGTGAGTATATATTAATGTCATACTTAAGAAAAGTTATGCCATTATATCATTCATAATACTCGTTTAAATTGTATCACACTTAAACATATGTCAAATTTATAAAAGAAATTTCAAAAGATGATATTTATAAAAATACCTCACAATAATTAATTAGTTAATTATTGAGAATATATACTATTTTAAATCTTGGGGACTATCTTCTAAAAAAAAAAAAAAAGAATTCACGAGTACTATAAATTATACGTCTGCTGAGTGCTACCAAAAAACATCCCCCCTCATATCAAATCCCAAATTTACAGTTTTTTTTTTTTTTTTCCCGAGAAAGTTACAATGTTTCTATGCAAAATATAGAAAATAGAAAATCACTCCTTTCAAATAAAAAAAAAAAAAAAAAAAAAAGATCTCCAAATTTGCAGAGTGCATAGAATTTCTGTGCACCCGGCAACCGAAAGAGAGTAGACCCCCAAAGATGCTGTGTGTATATAAGCATCCCAAACACAGCCTTGCGTACCAACTCTTCTCATATCTCTCTTAACTTTCTCTCTCTCTATCTCCCTTCGTTGTCCAAATATTTAGTACTAGATCTTGAGTACCAGTTCCATTCCCTTTTCTGTAATCTGGCCTAATTAGTTTATTTGACACCATCATGAGTCTTTTCTCTCTCTCTCTCTCTTTCTCTCTCTCTCTGCGCTTTTCAGTTTCTCTGATCTTCACTTTATTTTCTTACACAATTTGCTTTTTTTTTTTTGTACACCCATTAATTCCACAGATGGGGCGACCTACTGGTTTCCGATTCACATAAAATAGCCCACCATTTTCATGGTCTTCTGTTCGAATTTTTTTTTAATTCTTGTTTTTAACTTTTCTCAGAGTAAGAAAATTTACTGTCCCACACACTACCCCGTTAAAAAAATTTAAAAAAAGATCCACAAAAATAACACCATCGCCATAGATTGCGAAATCCATAAGTCCTTGGCCGAGCAGTTTTCCCTTTTGTTGACTTCTTCCTCAACATTTAACTTTCATCTCTTCAATTGAATTCCTTCGTTCTCTTTTTTTTTTTTTTGGTTTCTTTTCCCATATTGATATTTTTTTTAGGGTTCTGTCATTGGTGCCCTCTTAACCATTTGTTGAATGCCACGTTCGCAAAATACTTTCTGTGGAATCTGTGGAAGTCTTAAACCAAAAAATTCCTTTCGTTTCTAACCAAAAAAAACTTATTTCTTAAACATATTATACTCTCTCTCTCTTTTTGCCGTGTATATATGTATATATATAAGCCGCGGACAGATCCATCGGTGGAGAATCGTGATGAGAGTCATTGTTTGCAGGTGCAGCATCATCAAGATTCACAAAACAAAATTATATGCAAACGTTAGAGCCAGATGATGATTTGATAGATCCATGTGTATACACATATACATACATACATATATATACACACACATAGTGTATATAAGGCTCTTACGTTTGAAGATATATAATAAGGAAATTGAGAATCTTGATGATGCTGCATCAGCGATAGATGACTATATATGTATACGCAACAATTACATACATACGTATATCAACCAGAGCAGCCATCAAGGTGAAGTGCTTAATTTCTATTTGTTAATTATCACTCAATTTTTTTTTCCTCTCCTGGTTTTCTGTTTTGGGTTATTCTCTTTGCCGGACCAATTTTATTTTAGTCTTGTTTTGTGGTTTTTTTTTTTTTTTGTTCATTGAATATTTTGGGTTTTCTATTTGTGGGGATTGGTTGAAATTTGAGGGATATATGATTTAATATCTTCAATTATCACGGTTCAGGAATATTAGATCTGTTGCCGAAGGAGATTAATTCTGAATCTAAATTAGGGTTTTTGTTTGTCATGGAGAGAGATGTTTTTGCTCGTTTATTGGATCGAGCTTGTCCTATAAACATGGTGTGAATCATTTGTCCTCAATAATATTATAGTTTAAGATCACTAATGCTTGTACTATGTGAAATTTTGTATACAACCATATGATTAATATATATTCTGTTTTATATGACCATAACCATTTTATCAGATTTTGAATTCTCTCCAACAACAATTTGTTTCCACCTCTCTTTACTATCATATTATATGAATAGACCTCATGATGCTAAATTTCACAACAATCATCTTAATTTTAATGGTACTTTTGCACAAAACCGCATCTATACATACATACATACGTTCATATTTACACATAATATTATATGCACACGCGCGCGTGTACACGTGCATAGAAATCTCAATCGCCTCAACATTTTATTACCTCTTATAATGAGGAAAGACCATTTCTTTTTTTACTTAATTTGTTCAGGAATATTTATTTCCCATCTGTAGTACTTATGATTAATTGTTATTCTGAATTAATTACCCCTTTGGATCCAGTATTGAAGAAATAACATCTCAGAAGAAAAAAGTCCGGAGCGGGTTTTTGCAGAACATCTTCGGAGCAGCAAATCAACCATTGATTGGATAGATATTCTGAGTTATTATTATCTTTTTCTTTGTTTAAGAAATTTAACTAGCTATTGCTTTTGAGTTAGAAATTCCGTACATTAAAAAATGTGATTGACTGAAATTGGTGAATGTTAAATTTATTACTCAAGTATCTCTAATACCTCTAACAATTATCGTACACACACACACACACGTACGTATATGTTTGTTTTTAAAAGCATGTGTAGGTTTCTACTTTGGTGGAGAAATCTATGAAATTATCTATAGTACTTCCTTTCGTGCATGAAAGGAGTAGAGTTCAATAATTTTAACTTGTATAGCTGTTGACTGACTGGTATTGTACTGGAAGGGGACAAATATGATAACATATCCAAAGAAGCAAAGAAGACAATGAGCAATATTTAACAATATATAGTTGTTGTGTGTGCTTTCTTTCCCCTTCCTTCTTTTTTCTTCCTTTTTACTTTACTTTATTATTATTATTATTTTTGATAGATTTCCTTCGCTTAAGCTCGTAAATGATACATAAGTAGGCTCCAATTACAAGATTGTCTTGTTAATTACCTTGCAGGAGAATGAATTCCTCCCACAACTTACACTTCAATCTTTCAACGTTATCATTCCCTTCACATATGCATATATGCAACAACTGAACTTCAAGGTATGTATCACCACATTGACTCTACTTAAGGAAATTAGGGTTAACATTGATATTTGATTTCAATATTCAACACTTTCTTTACGAGATGTTATATAGTTATTAAAGTGTCTGCTTGTGTCGATGTGCCTGCTAGGCATTAGAATAGCACATTTGTTCTGGAGGTATAGAAAACACAAAAAGTTACCTTCTAGATATATTATCTTCCATCATTAACTTAACAAGTGTGTATATATGAATATATATAAATGATTTTTTAGTGGTTGCATTTTTCTTTGAATACGAATTAAATAATAGAAATAAGTATATATCTTAGTTACAAATGATAATGTAATTAACACATATGTTGATCACCTGATGTATTACAACCGTCTGATTTATATTACACGGCTATAACAATAATATATAGCAATGAGTAAATATATTTTAAAGTATTGCCTAGTTTTTATATTTTCATTCCCTAATATAAGGGCTAATGAAACGGTTCTTGGCAAGGACAAGATTTAAGGCCATTCCTTCAATCAAAGTTCCATTTCAGCCCTACCATTATGATCACCTGGAAACAACCACCGAAAAGAGACTATTGAAAGTCAAGAAATCACTAGTCAAGATAATGTTATAGTACCCTTAGCAATAATATTATTAGGTATCACCTACTCGTGATAACTTGCACTAGTTTATTTTTTAAAACCATTTACAGATTCATAGTGTCACAATAAAATCTTATATATACATACAAGACTTAAAATGTTGTATATTCTACTTTGTGACCAAGTAAAAAACTTATAAAACATCTGATAAGTTGGTTCGAATCGAAAAAATTTTAGTTTGAACCTAAATTTTTAGTGCATATACATGCTACTTTTTAAGCTGCTCAAAAGTTGGGGAAAGAAGAATCTTGAGCCATGTCATGTGGGGGCAATTCTTGACAAAAGATGTAATGTCATCTGGGAAAAAAGTGGAAGGAATGGGACAACCCATTATTCGTTCATCGAAAAGCTCCACTCGTCCGTAGTACAATGAGATCGTAGCAAATCCATTTCGACTATTAACATGTTTGTATGCATATGAGAAATTAATAATGCATGGTAGACTGATGTCACGAATATATATATATATACGGACGCTTTTATTAGCCACAAGCTAAGTTCCTGCATGAGTTTATTTTGTTTACTTTCCATTTATCAAATGTTTTCTGTGATTTAGAATTTTTATTGGGCCAGATTTTTTCTTTTCCTGCATGTATGGTGATCAGGTTATAGTCGTAATCATAACTTCACTTTCGAGATCGTGCCTGATCTGAATGTTTCTTCTGGAGTGTTGATGATAAACTGGTGTTTGCGGTTTCAAGTACTTGAGAGTTTAATTGAGCATGTGTATGAATGAAATACAAATGATAAAAAAAATTTATTGGCCAAGAAATTAAGGAGATGAAGAAAACTTATAAGCCTAAGATTGATTTGAAGGGTTTTGCTTTTGAGAATTTCTTTTCTCTGTTAGTCTTTGTGTCAATTGTAATCCTAATGCTACCTTTTGCTTTTTTTCTACCAAGTGCATAAATTTTACTAAATGTACCCTTTTTTTTTTTAATTAAGTTGTAATTTTATCAAGCGCCATTATACTTTAAATTTATTTTTGCAAAACCTAAAAGCAAGACTTTAGAAGGGTCAAGTGATACCCGCCTTGTTGCATAACTACCCCGCCTGTTTTGGGGAAGTCATAAGGCGTCATTTTCAAACGGTTCTTTGGACTCCTAGCCCCCTAAGGCGTGGGCTAGCAATGTGGCCTAATTTTCTTCAAGGATGGAGCTGTCTACTCGGGGTTCTTGGTAGGTGTTCGTGGCTTGGTGGAGGGGTTTTGTTGTGGGTTAGTCGGCTTTCACTGATGGCAGCTTGGTGGCACAACATGCAGATCTAGTGGAGAGGCATCTCCTTGCTTCACAGATTGGAGGTTTTGTTTGAGTTTGCGCCGGCATTCCTTCGGTCTTGGGGGTAAGATGGAGCCATGGTGGTGTCATTTTCTTTGGTTAGTAGAAATGGGTAGCAGATTTCCGTTCAGGCTCTCTATGAGTTTTCTGACATGGAGTCTTTATCCTCACTCCACGGTGGCTGGTTTAACATCAGTGTCTTTGTTGTTGACAGTTGCGTCTTACCTATATATTTTATGTCTGTGTTTATCAAATAAAATCGACGGTGTTATTGTCTTTTAGAAGTAACTTGTTTTATATGCTTTCTTCTTTTGTCATTGTAATAATAAAGGTAGTTTCCCCACCTTTTGGCTTAGTCTTTTTTTCTAGTCTGTGAGTTGTTGTCCGTGGCGGTGTTGTGATAGGCCTCGGACTTGTTTAATCGGAGTTGTCCCCCTTCTATAATGGTAAAATTGAAAGAGCCATATTTGTACTCGATTAGTCGTGTGCCTCCTTGGTTTCCTTATATTGGAACTCAGCTCACATATTACTCCTTTGAGCCTTTTCAATCGTACCTATTCCATTCTATTGTCAAAGTTGGGTCGCTATATACGTTGTGGTATTTCACGTCTAAATAAGTGCTTGTATTATTCTAATGTGGAATGCGATGTTTATTTTCAAAGAAAAAAAATCAAGACTTTAGAAGAGTAATTATTGATTTGTGGACTTGATCTACCACGTCATTATCAGTGAGAGAATACACCGCAACATTCAATGTTGCCCTTCATTGTAGGGCACAAAAACATTGCCAACTTCTTGCTGGTAGTGCACCCTGCAAAAGATCACCAAAGTTGTTGGCTAGTTCGTGGATCGTAATTCCTTCACTTGGGTGGGGCAAGCTACAATTTGAGAAATGGAACCAAAGTTTTGGAGGCCGGCCTTGATCATTGCAAATCTGCCATAGCCACCAACGTAAAAACCAAAAGTCAAATCTTGTACAATAAAGTAATATGAGACTCCATAACCTAAATAACTAAAATGTAACGATAATTCTCTTACATACTACCGTTGGCCTTGAAATATTGTAAGTAATGCCCCACTAGCTTTTCAACATGGCAAGAACTCGTTCAATAAAAATTAGAGGTTGCCGTGTTATCTCTGTATCCAAAACTGGCTTTTTTTCTTTCTTTCTTTCTTTCTTTCTTGGCTCATTTTTTTCTTTTTGGGGAACGCAGCTTGGAAGTTTGTTTATATTGGTGATCCGGTACTAAAATGTTCAATATAAATACACAGCCAACCAATAAAACCCATCAACCGTGTCCTTATACAGCTACGGCCTTACTCACCATCTTGGAGATACATGTCAATTGAGTCTTTCTTCTTGTGTTTGGCAGTGTGAAACCTGCAACTATTTTATGCAAATGTAGTCTTTTAGATCGGGTGTGTTTGACAACTCATTTTCAATTATATAATTAGAACTGCTATAGTGTAAAGTTTTTATATACTACAATATATAACAAAAATATATTACAGTATAAAGCTATCACATGTTATAGTAAAATTGCTCTATTTATTAATTCTAACTACATTGCTAAAGACATCGCTAAACACATCGTATTGATGTTCACTTCTTTTCCAATCGATTGGCCTTTAGTATCATTCACGACTTTAATTCTTCTCTCCTAGACCTCATTTTTGTAATGCAATATTTCATTAATTTTGCTCCTCTCTTCCCGTCATTATCTAAATTGAATTTCTTGATCCTCTGGTCATTTTGATCATTAAAAGTGGATGATGCATCATTCACACGTCTCTCATATTGCGACATTTCCAAAGAAAGTTCAGCGGAAAATCCTCTTAAAAATGAGCTAAACCAACATCAATTAACCACACAATCATATTATCAACAAAATAATCCCCTCTAACATAATGAATTATAGATTAACACAATGAATTAGCATATTGTGAAATTGCAAATAATCATTCTTATAATTAGTAAGCATAATCCTAAATTACTTAATAAATTTTAACTTAAATGGTGCTTAGTAAAATTAGTTCTAACCGAACTTTTGGTTGCTATAGCTTCAAAAATTTCAATTCCAACCATATTCCCTGACACCCTATAATCTTAAGCTTGATCAATTAAAGCAATCAGCCTAATGTAAAAAAAAAAAATCTTTAAACAAATCCTAATCTTAATATAATCATCCTAACATTTTCTATAAATTAATCTTAATAAAGAAAGAATCTTTAACCAGATTCCAATCTTCATATTAATCAAACAATCCTATACTCTGTTGCACACCACCGTCACACCTCCTGCACCTGGTAGTGAGCGACGGTAGTGTTTGGGGTTTCTTTTCTTTTTTTTCCCCTCTCGTTTTTTGAAATAGATTCTACAAAAATGTCAAGCGATAATATGAGAAGTGGTATAAGTAAAAGATTTTACTATGGTTTTCAAAAATCACCATTGACATGTTAGCTTTTAAGACAGTTCTTGGGGAATCGTTGCTCAGATTTCACATATGATGGTGCTTTTAGAAGAAAAGAAATAGTCATATTATGTAAAATTTTCAAAATATGGACAATGTCTATGCGGCATTGTTTTGTGCATATTAGATGACAATTTTTAAAAAATCATCATCGTATAGTCTAAAATTCATAGTAGGGATTTTGTTTGAGAATAAATAGATGAGACTTATTTTCCCTCTCCTTACGAGTAGTTTAGATCTATTCCACAAAGGAAAAGCCTTAAAGAACGGGTATTTGATGTTTTTAATTTATAAACTATTGTCATGAGTAAAAGTAACTGAAGAGAATGATGCAACATTACAAATAATTTAACAATCTTAATTACACCGAGCACTAATGTTTTAAGTGCAGCCAATATTTGGTTCCAACCCAGCATTGTACGATTTCTACCAGGTGAAAGGGTGTGATATGTACTTAAAGCTATTGTTGCTTTTGAATGTCGAAAGTTTGTTGTTTGTAGTACTTCCATCCAACATTTGTGGGCTCTTAAAAGTGATTAACGATATAAAGATGGCAATTTTATAAGTGGGAAGCGAAAAAGGCACCGCCGGTGAGTATTTTCCTTTTCAGCTATCAGACGTGTTGAAAACAGTGATTATAATCAGAATTAAAGGTTTCAAAATGTGCACCACACTAATAGGGGCTCTTATAGGAGAAGTCCCCAAAAACAATTCATAAAAATAATATTGGTTTTGTTTATACAGGTTAATGAAACATATGGCATGATTACAATTGTAAAATTAGAATATGGTTCTAACTTATATGATATTCTCCATATGGCTCAAAATAATATCATTCAAACATTTCTTTGAAAGGTAAATTGTATCATGAAATCAAAGAGATACACACACTAATTAACTCTAATGACCTCGTGACATCAAAAAACTTAAACCTGACCCTAGAACGAATCCACCTATATAAGTTTTAATTAAATAGGGTAAAACACGAGTCAAGTTCCAACTAATAGAAACTGAAAAGGTACACTAATAATTGAACACATAGTCGACTCTTTCAATATCACCTCTACATTTGATGGACTACCAAAACACCAATAATACCGAAGTCATTACAATTCCACAAAGAAATAACTCTCGCGCATTGGACACACAATCAAAATTAAAGAGTGGATGACCATTTTAGTTATTTATATAGTATAAAATATGATACATTATCATAATTACTATATAATTATAGCTATTTTTTACAACATTCTAAAAATAGTTTAATATTTAATTTTACCACAACAATCTTATCATGCAGTGTAATTTTTTTTTCTTTATTTGTACATGTGTTTTTGTTGTGAGTATTAAGGGGGTGATCTAATTAAGTGTTCATCCAAAAATTATATTCTATAATATTAATGTGCTGCTTTCCACCAAACCCCACATGGTACATACGAGACATCAATCACCAATAGAATGAAAGAAGAAAAGAAAGAAAGAAAGAAGAATTCAACAGACCCATGTAATGCCATTGACTTGTCGTTTGTCTATTATTGCTTGGCTTAATTAATCTAACTTCTTTTTTATATACATATTTAAGGAGAAGATACTCTTACAGTTGATAGTAGGCTTTGTCAAACGTCCTTGAGGTAAGTGGCTCTTGAGGTTGTCTACATCAGAGATACTCCATTTTCTTCTTAACCAAAAGATATTCCTTTCGAAAAGAAAAATTGTCGAGGTCTTTCTAACTACCTTCTAATTAGGTTAAAATTTGAAAAAGCACAATCATTAAAGGCCAAGGAGAATAGAGATGCACATGACAAGATGGCTTGCCAAATCCATACATAATTACAATAGAAGAAAAAAGGCAAATCTGGCTAATAATTACATTTATGTTTATTATTCCTAGGCTGCTGGCTGCCTTTAACTATAAAACCTTAATTTATTACAAGCTGTAATGTGCTTGCTTGCATGTGTCCAATTGAAACAAAATTTGCGGTGCCAAATGTAATCCAGCTACTATTTCCTTGTTTTTTACCCCTTGTATGTCTTCTTTCTTTAGGGTTAATAAATAAAGTAAAATTTTCTTATGCTGGTAATAGGATCATTACTTGATATTGTTGTTCTAAATTAACGAATACATGCCACAGGATCTTCATTACTTTATGATTTACACATACCATAGACAATTAATACCAATATATATTTTCAATTATTATTATCTTGTTTAAATCAAGGATTTATCGTAAAATCTTTTTACATTTTTATATTTTTGGGTCCCCTAAAATTTCCTGGTAATGATTTTGTAAACTTCCTCATAGAGGACTAGCTAAGGAGTGTAAGGAACGTCGGCCTAAAGTGAGAGAGAGAAAGGAGAGGAGAGGAGAGGAGGTGAAGGAAGTGGAATGTCGGAGTTTCGAGACCGCGTCCGAGTGCATCGGTCGGCCCCTGACCCTAAATTTTGGTCAATACTTGGATTCTAGACCACATTTACATATACCATATATGTTCACGTAGCTAGCTAACTTTGTATACAATCCCGACACACTATATGTTTAGTCATATATACGCGCATGCGTGAACATATGTTCTTAGCATATGACCAAGTCCAAATTGAATTTAGACATACAGATATGTGTCTATTTGTTTTATTGGCAAAAACAAAAAACATTAAGGGGCTGTTTGGTATTGTTTTGAACATAAATGAAAATGTTTTTGTTTTAAAAAATATGAATTTTTTTATAATTGTACTGAGAGTGTTTTTAAAATTTTTGCTTCGAAAAACATACAAAAAAAAATTTAAAAATTTTAAAAACAAAACCAAATGGCGTCTAAGTGTCTATTTCTATATTAATTATAAGTAGCAGTCTCTAAAAGCACACGTGAAACTTCGAAAATTTTAATATGTTTTTTACACTTGTTTTTTTCTGCTGGAAATATTCCGAGGCTCAATATTGTAGACTCAAAAGCAGTTGGGAATGCAATTAATATACGCCGTACGTATTTGCTTACTTACCAGCTGCTGGTAGTACTACGTTAATGCCGACACAAATATAGTTGTGGCCAAATGATATTTATTACGTTCTGCTTGTATTTGTTTGGTATTAACTACGTTTTTTCAAGTCCCCATGGCTCACTTCCCATTCAAACTGGGCTTTTTTCCTCTCTTTTTCTCTCGTCATTTTCACACCCTTTTCACTGACTGAATCAAGGGGACGAAACAAAGTAATTACTCTGCAATTGGTTCCCTCCCAATACATTCTGGTCCCCCTCCCTCGACACTCGCCTGCTTCAATGTTCGCAATTATATAGTTCATCAGTGGCTCTCCACAACTCTACGCGGCGGGTTTTTGGGCCATACCCTAGAATAATTAAGTTCATACATTTGTGTCATATCATGTGATGTATATGGCTCTTCAAATCCCAAACCAGTATCATTAATAGGAAAACAATTTTGGATCAAAAATAAAAGAAAAATTTTAAACGTGCATTTTTTTGTTGTTAAATTCGATTAATAATATGACATTTAGAAAGATGCACGTAGCACTAATTAGGAACGTAATGAAAAACCTACAAGGACTGCCACGAATGTAAAAAATGGCTGTGGCAAACCGAAAATCCAGTGCCACGCCACAAAACTCTTGACTGCGTTGGTACAAAACCAAACCGCCCATGAAGATTTGGGCCTAGTTTGTTAAAACAAGATTTTTTCTTGGTTTGAAATCGAGCTAACTGAGGCCTTTATATTTATTATTAAAGAAAATGAGAAAATAAGTAGATTTTTGAAACTTTTTAAAGTAAACAGTAAGTTTTGAAAATATATATAGAAAATAGCATATTTACAATGTAAATAATTCTTGCTTGCATTTAAAATAAGATGATAAATAAATTATTTACGTCTTGAATTTATTTACTGTGTAAAAAAGAATTATTCACTGTAAACACTAGAGTAAATAAATTATTTACACAATAAATATGATATTTACTACAAATATTTTAAAACTTGATATTTACTACAATTTGTTTTTAAAAGTGATATTTATTACAATTTCTAAATATTTATATTTATATTTCTTGCCTAAGATAATATGTTTGAAAGATTAAAAAACAAAACTTGGTTACTTCCGGTAAACTTTCAGGTAATTACTTTAACTGCTTGATTAGTTTTAGTAAATTGCTTGCTAACTATCATTTGACACCAACGTTAACTAACCAAGCTTTTCCATCTTCAGCTCATTGCTCAATTCCATCTTTCAAAGACCGACCACCTAAAATGACCACTTATTGATCTATATTCAATTGTAATACTAATAAGTAAGATAATCATTAATATTAGACAAGCTTCTTAGAGATGTTTATCCAATCTAATCTAACCTATTTAGTCATGTCATAACTGTTGGGCTTTATCATGACAGGCCTTAACACGTGAAGAGTGTAGACTTTGTGGCCTCTTTTGGTTGGCTCAGGTGTCTTGCCTATCAAGAGCTAAGATGACAACACATCAACTGATAGTGGCTAGCTAGTCAGCGATGATGGTCTCAGCGTTGGGAGTGGCTGAAACAGACTTCTTGGCTCACTTGGTAATAGCCTCGGCCAGGTTATGACTAGACCTTAGCAACCTCTAGGATAGTAGCATCCAAGGGTGAGACCCGTTGTGATTCTGGTTCTGTCGAGTATGAAGACTTTGCCAAGAGGATCTATAAGTGTGCTAGTGATATAGAAGAGGAATGTGAGCAGTTATGGAGGACTTTCCTACATCTGTGTGGTGAGGATATGTGCATTAGGTCGGATGAGATGTTTGAGTAAGTTGGTAAGA
This sequence comes from Artocarpus heterophyllus, assembly GCA_025403435.1. Classification (NCBI taxonomy): domain Eukaryota; kingdom Viridiplantae; phylum Streptophyta; class Magnoliopsida; order Rosales; family Moraceae; genus Artocarpus; species Artocarpus heterophyllus. Next base: position 19,987,246 of record CM046354.1, on the reverse strand, counting down.
CTTTTTGGTCCCTCCAGTGAAGTAGCTTCTAGAGGAAAAGAGTGGGTATTGTCTCTATATCTATTGGGTGGGGTAGTTTAACACTAAAAGAGAGAGTCTAGAGAGAGAATAGGTAGTGAGTCTTTTAATGATGGTTTTGGTGTTTCTTGTCTACGATATTCCCTTGGGCTATAAAACATCATAATTTTGGTAGAGCTTTATGGTATTCCAATGTTCAAAAGATGTGGTGTGTGGATCTTGGTCTTTCTTGGAGCTTTGTTGGAAAATATAAAACTTTGGTTTTTTCGACAAATGATAGCCAATGGTTTGGGTTAGGGTATCACTTCTCCTTAGTGGTTTAGGGTGATGATGATGTCTATGGAAGCTTTGAGTTGTTTGATGGAGGTTTGGGATGGTTGTATGATGGTTAGAGCTTGGTGGGGGTGGAGGTGGTGGTTATGGAGTTTTTGTGGAGGCCAGATTCCCTCCCGAAGAGTGATCATTGGTGGAAAAGACGAGAAAGATGAGGAGAGAGAATGAAGAAGATAGGAGCTATGGTGGTATTAGGATGTTTTTTTGATGATCTTTGGAGGTGGTGGGGGGTTGTTGGTGTTGAGGAGTCTTCTATTTGGGGTGTTTAGTTGTGACAGTTGCTAGACTTAGTTTCACAAAAGAGGCAATAAGGGTAAATCTCCCTTTATGGAAGGATTTCTCTCCATGTTTAAATTTCAAACTATAATATAATATTGGGCTATCAAGAACCTTAATTGCCAACTAACCTAGGAAGCCTACTACAGGTGGCCTACCACGGAGGGATCCTATGTGTGAAGGCTTGTCTTACCTTTGGGCATAGGTCAAATCTTAGAATTGGACCCCTATTGAATTGCTTTTATAAAAGAGGTGATTTGTCTCTTATGCCAGGGGGTCACATGGCCTTGTAATTGGGTTCCCTTGGGTAGATTATTAGACTACTCTAACAGGTGAGCTGATGGGCTGGTACGTCAGGTGAGCTGAATAGGCTTTTTCTAGTATTGGACTAGGGCTTTTAATGGGGTTTTTTGGTTTTGTTTTATTCTAATTCTTGCATACTCATATTATTCTAATTCCAATTAGACTAAAAACCTCTCAAGTGGGTTGAAAGTCTAATCGAAACAAATAAAATGAGCTAATTCATGTTCCTTAGTCACCTAAACAACGACCCACTTAGAGAACCTTGCTTTGTGGCCTGGGTCTAAGCACCTTACCTTTGATCATATCATAAGATATGGGTTGGGCTTGTGCCTTATGAAAAAACGACTATCAACAACAACCAATACAATAAAAGGCTGATTTTTGGAATTTTATCTAATCCAATTCAATTTGATTGAGGTTGATTTGAATTTGATTGAATCAATCAGTTTTAGGCTTGAACCTTTTTGTTGCACTTTGAACCTTTGCCCCTAAATTTGGAGGAGTTTTTTAGGTCCACTGCCACTTTTCTAGTCCATAATTGTACTCACTCCTTTTTTTAATTACACAATATGCGACCATTTTAATTATTCTAATTTTTTTATGCTACAAATTGTACAACAAAATATTTATGCCATAAATTTTGATTTGCTAAAATTCTTATTTATTTCACCTCTTTCATATTAGACTAGGTGCCATAAGGATTAAATGATGTAATAAGCATTAGGAGACATTTAATCAATAAAGAGCTTATTTATTATTTATATATCAAATGTTGTCCTCTTTATTATCATTTCTGTTGAATATATAATAAGCAAACAAAAGTCTGAGACTGTCAGTCTAAACCTTAGAGATCATACATATGATGGATAGATTATACTAAAGACATGAATCTTAAAAATGATAGTCTAAATGATAAGATCCGTAATCGAGGGAATAAAGATAAACGCTTTATTCATGTTAAGATTGTTATGTTGTCTACATCCCTAATGGGAGATGACTTGTCTTGGCCATCGAAGTGGGATTCTGAAAGTAGAAACATTGGTGTATTGTCATAGGTGACAATATATTAGATCGGGATAAAAAGTTGAATTGATTTGATTAATACTTCAATTTTTTAAATCAATTCACTTTTGACAATCATATTTGTTATGTTTTAATCCTAAAATGAAATCAGTGGGCCCATATTCTTGACTTGTGTCTTTTGATATAGCAAAAGGTAACATCCTGATTTGATGATGGTACGCATACTGGTACATTGTAGACATGACTCTTGATTGACGTAAACTCGTTATTCATAGATATGGAATCCATATCTCTTTTACAGAGTAAATGATATTCTGTTATAGGCATTATCCAGTAATTTGAAAACTAGAGCACTCAACTATTTAGATACATAGGTCTAACCAAATGGTATACTATTATAAATAGTAAGTATTCTAATGGTGAGATAATGGAATATAGGATAAAAATAACTGAGAAGGTAAAATAGAGTTTATCATTAAGCCGATTATGAATATCCTATAGGGATGTTACACATTATGATATGTCATAGACTATTAACTTATTGGAGCTTCGTAATTTTATATAGTTCGAGAGTGTAGCTCTAAGTTTTTAATGGAGTGGTGTTAGAGTTGATAATTATAAAATATATATCTGGGATATGTTACTTTATAATTATAGAAGCTTGATCCATATATCTCCATCATATCTCCTTTGCTAGCATATAATAATTCTTGTAAACGATACAACATGTTTTCCCTACATATTGGTGACTTATATTAATTATTAAATTGGCTGAAGTTCTATAGAGTAGATTTATTAATTCATGTTAGTTTACTAGTTGAATTAATTTTGTGAATTAATTTAAGATAAACATGTTGAATTATTTGGATAGTATTTTATTTGACATAGGATTTTTTGTATATGATTGTTCTAATCATATAATTTCTCTGATGAGTTATTTAAATTAAAACTAAGGCTCTATCTAAGATTCCCATGTGCAGTAAGATATTTTGTGATTTCTAAATTATTGCTCGGTCGGCAGGCCAGTAGCCAAGTTCGGTAGGCCAGTGGAGCCAATTTGGCAGACCGATCTCCCAAATCAGAAGGCCAAACATGTGATAATCTAGCCTATTATGCTTTTTGATGCATTTTTCATCAAAAGTTGATCTAGACTGGAATTTTGAAGCTCAATCTGATAGCGATTGACCCTAAATTCGACCACTATATAAAGGAAACTATTTTTCATTGTTCCTTAGATAATTTGAGAAGTAGAGAGTGGGTACTCTAGTGAGAAAAGCTCTTGAACTCCTGAAGAGCTATTGTTCAACATATTGAATCTTAGCTCTAAGTTTTCTCAAGTAGTTAGAAGGAGAGTCACCGGAGGAAAGACTATACGATGTGCGATCACCCGCACTCTAATCATGGAAAGAGAATAGCAAAAAAGACTAGTTGGTTAATGTTCTTCCGAAATGTTATTCTCTATTCAGAATTTTAGCAGTCTTCGGTATACAAAAAGGGTACATAAAATCTTATATTAATTTATGTACTTGGCATATCAAACTTATTATTTTGAAAAGACTTTGATTTAAAAATTTTTAAAATTCTGTTGTGTATTGTTTTCCAACAATTGGTATCAGAGCCATGGTTTTACGGTAATTTTACAGGTTTATGATCATGTTATGTACATAAATTATGTGATCTTATTCTCCTATATACTCGAATTATATTTTTCTAGAGAGTTGGTACTCTAGAGGTTCTAACTAATGTTGTCATGAGATTATGTGGGAGATTTTTGTTAATTAATTATGGTTAATTAAATTTCTGTTATTATATTAATTAATTAATTTTGCCAGTTATAGTTCCTTGGATATTGGAATGTATATCTAGGTTTTTCATGTAATTAGATGGTGGTCTATCATCACCATATGGGATTTATTATTTTAATTTTGGTTTGTAAAATTTTTATTAAAATAATTATTTGAAGTAAAGACGGATCTAAAAGATGGAGATTATTGCAATTCTATGTTTTTTTTTGTGTTTATAAATTTTTATGTTTTTGAATTGTTGAAAAATAAATTAAAAATTGCTTAAAATTATTTTTACAAAAGATTAGAAAAATGTTAGTTCAGCGTCGATCAGCAGGCTGATTACTGAGTACCAACAACCCGATGGTCGCAGACCAACAGGCCGATGATCACAGACCAGGAGACCAATGGTAGGACAAAACCATTCTTTAAAACAGTGTGTTTCTCGGTGTGGTTTTTAATTTTGTTTATTGAGACAATTTTGAGAAATACGAAATTTTATGATAACCACAAAAATAAATTTTTCATCTATGTGAGATTAAAGAATTGAAGACAGACGCCACATGAAGAAAGATATAATAAGAAGATACAATATGAAGAATCGATATATGTTTTGATTGATCTTTTGTATTTTTATTTTCTTTTTACTAGAATAGAACCATGATATTACAGCTATTTATTATATTGTTTGTAGCTTTACATGATGTGCTGCTTATATACATTATAGCATGTTTTACCATATATGTTGATAACATGCCATGTAGAATGGGGAGTGCCGCTTTGTTCATGTATGCTAACATAAAACCTTGAATTTTGAAATATTAAGTGGTAGAAGTTTTTTGACAAAAGGTCCTAAGGCCTCCATTGTTGATCCATAGGTAACACATGGTGGTTCCGACTCCTAGAAAGGAACTTCATCATGTATCGTGTTGGATCTTGGAAGGGAAAATTTATTTTAGTATGATTTATCATTGTACACCCCTAAGTGGTGATTATAAATCAGATAAAATTGTTAAAACAATGGTTACACACTTAAGATTAATTTTATTATTAACCTTGCCTAAGAGCTCTATTAATAAAATTAATGGCCAAAGAAAACAATTATTAGTATATGCTAGATTAGACGAGTCTTAGATGGCATATATTAATCGGAGGAGATCTGTGTTCCTAATTGAATTTGGCAAGTCTCCCCTAGGCAGCTTGTTGAATTCTGAGTTAGGGATTATCATTGTAAGCTAGGTTGTGATTTTTTTGAGATTTTGACACATAAACACATTGTATGCTTATTTGTTTATGTTATCTTACTAAATTGTTATGGAATGTTTGCTTATGTTTAGTATATGATTCTTTATTGTAGATTAAAATTCTAACAATACTTTATCTTCGATACTTGATAAAAATATATTAACTGAAGAGAATTATAATAATTAGAAAAAGACCCTGAATATCGTCCTTTCCTTTGAGAAGCTGAAATTTGTGCTAACCACACTGTGTCCTCCTAAGCCTACCAGCGAATCCTCTAACAAGCAAATCTAAGCATGTGATTGCTAGAAGAATGCTTATTATCAAGCTCATTGTTACATTATGATTAGCATGAATAATGAGCTACAGGCTCAATATGAGGATTATGAGAGTACTAGGCAAATCTTGGAAAATCTGGAAGACATGTTTGGAGGCTAAGCCCTAACGAAACAGAAACGGGCTCTTCGCTCAACTGCAAACAAATGCTGAGGACTCTTGTGAATGAGCATATCCTGTTAGTCATGGGTTACCTCGCTAAGACTCAAACACATTGAGCTAACATTGATGCTGAGTCATAGATAATTATAGTCTTTAAGACTCTTTCTAAGGAATTCATCCCATTTAGAGCTTCATATAACTTGAGTAATAGACAAAATGTGACCTTAACTGAGCTGATGAAACAATTATAAGAGTTCAAGAATCTGATCAGGGAAGCTTTAGCTAGTGGCAAGGTAACTTATCGGTTGTATTTGGTTCAATCCTAACGCTAGGAATGGAAAGAAGCAAAAGGCTAAGAACAAGAAGTCTTCTGTTACGACAAAAGGCAGGGACAAAAAGAAAATGAAGAGGAACCCAAGAAGCTAAAGTGTTTTTTCTGCGGGAAGATTGGGCACATCAAGAAGAATTGCAAGGACTTCCAATCTAAAAGAGGTAGGTATGAAATTCTGGTTGTTGAGACTTGTTTAGTCAAAGAATCAAGTGACACCTAGTCATAGATTCTAGAGCGACTAATCATGTTTGTGTTTCTCTATAGAGGTTCAAGGAAATGAGAAGTCTACTATATGAGCACTTCATGTTGCAAATGAGCAATGGATCCTTAGTGTTCGCTGAAGCAGTGGGAGATTGTTTTTATGTTCCTAAACTTAAAAGTAATTTAATTTCTATCGCTAGTTTATTTAAATACTCTTATTCAGTTTTTTTAATCATAAAGTTGTGATTTGTAAAAGCAAATCTTTTATCTATAGTGGAGGGATACAAAACAACCTAAATTTTATCAAATCTAAGATGGACTCACTGCTTAACACTGAGGTTAATGATAACTCTAATAAGACTTATCTTTGGCACTTGTGATTGGGTCATATTCACCTAAGTAAGATTCAAAATTTGGTAAGGGATGGACCTTTAAGTCATTTAGAGGTGGAATCTATACTCCAATGTGAATCGTGTTTGGAGGCAAAATGACCAAAAGACCATTCAGGTCTAAAGGCAATCGAGCCGAAGGGGTTTTAGAACTTATGCATAGTGATGTTTATAGTCCCATGAACATCAAGGCACGTGGAGGGTATGAGTATTTTGTCACTTTTATTGATGATTACTCAAGATATGGGTATGTCTAATAATGCATCATAAGAGCAAGACTTTTGACAAGTTTAGGGAGTTTCGAGCTAAAGTGGAGAAATAATTAGGTAAACCCATAAAGGCACTTTGATCCGATTGAGGTGGAGAATACCTCTCCAATGAGTTATTAAGATACTTATTAGAGAAAAGGATTTTATCCCATTTGACTGCACTAGGCACTCCACAACAGAATGACATAGTTGAGAGAAGGAATAGGACTTTGTTGGACAGGTTAAGTCCATGATGAGTTATTCAATGTTATCTTTATCCTTTTAGAATATGCACTACAAACTGCATGTTATCTTTTAAACCATGTGTCAAAATCGATTCTTAAAAGTCCTCATGAGTTGTGGATGGATAAGAAGACATCTTTAAACCATATTTGTATAGGGGGATGTCCTACTCATGTTATGTACAAGGAAGCGAATAAGTTGGAAACATATTTGGAAGTTTGTGCATTTGTGGGATATCCAAAATGGACTAAATGGGCTTTTTTAATAACCTAAAAAAAATAAAGTCATAGTTTCAACGAATGAAACTTTCCTTGAGGAAAATTACATAAACAACTTTAAGTCTAGTAGTAATGTAGTACTCGAGAAGTTAGCTAGTGATTTGATCATTCCGAGAGTTTCGATTGAAACCAATCCAATCAGTGTAGAAAAATAGACCAAACAATAGCCTAAGGAGCTTTGACGTAGTGGAAGGATCGGGCATCAACCTAAGAAGTATATGTTCAATGATGAAGCCTACTTAACTAAACTGGTTGAACATAATAGGGATCCTTATACTTACACAGAGGCTATGGAGGATGTTGATTCCAAGCTCTAGACAGAAGCTATGAACACTAAGATGAAGTCTATGAAGACTAATCAAGTTTGAGAGTTTATGGACCTTCCTAAAAGGGTAAAACTCATAAGGTTTAACTGGGCCTACAAGAGAAATAGAGGAGCAGATGGAAAAGTTAAAACCTATAAGGCTAGACTGTTAGCAAAGGGATACACATAAAAGAAAGGAATCGATTATGAGAAAACCTTTTTGCCTATAGCCATGCTTAAGCCCATCAAATTCTCTTGTCCATAGTTGCTGCTTCTGACTATGAGATTTGACAAATGTATGTCAAGATGGCCGTTTTGAATGGCTATCTTGATAAGACTATATATATGGTATAGCCAAACGGGTTCAAAGCTAAGAGTCAATAGAGTAATGTCTGTAAGCTGGTAAAGTTTATTTATAGACTTAAGCAAGCTTCCCATTCTTAGAACATAAGATTTGATTCAAGTAATCAAGACTTATGGGTTCGTATAAAACATGGACAAACCATGTGTTTACAAACACATCAAGATGAGAAGATAGTTTTTCTATCGCTTTATGTAGATGACATTTTGCTTATTGACAATGACATTGGGGCATTTTTTTCGATCAAATTATGGCTGACTAAGCAATTTTGACATGAAGGAATTAGGTAAAGCTAATTATATTCTAGGTATTCAAATCTTTCAATATAGGAAGAATAAAAACGAAGCTTTATCCCCAGCAACCTACATAGATAAAATTCTCGAGAAGTATACAATGCAAAATTCTAAGAAAGGTAGTCAACCATCTAGGTCTTAAATTACTCTTTTTAAGAAAGACTCTTCAAAGTCTGATGAAGAAAAAGAACACATGAAGAAGGTGCCTTATAGATTGACAGTAGGTAGTCTCATGTATGGCATGCTTTACAGTCGACCGAACATTTGTTATACGGTCGGGATAATGAGTAAATTTCAGTCAGATATAGGACCAAATTATTGGGTTATAGTCAAGCATATTTTCAAGTTTCTAAGAAGGACTAGATGTTATATGTTGTGTATTCTAGTGAGAATCTAATACCTTTGAATATACTTGTTAGACATGTGTGCCCTAAGGAGTAAAAATGTAATAAGTTTTTGGAGACATTTTTACCAATAAAGAATTTATTTATTGTTTATAATCAAATCTTGTCCTCTTTATGTTCATATTTGTTGAATGTATGTTAAGCAAATAAAAGTCTGAGATTGTCGATCTAAACCTTTAAGAATTGGGCATATGATGGACAGATTATATGGAAGGCATAATTCTTAAGGTGACGGTTTAAATCATAAGATTCGTAATCGAGGGAATAAAGTTGGGCACTTTATTCATGTAAAGATTGGTATGTTGTCCATATCCCTATTGTGAGATGGTTTGTCTTGACCATCGAAGGTAGACTCTATAAATAGAAACATTGGCACATTGTCATAGGTGATGATGTGTTGGATCGGGACATAAAGTGAATTGATTTGAATTAATAATTCTATCTCCGTAAATCGATTCACTTTAGACAATCATTTGTATTGTATCTTAATCTTGAGATGAATAGTAGGCCCGTTGTCTTGACTTGTGTCTTTTGATGTACCAAAGGGTGACACCCACATCTTAATAGTGGTATGCATGCTGGTACGTTAGAGGCATGACTCTTGATAGCATAGACCTGTTATTTATAGATATGGAATTCATAGCTCCTCTTTAGAAGTAGTAATATCCTCTTATATGCGTTATCCTATAATTGAAAAATTGGAGCGCCCAACTATTTAGATACATAAGTGTAACTGAATGGTATACTATCTTTGGATGGTAAGTTTTCTGATAGTGAGATAATGGAATGTAAGATAAAAATAATCGGGAAGGTCAGATAGAACTTGCCCTTAAGCCGGTTATGGATAATCCTATAGGGATACGATACACTATGATATGTCATGGAGACTTAGCTATACGGGCTTCGTAATTCTATGTAGTTCGAGAGTGTAGCTCCAAGCTTTTAGTGGAGTAGTGTTAGAGTTGATAATTATGAAATGTATATCTGGGATATTGGGTTTTATAATTATCAGGAGCTTGAACTGTATAGGTCCATTTGGTCCCCTTTGTTTGCTCACAACATCCTGTAACGATACGACATGCTTTTCTAATAATTGGTGACTTATGCCAGATTTATTAGATTGGTTGAAATTCAAAAGAATCAAATAATTCTTGTATGTTTATTGGTTGAATTAATTTTGTGATAAAATTAAATCAAGATAATCTTGTTGAATTATTGGGATCGGATAATTCTTGTCTGTTTATCAGTTGATTTAATTTTAAATAAATTAAATCAAGATAAACTTGTATAATTATTAGGAATTCATTTATTTTCTTACAGATTATCTAGATAAAGTTGTTTAAATTAGATAACTTCTCTATTGGGTTATTTGAATTAAAACTGTGACTTTATCCTATAGAATATCGGGTAGAAAATAAAAGATTTGCTAAGATTTTTTATCGACAGTTCGGCATGCCGATCCTCATGTTCGGCCTAGCAATTGGGCAAGTTCGGCCTGCCGATTAGGTAGATTGGCCTACCGATGCGCGATAAAAAGATCATGTGTTTTCACTCAGATTTCATCAGATATTGATCCTAATTTGATTCTGATTCAAAATTTTAAGTCCTTATCTGATAAGGACTGACCCTAGACCCAATCTCTATAAATAGGGAGTAAGTCTCATAAGTTATTTAGATCAATTGAGAGATTAAGAGTGATGCTCTGCTGGTAAGAATATGAAACTCTCTAAGAGCTCTTATTTACAAATCACAAACACTAGCTTTGGGTTCTCTCAATTGGTTGGAAAGAGAGACGCTTGGAGGAAGAGCTGTACGTGTGAGCCCACACTCACTCCAATCGTGGATAGAGAATAGCAAAGAAGATCAGTTGGTTGAGGCTCTTCTAGAATGCTACTTCTCTTCAAGGATTGCAGGAGTTCTTCAGCATTCAAAGGTTAGTAAGATCTGGTTAATTTATGCATATAGCATGTCAAACTTGTGTTTTGGAAAATACTTTAACATAAATTTTTTAAAATTCCACTGCGTACTATTTTTCCAACAATACTGACTCGAATTTCCAATCCTGTCTAGATTCAAGAAGATCAACTTCAAGTTTTGTGTTAACTTTAGGAGGAGGCGTTATTGTTTGGAGAAGTGTCAAGCAAGTTTTGTGTTTACATTGTGAAGAGGGGCTCTCTAAAACCGAGCTGATGCCTCGATATTTATAGGCAAAGTTCGCCTACTATTTACAAATTTTTAAACATTTCTCACTGTAGCTCAGTTGAAAAATTCGAAGAGAATCTCACATTTTCTCTTTTTTTTCTTTTTCCACGGTAAGATTCACTCTTGTGTGTGTGAATTTAGGTTTGGAATCTACTGCTGCAATGCGATAGGAGGCACTCAAATGAGACAATTTGCCCACTGAAAACGCGATCTAACGGTCTGAAATCACATGTAATAATGGGCCAAAAGTGGGGTTAGTAGGCTATGTATGTTGCCCGTTGGATCAGTCTGAGTATGCAGATCTGATGGACGAAAGAATGAGAATATGCGGACACAAGCACACGTGATCCGGTGCTGTCTAAACTATCATTTGATGCGCGTGAGACTTGTCAACGCATGTGGTACACGTGCCAATCAGACTATAACGCGTGGATTCCACTATTGATGCGACGTTGACGGGCTCTTGACGTCAGACACGCGGATGGCTTGGTTCGATTTAGCAGTGAATCCGATGGTCTAAATCTCACCACATGTCCCATTAATTTTGAAATTGAAATTTCTAATAGTTTTTGATGCATTTGATGTCCAATTTTGTTTGTTTTGGTGTCGTTTTCCTTCATTTTTTCTCCAAATTTCAAATCTAAAATTTACAAACACACTAAAATTAATTATTTTACAAACAAAATAATTATTAAAAATATTTATTTTACATTATGACACACAAAATTAATAACAAACTTATAAAAGTTTTAGTCTTACAAACTCAAAACACACTATCAAACACATTAAAACTCAAAATAAAATAACCGCTTATTTTTTTTTACAGTTTTGACTATTTATAAACTAAACACATATTTAACACACCAAAATGACTCTAAAAATTTCAAAAATATTATTAAACATAAAAACACACTAAAAATACATTTTTAAACACATTTTAACACTAAGACACAAAAATATTGTTTATCACTAAATTGCTATAAATAAAGAGTTTTACAAGAAATATTAATGCAAAATAGTTGATTTTAACATTAAGAAAAGTGCATTTCTAAGTCTCATCACACCCTTCAACCAGCTTATTACTAGTCCCGAGCAATTAAAGTGACAAAACTTACAACAGACAAAAGGTTTTGATTTTTAAAAAAAAAAACTGGTGATTCCTCACCGATTTTCCTCAAGGATTATCTCATATTCATGCCTCAAATAAAAATGTAAATATTAGTTAAGTTATGATTTATTTCTAAAGTATGTCAAATATTTAAGATGAATTTTCCTGTGTGTGTGTAAATTTCTATTGCTAATCAATGCATATTAATCAGATAACTTTACATTAATATAACCTAATTTATTTAAATAAACTCTTATAAATTTGTTTGTCACCTCTCCCTCTCTCCATTAATGTAGAATAACACCTTGTTAAAGACTTTTAGGACTTTATTCAGCTTGTAATGTAAGGCTTGGGTCAAAGGTAGGATGGAAGTTATATTTGAGGCTCAGTTCACCCATAAGACACTTACAAAAATCCCAAACCTTTAAAATGTACAATCTAATTCCCAAAGTTTACAATCCCAAACTCGAAATGAAATATCTTTTGTCAACCACTTTTTATTTAACTTTCTTTTTTTCATCATTTTTTTCTTCTTTTTCTTCTTTTTTTTTGTTTATTAAAATACAAAATAACTAAAGATTTACAACATAACACACTTAAAAAGTAAATAAAATTACATATTTTAAAAATGTAGCAAATATTCTTAACCCACCCCAACCTCCCATAATATTTGCATAAACCCGATTACACTTGAAGGAAAAAATGCCTTATGAATGAAAGGTAAAAGAAAAGGATTATGAACTTATTAAAAAGGCTAGGCTAAATATTTGGTTAACAAATAAAAATTGGAAATATTAAGCTCAATAGGGTAACTAAGGACATAGAATATATTTACGTAAGCTTAAAAGGCTCAAATGTTCCAAAGATGACCTAAATTATATCTATAACTTAGTGTTATCTAAGATTTAGTCTCAAGAGGGATTTAAACAAGTTATAAGATTTTATAAAAATAAACCAAATTATATTAACATAAATAGTCTCTAAATTAATATAACAAATCATAGTGCAAGATTAAGTGTTTCAAATTTTGGGAAAATTTAAATCTAAATATAAGGCAAACTAAAGAAACTAACATAAACTTGAATAATATTTAAAATTTACCTTAAGTCAAGAAAATGCTATAATCTTGATATTGTCATTAGACAGGAGGCAAATCACTAAAAAAAAATATTTTTAGATTTTTGGAAAAAAAATTTATTTTGATTTATTTTTAATTTTTTTAGTTTTTTTAACAATCAAATGCAATGCAAACACATAGTTTTTACAATCATGTAGAAATACGTTTTAAGAATACTAGTTACTCTATTACTCAACTATTTCTACCAAGGTGAAGATGCATTTCAAGAATATTAAGTATTCCTTACCTCAGCCATCTTCAAACTTGCATGCTACAAAAGAAAGATGCAAAGATGAGAATTTACAAACACAAAGGACTTTATTTCAGACCATTATCGAGACGCATTTCAAGACAAATCCTTCACTGAGCCATTTCGACCTAGGAACACATGAATCTTAAAGTGTTACAAATAGCACATCTTTTATTTTTAAAGTTTTTTTTCGATTGGTTTTTAAAACTAATCCTAGATTCAATCACCAAAAAAAAAAAAAATCGCACAACCCTCTCCCCCAACCTAAATTGAACACTATCCCCAATGTTTAACAAGATTAAACAAGAAGAGTAACAACATATATTTACAGGAGCAGTTATTCAAAAACACAAACATAAGCATAAACAATAATGCTGTAGGTAAAACTAAAAGAGATAGAGTTTAGAGAGAAACATCCAAATCTCATTTGCACTTTCCGTAGAACTTTGATGTTGTAGTGTCCGCCTCAAGATCAATGACTTGCATTTTTTTGAGCAATTCCTCTACAGTAGGGGCAGAGATAAAAATCTTTCTTCCGGACTCCTCAAGAAACCTTTGTTCCACAACACGATCTAAAAAAACTAAGGAAACTATCAAAGTAACCATTTATATTTAACAAACCAACAGGTTTAGAGTGTAGTCCTAACAATTTCTAACTAGCAATGGCAAAAAGTTCTTCTAGAGTTCCTAAACCTCCCGATAAAGCAATAAAAGCATTAGAAACAAACTTTTTGTCTCTTATTCGCTCAGGCATACTTGCGACTATTTTTTCAACACCAATGGCAGGACCACATAAATGACTTTGAGCAAAGACACTTGGAATAATACGTAAAGCTCCAGTACCTCCAGAACGACTTCCAGCAGCAACAGTACCCATAAGACCTAGACTACCTCCTCTATAGACCAAATCTATCTTTTCCTTAGCCAAGACAAAACCTAAATGAAATGCAGCTTCTATGCAATCAATACATTTTCCTAATTTAGAACCGCAAAACACACAAATATTGTTGAACTTTAAAGATGACTGGGATGAGGAATCCATAATAATTACTAAGACTAAGTCTCTTTTTTTTTTTAGGCCAACTCTATCTTACAAATCCACGGTGAGGAAAACTTAAGAACTAAAGGGATTTTATACACACCTAAGGAGAACATTAGGTATAATTAGGTAAAAACAACTACGATAACAGGTAAGGACATATAGATAAATGTGACACAACTATTGAACTTTTTGAAAATTTTTACCCTACAAAACTATTTAACTTTTGACAAACAAGACAATATTGTACAACTTTTGACAAATGGGACTAAATTTTAAAAATCGAGGCAAAGCTTATCTTACACGACACACAAAATACCTACTAAAGAAAATTATGCATCTGACAAAAGAAGAAAAGTCAAAATATTATTATTAAAAGATAAACAGTACAATCACAATTATTAAACAACTACTGTATAAATCACACAAAAATGAAAATCTTTTTGTTGATGAAATTTTATTCGAGAATGAGTTAAAGAAAACTTATGTTCATCAAAACGTGTTTCCAGAAATTCCATTACTCAGCCGTTCTGATGATTTTTTATTAAAACCATGATCATATCTCGAATAAATTTTCAACATTTTTTTTTATTTTTTTTAATTTTTTATGATCTTTTAATTTTTTATGATTTTTTTAACACAACAAACATACAAAGAAATAAAGAAAAATACTTTAAAGACCTTGTTATGAAGTAAAAGGATCTTGAGTCTACTTTCCATCTAACATTCTTGCAAACTGAACAACAGTTGGGTCTTTTAGTGTTAGATTCCTAAGACGTTCCTTTTCTGCATGAAATTGAGGCCAAAGTTGTATCATAGCCCCCCAAATGTATCCACTTAGATAGGACTCAAGAGAAACTCAAAGATCTTCTAAGTTCTCATTCCTAAGACCATTTTTACATAATTGAATTTTATCTTCACTATTTCTAAATACGAGACCAAGTGAGGGACATTTACTAGAACAAGTTTGACGAGAACATTTATGACATTTTTATTCCGTATAACGAGCTCTTCTTTTTCTAGCACATAGACTTGTACCCATACTAGGCAAACCTACATTATTTACATCACTTGGATAAACAAGACCTTCTATTTATATCTTAAAATCAGTAGGAAGCTTAAAACGTGAAAGTACCCAAAGACGAGTGACTCTAGTTTTGTACTTCTTTTTTTTTCTCTTTGAGAAAGTAAAGGGAAATATTTCTTTAAGTGCTCATATTTCGATCCATGATTAAGAAATTGAGATTCTTGAGAGTGAATTAAAAGCTTTAAGAGAGATTTTGAGAGAGAATTGAGAAGATTTTTGTGAAAGTAGAAGAAAAGGAGATTAAATTTTTTCTGAAAAAAGTGTTTGAAAGATCAAAGAACTTTGAAAGAGTTTTGGAGAATTTCTAGGAATTTGAGCGAGAAGACAAAGAGAATTCAAGAGAGAGAATGAGAAATTTAGAGAAGGAAAGAACAAATATTTTTGAGCTTAAATGCATAGTAACAGATTTTATAGAAAAAGGGTGGATTACTGTTTAGACACGGGGAAGACTGTACAGACACATGTGACACATTACACAATGATAATGGGCTAAACTAAAAATGGGCTAAAGAAAAGTAACCTAACAAATTACTAAGAAATGAAAAAAAATTTGTGTTTTTGAATTTTTGAATTTTTATGTTTTTTTTAAGTATCTACAAAAGTCAAAAATTCAAAAAAATTCATTGAAAATCATTTCATTAAAATGCGTTTCTAGAGGTTGTTGATACAAAAATACCAACTAATCATGTTAATTATAACCTTCATAATTTCTGCCATTTTAATGAATTTTTAAAATTATTTTTCTGATTTTTAAGAAAAACAAAGAAAGTAAAGATACAACATACCAAAACAAAAATATAAAGATAATTCAAATATTAATTTATAACTATGATTTCAGTTTCAGAATCGGAATCGGAATCGGAATCATCAATGTTGATGACTGTTAGAAGAGTTGCTCTGAACCTTCCCAAAAGATAACACTCTGAAAAAGTTAAGTTGCCAGCTGCTGCAAAGAACCTTTGCTGAAATTCTTCTTCATTCATGAGATCATCCATAGTGTCACCCATCACCTCATCCTCGGGTTCTTCTTCAAAAACTTCATTTTCACATTCAGCTTCAAAACTTGAATTTCCAGCTTCAAGAGATTGGTCAACAAAAACATTCATAGGATGGTTATTAACTTTGGGTGGGACATTTGAATCAAAAGAATTAGCCAAATCAACCAAAGGATCAACAAACGTTCTAGAAGTACTGCTTTCAACAAAGTTCGCTTCACACTTTCCAGAGGGTGATTGTGCCATCTTAAAACATTGAATTCTGAAATCATATTCCCAAAAGACAATTTTAGTATTCCATTTCTACAAGTAATTAAAGCATTAGAAGTGGCAAGAAATGGATGATCTAAAATGACAGGAATTTGAACATTTGAATTCACAATAGGTTGTGTATCCAAAGCAATAAAATCTACTAGGTAGTAAAATTTATCAATTTGGACTAACACATCCTCAACAAAACCTCTTGGAACTTTTACAAATCGATCAGCTAATTAAAGTGTGACAGAAGTTGGCTTCAGTTCACCTAAACCTAATTGTTGATAGACAGAATAAGGTACAAGGTTGACACTAGCACCAAGGTCTAACTAACCATGTTCAATTTGAGTATTTTTTATGATACAAGAAATTGTAGACAATCAGGATCTTTGTGTTTCAATGATGAATCATGTTGAATGATGGAACTAACATTCTCAGCTAAAATTGCAGTATTTCAATGATGAATCATGTTGAATGATACAAGAAATTATGCTTCCTTTTAATTATACAATAATCTTTTAAAAATTTAACATAAGATGGGACTTGTTTGATTGCATCTAAAAGTGGAATGTTAATTTTGACTTGTTTGAAAAGTTCAAAAATTTTAGCATTTTTGTCAAACTTCTCTTTTGAAAGCAAAGCTTGAGGAAATGGGACCTTTGGAACAAATTTTTCTTTTGAAACACTCTTTTCTTTTTCAAAATTTTCCTCATCGCTATTAATTTTTTCATCACTTTTCACAGGTGAATTAACCTTTTGATCTTTTGAAAGATTAGTTTTATCAATAGCTTTTCCACTTCGAAGAGTTGTGACAAAATTAATAGTTTCTTGTTGTGATGGTGAACTAAAAGAGGCAACTTTATTTATAGATAGATAATGTATAGGTTGAGCAAGAAATTTGCCTTTTTCTTAAATGCGCATTGAAGAAGTGAGTTTAAAAATAGACTCTTTAATTTCATGAATATCCTTAGAAGTGTCAGTATTATGAACTTCCTATTTTTGAATGAATGATTTTTGAGCTTGAATGAAAGATTGCAAAGTGTCTTCAAGAGTTTTGACTTGAGAATGAAGGTTTTTAGAAAAATTTTGTGGAGGCCTTTGACAATTTTGAGAATTTGATGGAAACTATGGATTTTGAGATTCTTGTAGAAATGGTGGACAACCTTGAGAATTTTGTGGTGGAACTAGTGGTGGTAATTGAAATTGCTATTGTGGTTGATCATTTCTCCAATTGAAATTGGGATGCCTTCTCTATTGTGAATTGTATGTATCAAAATGTGGGGATGGAAACGGCTTTCTAACTGGGTCCAATTGATTTGAGTGATTCACCTATTCATAGGACTCTTCCTTCAAAATTGGGCATTCATAAGTTGAGTGTCCTAGAGTTTAGATGCTACACAAAATTTCAATTTTAGGTTCTTGGACATTGCTACATTCCATGGCTTCAATCTTTTTAGCCAAACATGCAAATTTAGCATTTAGATCATTTTCTTGACTGAGTTAATGAACACCTCTTTGAGCATTAGCAAGATTAGATCTAATTGAGCCTTCAAAATTACTATGTTGCCAATATTGAGAGTTTTCAGCTAAGTTATCAAGAAAATCTAACGCTTTATTAGGTTCCTTGTCAAGGAATTCTCCATTATACATTGTTTCAACAAATTGATAGGTTTTAGGAGTTAAACCTTCATAAAAGAAACTAATGTAATGCCATTTTTCAAAACCATGATGTGGGCACGAATTCAATATATCCTTAGATCATTCCCAACATTGGAAATAAACTTCCTTAACATTTTGGGAAAAAAATTGAATTTGTTTTTTCAAAGCATTGGTTTTATGAGTTGGAAGGAATTTTTTTAGAAATTCAGTTTACATCTCTTGCCATGTACTTATTGACCTAGGTTTTAAAGAATTAAACCAAGTTTTAGCTTTGTCTTTTTAAAAAAAAGGAAAAAGCTTACGCTTAACAATTTCATTTGAAACTTCCTGGTCAGTGAAGGTAGCACAAACATCTTCAAACTCTCTAAGGTGCAAATATGGGTTTTCAGATTCTAAGCCATGAAAATTAGGAAGCAAGTTGATCATTTCAAGTTTAAACCTAAAGTCATGGGCATTGAGAGGAAAAACCAAACATGATGGAGTAGATTCACGAGGTGGTTGCAAATAATCTCTCATTGAATGACAGGATTGATAATTTGTTGATTACCAATATTTTCATTGTAAATACTTTCATCATCAGCCATTTTTGGTGAATTTGAAAACACAACAGAGACTAAATGTGGTTCTACTCTTTTCCTAATTAACCTAATAATTTTAGACTCAAAAGACAAAATTGGCATACAAATTATTTAAATATTTACAAAATTTTATAGACAGATACTAAGATTTTCTTTACTCAGGGAGAATAAAGTAGTAAATGAAAAGTATCTGCCTTATTGATTTTGTATAATTTGAGAATTTTATTTTTCAAGAATGTCGCCAAGAAATATTAGTGGTGCTAAGGCTCCATAAAAATCAATCTCTTGTCAGAACCACGTTCCTAGAATGACTGGTGTTGGGAGAATCTCCAAAAGTGAACTATGTTGGAAAAATAGTACGCAGTGAAATTTTAAAAATTTTATATTAGAGTATTTTCCAAAACACAAGTTTGACATACTATATGCATAAATTAACCAGATCTTACTAACCTTTGATTACCGGAGAACCCTCACAAAACGTGATAAGAAGTAACATTCTAGAAGAGCCTCAACCAACTGGTCTTCTTTGCTATTCTCTATCCACGATTAGAGTGAGTATGGGCTCACACGTACAGCTCTTCCACTAGGTGACTCTCCTTCCAACCAATTGAGAAAACCCAAAGCTAGTGTTCGTGATTTATGAACAAGAGCTCTCAGGAAGTTTCCAGATTCTCACCAACAGAGTATCACTCTTAATCTCTCAATTGATCTTAATAACTTATGTGACTTACTCCCTATTTATAGAGGTAGGGTTTAGGGTCAGTCCTTATTAGATTTGGTCTCAAAATTCGAATCAGAATTAAATTCATATCCATATCTGATAAGATCTGCGTAAAAACGCGTGATCGTATCCTTCGCTCATTGGCAGGCCGAACTGCATAATCAGTAGGCTAAACACGCCCATCGGTAGGCCAAACATGTGGATCGGCATACCAAACTGGCAAAAAAAAAATCTCAGCGAATCTTTTATTTTCCACCCGAGATTCAATAGGATAAAGTCTCAGTTATAATTCAAATAACCTAATAGAAAAGTTATCTGATTAAAACAACTTTATCTAGATAATCTCTAGGAAAATAAATCAATTTCTAATAATTCTAGAAATTTCTCTTGATCTAATTTATTCAAAATTAAATCAACCGATAAACAGACAAGAATTATCTGATCCCAATAATTCAACAAGTTTATCTTGAATCAATTTTATTACAAAAATAATTCAACCGATAAATAGACATGAATTATCTTATTCTTCTAAATTTTAACCAATTTGATAAATCTGACATAAGTCATCAATTATTAGAAAAGCACGCCGTATCGTTACAGGATGTTATGAGCTAGCAAAGGGGATCAAATGGACCTATATAGTTTAAGCTCCTGATAATTACGAAACCCCATATCCCGGATATACATTTCATAATTATCAACTCCAACGCTACTCTACTAAAAGCTTGGAGCTGCACTCTCAAACTACATAGAATTACGAAGCTTGTATAGCTAAGTCTCCATGACATATCATAGTGTATCGTATCACCATATGATTATCAATAATAGGCTTAAGGACAAGTTTTGTCTTACCTTCTCAATTATTTTTATCTTACGTTCCATTATCTTACCATCGCAAAACTTACCATCCAAATACTATATACCATTTGGTTACACTTATGTATCCAAATGGTTGAGCGCTCCAGTTTTTCAATTACAGGATCATGCATATAAGAAGATATCATTACTCCTAAAGTAGAGCTATGGATTCTATATCTATGAATAATAAGTCTACGCTATCAAAAGTCATGCCTCTAACCGACCAGCATGCATACCACTATTAAGATATGGGTGTCACCTTTTGGTACATCAAAAGAAACAAGTCAAGACAATGGGCCCACTATTCATCTCAAGATTAAGATACAATACAAATGATTGTCTAAAGTGAATCAATTTGCTGAGACAGAATTATTAATCCAAATCAATTCACTTTATGTCCCGATCTAACACATTGTCACCTATGACAACATACCAATGTTTCTACTCACGGAATCCACCTCCGATGGTCAAGACAAACCATCTCCCAATAGGGATATAGACAACATAACAATCTTTACATGAATAAAGCGTCCAACTTTATTCCCTCGATTGCAGGTCTTATGATTTAGACCATCATCTTAAGAATCGTGTCTTCCACATAATCTGTCCATCATATGCCCAATTCTTGAGGTTTAGACTGACAGTCTCAGACTATTATTTGCTTAATATACATTCAATAAATATGAACGTAAAGAGGACAAGATTTGGTATATAAACAATAAATAAATTCTTTATTGATAAAAATGTCTCCAAAAACTTATTACATTTTTAACTCCTTAGGGCATACATGTCTAATAATCTCCCACTTGCACTAAGTGAGTAAATATGACAAATCTTGCATCCCCATAGCTTCCATATGCCTCTCAAAGATTGTCCCAGTAAGTGTCTTCATAAATGGATCAGTTAAATTGTCCTCTGACACGATCTTGCACACCATGACATGCCTGCCCTCAACGAAGTCCTTTATCACATGATACTTTCGATCAATATGCTTACTCTTCTTATGAAATCTTGGCTCCTTAGCATTAGCTACCACCGTACTGTTATTACACTATAGTGATACCACCTTATCCATAACAAGAACTACCTCAAGATCCCCAAGGAACTTACGGAGCCACACTGCTTCTTTCGAAGCATCACTAGCTGTCACATACTCGGCCTCAATCGTTGAATCCAAAGTACAATCTTGCTTGACACTTCTCCAACTGATGGCACCGTCGCCCAGAGTAAACACAAAACCCAAAGTCGATTTCCTAGAATCCAAACAGGATTGAAAATCTGAGTCAGTATATCCTAGAGGAGTCAAGTCCTCACCCGAATATACAAGCATATACCCTCGAGTCCTTCTCAGGTACTTGAAAATATGCTTTATCGCAACCCAATGGTTCGGTCCTAGATCCGCCTGAAATCGACTTACAATCCCGACCGCATAACTAATATCTAGTCGTGTACAAAGCATGGCATACATGAGACTACCCACTGCCGAAGCATAAGGCACCTTCTTCATGTATTCTCTTTCTTCATAAGACTTTGAAGAGTCTTTCTTAGAAAGAGTAATTCCAAACCTAGATGGTTGCCCACCTTTCTTGGAATCCTGCATTGCAAACCTCCTGAGAATTTTATCTATGTAGCCGGCCTGGGACAAAGCTATCATTTTGTTCTTCCTATCCCGAAAGATCTGGATACCGAGAACAAAATTAGCCTCATCCAAGTCCTTCATGTCAAACTACTTGGTCAACCATAATTTCACCAATGACAATTCCCCAATGTCATTGCCAATTAGCAGAATGTCATCTACATAGAGCAATAGAAAAACCACCTTCTCATCCTTAATGTGTTTGTAAACACATGGCTCATCCACATTTTGTGAGAACCCATAAGTCTTGATCACCTGATCAAATCTTATGTTCCAAGAACGGGAAGCCTGCTTAAGTCCATAAATTGACTTTAGCAGCTTACAAACCTTACCCTCTTGACCCTTGACCTTGAACCTGTCTGGTTGTTCCATATAAATGGACTCATCAAGATAGCCATTTAGAAAAGTCGTCTTGACATCCATCTGCCAAATCTCGTAGTCAAGAGCGGCAGCTATGGACAAGAGAATCCGGATGGACTTAAGCATGGCTACAGGCGAAAAGGTTTCCTCATAATCAATTCCTTCCTTTTACGTATAACCCTTAGCTACCAGTCTAGCCTTAAAGGTTTTGACCTTTCCATCCACTCCTCTTTTCCTCTTGTAGATCCACTTACACCCTATGGGTTTTACCCCTTCGGGAAGATCCATAAGCTCCCAGACCTTATTAGTCTCCATAGACTTCATCTCAAGTCATAGCTTCTACGTAAGTATAAGGATCCCTATCATGTTCATCCGGTTCAGCCAAAAATACCTCCCCATTGAACATATACCTCTCAGGTTGACGCCTGATCCTCCCACTACACCGAAGCCCCTTAAGTTGTTGTTCAGGTTTGTTTGGTTTTTCTACACTGATTGGAACGGTTTCATTCGGAACCTCCTAAGTGATCGGATCACTCCTTAACTCCTTAAGCACCAATTTGCTTCGAGGTTTAAAGTCGTCCATGTAACTCTCCTCAAGGAAAGTTGCATTAAGTGAAACCACAACTTTATTTTCCTTTGGGTTATAGAAATAACCCCCTTTAGTCCTTTTTGGATATCCTACAAACACACAAACTTCCAAATGTGCTTCCAACTTATTCGGATCCTTAAACAGGACATGAGCCGGACATCCCCATATGCAAATATGGTTTAAGGATGTCTTCCTACCCGTCCACAACTCATGAGGAGTTTTAGGGACCGATTTTGAAGGCACATTGTTCAAAAGATAATATGTGGTTTGTAGTGCATATCCCCAAAAGGATAAAGGTAATGATGAATAACTCATCATGGACCTAATCATATCCAATAATGTCCTATTTTTTTTCTCCACTACGCTATTCTGCTGAGGAGTGCCAGGCACAGTCAAATGGGATAAAATCTCATTCTCTAATAAGTGTTTCAAGAACTCATCAGAAAGGTATTCCCTACCTCGATCGGATCGAAGTGCCTTTATGGGTCTACCCAATTGCTTTTCCACCTCAGCTCGAAACTCCCTAAACTTGTCAAAAGTTTTGCTTTTGTGGTGCATCAGGTACACATACCCATATCTTGAGTAATCGTCAATAAAAGTGACAAAGTACTCATACTCTCCTCATGCCCAGATGTTTATCGGTCCGTAAATATCACTATGTACAAGTTCTAGTACCCCTTCGGCCCTATGGTCCTTAGACCCGATGGTCTTTTGGTCATTTTACCCTCCAAACAAGATTCACATTGAGGTATAGATTCTACCTTTAAGTGACTTAAAGGTCCATCCCTTACCAACCTTTGAATCCTATTTAGGTTAATATGACCAAGGCGCAAATGCCAAAGATAAGTCTTATTAGAGTGAGAAGTTTTAAGTCTTTTAGAGTTATTATCATTCATCTCAACATTAAGCAATAAGTCCATCTTAGGTTTGATAAAATATAGATTATTTTGCATCCATCCAGAATAGATAAAAGATTTGTTTTTACGAATCACCACTTTATCATTAAAAGAAAACAAATAGGAGTCTTTAAATAAACAAGCTACAGAAATTAAATTCCTTTTAAATTTAGGAACATAAAAACAATCTTGCAAAAATAAATTCCTATAATTATCAAAATAAAGATGGACGTCTCCCACTGCTTCTGCTGAGACCAAGGATCCATCGTCCATCCGAAGCGTGAAGTCTTCATGTAGCAGACTTCTCGTTTCTTTGAACCCCTGTAGAGAAACACAAACATGATTAGTTGCATCAGAATCTATGACCCAAATGTCACTAGATTCCTCAACCAAACAAGTTTCTAAATATAGAAGATCACACCTACCTCCTTTAGAAAGGAAGTCCATGCAATGCTTCTTTATGTGCCCTACTTTCCCACAGAGGAAGCACTTAAGCTTTTTTGGGTTCTTTTTCTTCTTCTTCTTGCTCTTGGTGCTAGCAAGAATAGAAGACTTCCCATTCTTGGCCCGTTGCTTCTTTCCATTCCTAGAGTTGAGATTGGAATCAGAAGCAGCTACCATGTTAGCCTCTCCACCCACAAAAGACTCCTTGATCAGCAGCTCGAATTCTTGTAACTGTTTCATTAATTCTGTCTAGGTCATATCTCATCTATTGCTTAAATTAAATATAGCTCTAAATGAAATAAATTCCTGTGACAAAGTCTCAAAGACCATAGTAATCTGAGTTTCAGCATCGATGTAGGCTCTATTGGTTTGAGCCTCAACGACGTAACCCACGACCAACGTCATGTGCTCCTTTACAGATGTCCCTAGCCTCTACTTACAGTTAAGAATTTACGAAGCACCCCTTACCATTTTATTATGTCTTGGCCTCAAAATATATCCTCAAGATTATCAAAGATCTGCTTTGCAGTCTCATAATCCTGATATTGAGCTTGTAGCACGTTATTCATGCTAGCCATAACATAGCAGCAGGCCTAATCATTAGCATCTTTCCAGCGATCCTACTCTTGGAATTGCTCATTAGATGAGTCTCCTGTAGGCTCAGGAGGATAAAGGGTTGTCAGCACATACTTCAGTTTCTCAAAGGAGATGACGATATCTAGGTTTCATTTCCAATCATTATAATTCTCTCCAGTTAATAGGTTTTTGTCAAGTATCGATGATAAAGCGTTTTTAGACATTTTTAATCTACAATAAAGAATCATATACCAAACATAAGCAAACATATAATAATAATTTAGTAAGATAACACAATCATGTAAAAACATACAAATGTGTTTATATGTCAAAACATTGAAAATATCACAACCTTACAACGATAATTCCCAACTCAGAATTCAACAAGCTCCTAGGGGAGTCATGCCAAATTCAATCAGGAACACGGATCCCCTCCTAATTAATATATGCCATCTAGGACCCGTATGATCCAGCATATATTAATAATCATTTTTTTGGCCATTAATTTCATTAACAGAGCTTCTAGGGGAGGTTAATAATAAAATTAATGTGAGTGTATAACCATCGTTTTAATATTTTATCCATAATTTATAATCACCTCCTAGGGGTGTGCAACCATAAATCATGCTAAAATACCTTATCCTCTCAGAGATCCAATCTAGTACATGATAGAAATCCCTTCCTAGGGGTCGGGACCACCATGTTCTGCCTATGGACCAACGATGGAGGCCTTAGGTTCTCTCTTCGAAAACCTTCTCCCACTCAATCTTTTGAAATCAAGGTTTTATTTTAAGAATATGCATAAACAATTTTAATATGAGTGGCACTCCCTATTCTATATGACATGTTATCAATATACATGGCAAATCATATTATAATGCAGACAAGCAAAGCAATCAAGCAAAGCTACAAGCAAAATAATAATAACTGTAATATTATGGTTCCACCCTAGAGAATAGAAAACTAAGATTACAAGAGAACAATCGAGACATATTATCGATTCTTCATCCTTGAATCCTCAAGCTGTATCCTTCTTTATGTAATACCCATCTTCAAGTCTTCAATCCCGTATGAATCGAATACTTCATATTTTTGGTCATATCCAAATTTAATGTTTCTTAGAATTGTCCCAAAACAAAATTAAAACTGCATTGAAAACTATACCTTTTTTGAAAAAATTTCCAGCTCTCGGTTGGCAAGCCGATCAGTCGACAGGCTGATTTGGGTGATTAGCCTACCAGCCATGCTCCATCAACCTGCTGATCAGGAAGATCGGCCTGCCGATCCATGAAAGTTTGGCCTACCGAACTGGAAGTTTGGCCTGCCGCCAGAGCCTCCTAATTTTTGCTTTGCTGACGGCTTGTTGAACCACACGTATGGCCTACCGATCTGTGACCATCGGCCTACCGAACTGCCACCATCGGCCTGCCGAACTATGAGGTTCGGCATGCCTACCAAGCAGAAATATCTGATTCTATAAAATACAATTTTTAATGCAATTCATCAATTTTATTTTCAACAATTCAAAAACATAAAATTAGAGACTTAGGAAATACTTAGGAGCGCCATCATTATTCTTCTAGATCCGTCTTCTATATCTGTCTTCTCTGAATGATTATTTAATTATAAATTTTTTTATAAATTTAAAAATAATGAATAATTCCTAGACGGAGATGATAGTCCACCATCTAATTACATGAAAAACCTAAATACACATTCTAACCTCTAAGGAACCATAACCAGTATAAATTAATTAATTAATTAATAATTAAATAACAATTTAATCAACCATAATTAATTAATAAACATTCACCATATAATCCATGACAACATGAAATTATATCGAAACCTAGAGTGCCAACTCTCTATAAAATTAAATTCAAGCATAGGAGAGATTAATATCACAAAATTTATACATATAGCACGATCACAAACTCATAAATTTATATAAAAACCATGTCTCTGATACCAATTATTAGAAAAATAATATGCAGAAGAATTTTAAAAATTTTATATTAGAGTATTTTCTAAAACACAAGTTTGACATACTATATGCATAAATTAATCAGATCTTACTAACCTTTGATTGCCGAGGAACCCTCGCAAAACGTGAAGAGAAGTAACGTTCTAGAATAGCCTCAACCAACTGTTCTTCTTTACTATTCTCTATCCACGACTGGAGTGAGTGTAGGCTTACACATACAGCTCTTCAACTAGGTGACTTTCCTTCTAACCAATTGAGAGAACCCAAAGCCAGTGTTCATGATTTGTGAACAAGAGCTCTCAAGGAGTTTCCATATTCTCACCAGTAGAGTATCACTCTTAATCTCTCAATTGATCTAAATAACTTATGTGACTGACTCCCTATTTATAGAGGTAGGGTTTAGGGTCAGTCCTTATTAGATTTGGTCTCAAAATTTGAATCAGAATCAAATTCAAATCAATATCTGATAAGATCCGCGTAAAAACGCGTGATCTTATCCTTCGCTCATCGGCAGGCCGAACTGCATAATCGGCAGGCCGAACACGTGGATCGACATGCCAAACTGCTGAAAAAAATCTCAGCAAATCTTTTATTTTTCACCCGAGATTCTATAGGATAAAGTCTCAGTTTTAATTCAAATAACCCAATAGAAAAGTTATCTGATCAAAACAACTTTATCTAGATAATCTCTAGGAAAATAAATGAATTCCTAATAATTCTACAAATTTATCTTGATTTAATTTATTTAAAATTAAATCAACCGATAAACAGACAAGAATTATCTGATCCCAATAATTCAACAAGTTTATCTTGAATCAATTTTATCATAAAATTAATTCAACCGATAAATAGACATGAATTATCTAATTCTTTCAAATTTTAACCAATCTCATAAATCTGACATAAGTCACCAATTATTAAAAAATCACGCCGTATCGTTATAGGATGTTGTGAGCTAGCAAAGGGGACCAGATGGACCTATATAGTTCAAGCTCCCAATAATTACAAAACCCAATATCCTAGATATACATTTCATAATTATCAACTCCAACATTACTCCACTAAGAGCTTAGAGCTGCACTCTTGAACTACATAAAATTATGAAGCCCGTATAACTAAGTCTCCGTGACATATCATAGTGTATCGTATCACCATATGATTATCCATAATCGGCTTAAGGACAAGTTCTGTCTTACCTTCCCGATTATTTTTTTCTTACTTTCCATTATCTCACCATCGAAAAACTTACCATCCAAAGACAATATACCATTCGGTTACACCTATGTATCCAAATGGTTGAGCGCTCCAGTTTTTCAATTACAGGATAACGCATACAAGTGGATATCAGTACTCCTAAAGAGGAGCTATGGATTCCATATCTATAAATAGCAAGTCTATGCTATCAAGAGTCATGCCTCCAACGTACCGGCATGTATACCACTATTAAGATGTGGGTGTTACCCTTTAGTACATCAAAAGATACATGTCAAGACAACAGGCCCACTATTCATCTTAGGATTAAGATACAATACAAATGATTGTCTAAAATGAATCGATTTATTGACACAGAATTATTAATCTAAATCAATTCACTTTATGTCCCGATCCAACACATCGTCACCTATGACAACATGCCAATGTTTCTATTCATGGAGTCCACCTCCGATGGTCAAGACATACCATCTCCCAATAGGGATATAGACAACATAACAGTCTTTACATGAATAAAGCGCCCAACTTTATTCCTTCGATTGTGGATCTTATGATTTATACCATCACCTTAAGAATCACGTCTTTCACAGAATCAATCCATCATATGCCCAATTCTTAAGGTTTAGACTGACAATCTCAGACTATTATTTGCTTAACATACATTCAACAAATATGAACCCAAAGAGGACAAGATTTGGTATATAAACAATAAATAAATTCATTATTGATAAAAATGTCTCTAAAAACTTATTACATTTTTAACTCTTTAGGGTATACATGTCTAACAACTGGTTATGGGAAAAAATTTTGAACCAATACAGCCCTCAAACAGAACTTTATCAAAAAATACTTTTCACAAAAACATAATTTATTTATTAAGTATTATGGAAAACCTAATCTAAAATTTTATGAAGTTTTATTTCTAAGACAAAAACCTAAAATTAAACCCAAAACTAGCAAAATAAATATTTTACAAAAGAAAGTAAAGAAAATAAAATTTTTTATGATTTTTAGGATTTTTTTTATTTTTTTTGAATTTGTTTGAATAATAAAATAGTGACATGAATAGTAACTACTATTATACAATTAGTAACTTATAGAAAACGCATGCAGATTTTTACGTGAATAGTACTTAATACCTACAAAACAGAAAATATTAACAAACGAAAACAGAAGAAGAAAAGTTAGTATTATAAAAAAGAAAAAAGAAAAATAAAATATATTATACAATAACATACTGCACTAAAAGTAATACTGTCCCAGCAACGGTGCCAAAAACCTGGTCTCACGTCGGTTAACGCACTCTATAATAACCCTAAGTATACAGTTATCTCAAATAATATTTAATCGGTGAATCCAAGGTTGAACCCACAAGGAAGGATTTTATTCAAATCCAGTACATATATTATATTAACTTTTTCTTTTTATTTAAGCTGAAAAAATATGATGATTAATATTTATTATTCATAGAGTATATTTATAATATTTACACATTTTTACAACAATTTTTCATACTTTGTTGATAATTTAGAACTTTAACAGTAAGAAATGCAGACAAAATTAAAATGACTTAAGCAAAGTAACGATGGCCATTCAAAGAAATAAAACAACAATAATAACATGACTGGGGTTTAAAGGTTCTATTTTGGTAATTATCTTAAATATATTTTAGTTTTTCTTTTATTTATTAGTTAGCTTAAGAATACACTATGCCATCCTATGTTGATAATAAATCAAGAGTTACCAAGCATTTATTGTGCCATTCCATGTTTATAACGTAACAAAAACACAACTTAATAAATAAGTAGCATTTCAACATAACTTTACTAAAATAACAACCAAGATAATAAGTTAAGCATTTACCAAGCCATTCTCTATCTACGACTAATCAATGTTCTTCCAAACATTATCTGTGCCAGTCTATATCGTCGATAAATCAAACCCGTAATTTTGGCAGAGTTCTAGCTAAGAAAATATTGAAATTTTAAGTTTTCTAAGAAAATATTTTTACATTACGATTGCTTAGAAAGCTAAAAAAAACTAAAAATATCTAATGTAATTTTGCTAGAATTTCCCCCTCTCCCCTCAGCTAAAAAGGAAGTTAAAGAGATATAATTAATAAAATACTACTGATATATTGGGCATAATTTTTACAACATAAATTAGAAAATATTTTACAAGAAACTAGACAAAAAAAAAACTAAAATAAAAACAAAAATATTGAAAACTAATTATTTGTACAGCAATGTTTTACGCTACAAGAGGAGCTCTCCAAAACCGGGCTGATGCCTCGGTATTTATAGGCAAAGTTTGCCTACTTTACAAATTTTTAAACATTTCTCACTATAGCTCCGTTGAAAAATTCAGAGAGAATCTGACATTTTCTCTCAACTTTTTCTTCTTTTTCCACATTGAGATTCTCAACTTTTTTTTCTTTTTCCACGCTGAGATTCACTCTTGGGTGTGCGAATTTGGGTTTGGAATCTGCTACCACACGACGACGGAAGGCACTCAAATGAGATGATCTGACCCACTAAAAACACGATCTAATGGTCTGAAATCACGCCCAGTAATGGGCGCAAAGTGGGGTCAGTGGCTATGTATATTGGCTGTTGGATTAGTTTGAGTATACAGATCTGGCGGACGAAAGTACGAGAATATGTGGACACGATTGCACGCAATCCGACGTTGTCTAAACTACCGTCTGACGCGTGTGAGACTTGTCGATGTGTGTGGTACACACGCCAATCAGACTGCAACGTGTGGATTCCACTACTGATGCAACGCTGATGGGCTCTTGATGTCTGACACGCAACGGCTTGGATCGATTTAGCAATGAATTCAATGGTCTAAATCTCACTACATGTTCCATTAATTTTGAAATTCAAATTTTTAATTGTTTTTGATGCATTTGATGTCCAATGACTTCTACGCTACAACAATTTTTTAAAAGGAAAAGGCAGATGCTGAGGTGCTTGATGTTGAAGGCAAGCTGGACATTATAGAGGAGAAACTAGAGACTTGCCTAAAGGAGAAAAAGGAGGCCATGGAGCTTCTGGGCTAAGCCGAGCTACGGATTAGGAATCTCGAGGAAATGTTAAAGAATAAGGAGGCAAAATTTTAGAAAGAGGTGGCCAAGGCTTGAGTTTTCCTCCTTTTTTTATCCAAATTTCAAATCTAAAATTCACAAACACGCTAAAATTAATTATTTTACAAACAAAATATTTATTTTACATTAAAACACACAAAATTAATAACAAACTTATAAAAGTTCTAGTTTCTTTTGGTTTAGCATAGATATAATTTTTAAGACTAGAAAATATTTTTAAAAATTACTAAAAGTATAGTAAAACATATTTACAAACTCAAAAAATACTATTAAACACATTAAAACTCAAAATAAAATAACCGCCTATTATTTTTATAGTTTTGACTATTTACAAACTAAATACATATTTAACACACCGAAATGACTCTAAAAAATTACCAAAAATATTATTAAATATAAAAACACACTAAAAATATATTTTTTAATACATTTTAACACTAAGACACAAAAATACTATTTATCACTAAATTGCTATAAATAAGGAGTTTTATGAGAAATATTCATGCAAAATTGTTGATTTTAACATTAAGAAAAGTGCATTTTTTAAGTCTCATCAGTTAGAATAATTTATTCTTTGATAAGTTTTAAGATTGGTTGTAATTAAATAAACTTACTAACCTCCTTGTTGCTATGCTAGGAGATGGATATCCGACCATGCAAAATTGACCACTTTTGGTTGCCACGATTGTTTTTATTCATTGCCAACTTTTTCTATTTATTATAGTTTTTAGCATTAGCAATATTGAAATTAATATATATATATATATAATAACCAACTTAGTAGATATATAATTACTTGAAATCTCTCAGACATGAACCTATCGTAGTAATAGGACAATTTAAGCATCGGTGCTACTACATACCGATCCTTGAACAAGTCTAGGGTAAACTCATGCAAGCATGTGCAAAATAAAAACATGAATTTGTACTCCCATATGTTATTTTTTTGTGACTATAAAGTCACAAATCAAAACTTACCTCCTCCGAAAAAGGATACAATTTTATTAAATTTTATGCAATCTGATCAAATTTTATGATAATTTTATCCCATGTTATCAAATTTTATGATAATTTTATGCAATTTTATCAAATTTTATGAAAATTTTATTATTCTTATTGTTTTTAAAATAAAATTATAATTTTAATAAACATTATTATTGTTATAATTAAGTAATTAGTTCACTAATTGTTAATTAATAATTATTATATTCTTAGTTTTAATTTTTAATTTCTAATTAAAAATTACAATTTTTTTAATTTATTATTATTAATAACTTCGACATTTATTTTATCAATTTTTTTATTACTATAATACATTAACAATAATTTTATATTATATAGTCAAATTTTATGGCAACTAATTGTTAACAATGATATTCTAATTATTAAACTATATTGTTCACTAATTTATAATAACGATTTAGTATATTATTTTACTTTATACTTAATAAATTAATTAATTAGTTCATTAATTGTTAATTAAGAATTATCAATTTTTATTTTTAATTTTTAAATTATAATTAAAATTTACAATTTTTAATTTTTATAATTTATTATTATTAGTAGCTTCGACATTTATTCTTTCAATTTTTTAATTACTATGACGTATTAACAATAATTTTACAATCCTAAAATTCTAATTCTACGAAATCTAAAAAATTCAATTGTACAACAATCCATAATTCCAACAAAATCACAATCACAATTCATAATTCAACAACAAATCACAATCCAAATAACATATTCATGTTGGAAACAAAGTGCGCAACGGAATTTTAAAATTTTTCATCAGAGTAATTTCTAAAACACAAGTATGACATATTATATGTATAAATTAGACAGATCTTACTAACTTTTGTGTGAAGATCCTTCGCAACTTTTGTAGAGAAGTAACGTTCCAGAAGAGCCTCAACCAACTGGTCTTCTTTGCTATTCTCTATCCACAACCAGAGTGAGTGTAGGCTCACACGTACAGCTCTTCCACCGGTGACTCTCCTTCCAACCAATAGAGAGAACCCAAAGCTAGTGCTCGTGATTTGTGAACAAAAGCTCTCAGGGACTTTTCAGATGCTCACTAGAAGAGTATCACTCTTAATCTCTCAAATTGATCTTAGTAAATCATGAGACTCACTCCCTTTATATAGCTATTGGTCCTGGGGTTAGTCCACATCAGATTAGGTCTTAAAAACTCAAAACAGAATCAAGTTCTGATCAATATCTGATAAGATCCGCGTGAAAATGCGTAATCTTATCTCCTGCTGATTGGCAGGCCGAACAGGCCAGTTCGGCAGGCCGACCATGTCATTCGGCAGGCCGAACTCCCGAGAAAAAATCTCCGCGAATCTTTTATTTTTCACCCGAGATTCTAAAGGATAAAGTCTCAGTTTTGATTCAAATAACCCAATAGAGAAGTTATCTGATCAAAACAAACTTTATCAAGATAATCTCTAAGAAAATAAATCAATTCACAATAATTCTACAAGTTTATCTTGTTCTAATTTGTCCAAAATTAAAACAACCGATAAATAGACAAGAATTATCTGATCGCAATAATTCAACAAGTTTATCTTGAACTAATTTCTTACAAAATTAATTCAATCGATAAACAGACATGAATTATTTGATTCTTACAAATTTTAAACCAATCTGATAAATCCGACATAAGTCACCAATTATTGGAAAAGCACGCCGTATCGTTACAGGACTTTGTGAGCTAGCAAAGGGGACCAAAATGGACCTATAAAGTTCAAGCGCATGATAATTATAAAACCCAATATCCAGATATACATTTCACAATTATTAACTCCAACACTACTCCACTAAAAGCTTAGAGCTGCACTCTTGAACTTTATAGAATTACGAAGCTCATGTAGCTAAGTCTCCATGACATATCATAGTGTATCGCATCCCCATATGATCATCCATAATCGGCTTAAGGACAAGTTCTGTCTTACGTTTCCGATTATTTTAATCTTACATTCCATTGTCTCACCATTAGAAAACTTACCATCTAAAGATAGTATACCATTCGGTTACACTTATGTATCCAAATGGTTGAGCGCTCTAGTTTTCCAATTACAGGATAACGCATATAAGAGGATATCATTACTCCTAAAGAGGAGCTATGGATTTCATATCTATGAATAACACGTCTACGCTATCAAGAGTCATGCCTCCAACATACCGGCATGCATACCACTATAGAGATGTGGGAGTCACCCATTGGTACATCAAAAGACACAAGTCGAGACAACAGGCCCACTATTCATCTCAGGATTAAGATACAATACAAATGACTGTATAAAGTGAATCGATTTGCCAAGATAGGATTATTAATCCAAATCAATTCACTTTATGTCCCGATCCAACACATCGTCGCCTATGACAACGTGCCAATGTTTCTATTCACGGAGTCCAACTCCGATGGCCAAGACAAACTATCTCCCAAAAGGGATATAGACAACATAACAATCTTTACATGAATAAAGCGCCCAACTTTATTCCCTCGATTGCGGATCATATGTTTTAGACCATCACCTTAAGAATCGTGTCTACCGCATAATCATCCCATCATATGCCCAATTCTTAAGGTTTAGACTGACAGTCTCAGACTACTGTTTGCTTATCATACATTCAACAAATATGAACGTAAAGAGGACAAGATTTGGTATATATAAATGAGTAAATTCTTTATTGATAAAAAATGTCTCCAAAAACGTATTACATTTTTACTCCTTAGGGCATACATGTCTAACAATTCATAACTCCAAAAATTCAATTTACAACACAATTCTAAAAATATAATCTAAAACCCACTAAGAACGAGGGTTAGAAAATGAGGATGATAGCAAAAACTTTAACGGTGGATGGCCAAAAAACAACCAAAAGCTTCAAAAACTCAACCAGGAAAAGTTTGGGGATTTCCTAATTTAAGGAGATTTCTATGGTTATTGTTTGATAATATGAGTTTTTACAATACAAAACTCGTGAATCTATAAATTTCTAGAAGTTTGGGAGAGATTTGAGGTGAAATAGGGCGGAGAAAAATCACCGAGCAAGAAGAACTCGCTGGAAAAAATGGGGGAAAGGGAGCTCTCGGGTTTTTTATATGCACGTTTTTGCGACGACTTTTTGTCTTCACAAATAATTTAAAAAGTCGTCGCAAAAGGTCATCAAAATGACGTCGTCCCACTTAATTTGAGAAAAAAAATATTGATGAAGCAATCTTTTGCGACGGCAATTAAAAACATCGTCGCAAATAATTTTCATTAAAGCGTCTTTTTCTCCGCCAAAATTTTCGTGAAAAATTAAATTTTCAACTTTTATGACGATATATGTCATTGCAAATAATCTCACCGCTATTGTGGCTAACAGCATGAGACAGCTGTTAACCATCAGTATTTGCGATGACATGTAGTTGCAAAAAAAGCAAATTTTCTCGTAAACAACTCTGCAATTCTTGCCACGTGTATAGAGTGTTATCGCCACTTGTACACAATGGTAAACTCTGCAATTCTCGCTATGTGTATAGAGTATTATCGCCACTTGTACACAATGGTATTTGCGACGCCTTTGTTATCGCAAATACCTAGCATATTTTGTGCCAGCCCTTTGGCTTCAAATATTCTTGGCGCCAAACCATTTGTCGTCGCAAATATGAATAGTTATATGCTTTTTTTTTGTGATGACATGTCGACACAATTAAGTTTTATATGCAACGACATGTTGTTGCATAAATGTTCCTTAATTGTGATGTTCTATCATTGCAAAAAATGGAATATTTACAATGACAACTGTTGTTGCAAAAAATATTGTCATTACAAGGCTCGTTTGTAGTAGCGAGGAATTGAAAAAACACTTAAGGATCATGGAAGAGACTAAGTCTCGCGATCCCAAGGGCTAGATATTAGATTCCTCTAAAGTTAATGTTGTTGAAGCTAGTAAGTTTGAATGAAATTCAAGGCAATAATGACAAGAAGTTTAAAAAGTTTTGTAATGGCCTAAATATGTTTTCCAAAAGTTTTTTCTTTCATGGAAAGAAAGGTCATTACCAAATGACTATAGGTACAAGAAGAAGAAGGAAGAAATTAACTCCAACAAAGCCAATATCATCAAAGAAAAATCTAAAGAGATTTGTGTAATGGTCTCGGAAATGCAAATTGATTATTAAAACCAACATGGTTGCAACTAAGTCCTCCGATTGATGGCTTGATTTTGGTGCAATCATTCATGCTTACAATGATAAGAAATTATTCGTCATCTATAATGGAAAAAAGAAGGACAAACAGTTCTCATGGGGAATCATGACATAACCTTGTTGTTGGGAAAGGTGTAATGGAGATGAACTTTACTTCCAAGAAGAAAGTAACCTTAAACAATGTCATTCATATTTCCAACATTAGGAAGAATCTTTCTAATGTGTAAAAAAAGGACTAAAAATTGCATTAGAGAGCAATATAGTATTAAAGAATAGGGCTTTGTAGGAAAAGGTTGTTTATATGATAGCATGTACAAATTTAGTGTCAATAATAAAGAAGGCATAAATTCTATTTATATTGTTAACTCTTTGATGTTTGGCATGCTTTTTTAGCATAATTTTAGACCTTTGAAATACATGTCTAAACATGGTTTGATTAATTACAAAGATAAAAAATATAATGCATGAAATTTGCAAACAAGCAAAAAAGACTATGAAATTGTTTTCGAAAGCTGAATGAGATACTTAATTGTTGGATTTAATCTATACCAATATTTGTAAGTCTGATAGAATTTTGACAAGAGGAGATAAGAGATACTTTATCCCTTTTATTTATGATTATTCTAGATGTGTGTGCATATATATACACACACCATTGATTAGAACAAAAGGATGAAGCCTTGGATAAGTTTAATCTTTTCATGGTTGAAGTGAAGAACCACAAGATAGAAATATCAAAATAGTTTGAAGTGATAGAGGTGGTGCATATTTTCTAATGAGTTTAATGCCTTTTGTAAAAAACATGGTATTATTCATGAAAAGTCATCCCCTTTTACTCCTCAACAAAATGGTTTGACTGAAAAGAAAAAAAAAAGGATCTTTATGAATGTGACTACCTCTGTGCTTCTTAGTGATAAATTGCTAAATAATTTATGAAGGGAAGCATTACTTACTATATGTCATGTTCATAATGTAATGTGGAAAGGAAGAAAACCAAAATTGATGTATTTAAGGGTGTGTGGCTGTTTAGCCTTCTATAGAGTGTGTGACCCTAAATAATCAAAGTTAGATGTAAGAAGTGTTAAACTTGTTTTTGTAGGGTATGCTAAAAATTCCAAGGCATATAGATTGTTTAATCTAGATTCTTATGAAATTGTAGAATCAAGAGATTTTGAATTTATTGAAAATAAATTTAGTATTGATTCTACCACTAAATTGGAATCTAAAGTTAATTAGCCATGTGACTATACTCTCGGTACCTCCATTAGTAACAAAAGGAAAGAGTCAACGATATCTTTCAAATCAATGAGAAGTCAATGTGAAAGAAAAAAAGCGTTTAGCACCAGATTGTATTTCACCTCAAGCTTTAGTCTTCTTGGTTAAAGGAGATAGAAAGGGTGTACTTAATAAAATACCATTGTTCCTAAATATAGAGGAAGATAAAGACATTAAGTGAAGCAATGTCTTCTAGGGATGCCTCTTTTTGGAGAGAGGTTGTAAATGATGAAATGAATTCAATAATGTCTAATCAAACTTAGGTCTTGGATGATCTCCCTCTAATATCGAAACCGATAAGCAACAACTGGGTGTTTAGAATAAAGTATAATAACGACGTGTCCATACAAATTTTCTATGCTATATTTTGTAACTACCCTACTTCTATGGTCATTACTTAATTACATAATCCTAAACAAATGTATTTTAAGATAAAGTGCATAGATTTAGGGTTTTTTTAGTGAAAGTGTTATGCTTGAACCGTAAATGAATGGGTCGTAAAAGTAATAAAGTGACCAAAAGGTCAGATATTGTCCCACAAGGATTGACTTTTTAGGAGTTACTCTAATTAATATGGGTTTTTGCACTTAATTTATCTAGAAAAAATCAAATTTAGATTAATTGCAAGAAGTGACAAAAAATTAAACAAACTAGATAAATTAAAGAAATAGGCAATTCACGAAATGGAAACTCTATGCAATGAATTCTATCGGGTCTTGAATTAACTCTATTTCTCCTATGTTTTTCCTAATTAGCAATAATTAACTAGCTTTAATCAATTCATTAATCAAGGGACAAATATTAACCCAATACCTCTCTCGAGCATCAAATTAGATAATATGCATAGATATTCAAGTCAATATTCCTATCTAACTTGTCTGCCCACACATTCATGAAGCAAACCCTATTAGTGACTATCTAAGTACTCTCGTCCCTCCCGTGTCTTAATAGCAACCTAGACTATGTTTCTCAAAGGTAATAAATGACTCAATCTCTTTCAAGCATTGAAATTCATAAATCGAATCAACTAATTCATTTTCCAACAAACTAGAAGCATTAAGCATAGAGAAACATAAATGAATTGAAATAAAACTATATTAATAATTAGCTAAATAATTCAAACATATTCAAAATAGAGTTACATCAAGCCCTAGAGTTTAAATCAGGCCAAGCATAAGAAAATCTATAACAACATCATCAAGAAATCCATAAGTGCAAATATGTTCATGACAAGTCTAAAATTACAAATTTCAAAATGAAAATCAAAATAAAGAAGAGATTAAGAGGAAGCTCTAGTTGAGATAGTCTTTAAAACTTCAATCCTCTAAGGATCTTTGACAAATTCTTCAAGAAAATCCACCTTTAAGCTCTTTCTATCTCTAGAAATTTTAGCCTCCTAAATCCTCCTTGAAAGTTGTGTCTCCTTAAACAATTTGGGTTCTTTAGGGTTTTTAAGTGATAGGGCATCTCTTCAGTCAATTTTCAACTACTGGATCACATTTGGGACAAAATTAACCCTTAAAACTGCAATCAACACGAAAAAGCACACTAGGAGGCTCCAACACGCCTAGTGCTTACGGCACAATTAGCCCATTCTGCATGATGCATTTATTAGTGAAAGCGAGCATGCCTAGAGGTTGCGCAACTGTGGAGGAGGCTTATTGGTCCCCTGAGACATGCTCCACGTGGGCACAGCAATGGACGTTTCCTCCCAAAATTTGCATTTTAACTGTAATTTTTTGTCATTTTTCCATTAAACCCCAATTTATTAATTTTCTACAAGATAACACCAAAAACATCAAAATAACACACGTGCTTGATGATTTTCCTAATATTTAAGCTTAAGAAATGCATGATATATGAATACAAGACTCATTCATCAAGAAGCTAGAAAATTTCTCATAACCAACAGAGAAGCTACAAAAGCAAAACTATTAAAGACTTAACTAATATGAAAAATGAGAACAAATTTCCTTTTACTCGCACACCCAAAAAGAAGCAAGACATATACAGAAGAGATATGAAAGGATCAGCTCAAGTGGCATAAGCCCTTAGAAGTTTTTAGGCAAGTAGATGAGCATGTTTTAGACTATCATTATTGCTAATCTTGAAAACTAGATGAAAAGAATTCATAAGTGGAGAGATAATAAGTGATAACATGTAAAAATGCCAGGTTTTATAAGGTCTAAAATAATTTATTTAGCATTTATTTGTTGTTAAATCCTCTATTTAAACACATTTGCTTGTCTTTAGCATTCTTAATATGTTATCGATAAAATATGTTTAATTCTTAATTTTTATTGTGTTTTTATGTTTAAGTATATTTTTAGTAAATTTTAGAATTATTTTCTAAAGTTAATTAGTTGCTTTTTAAAAATAATTATAAAACTAGAAGTTTAATTAAGTTCTATTTTCGTTTTAATATGTGATTTTAGTTTTAATTTAGTCTTATATTGAATACATATGTAAAAATATTTAGTCATTTTTAGTAATTTTATTTAGTAAAATAATTAATTTTTCAGAGAAAAAAAGCAAGAAATTTTTATTCTAGGGTCAAGGGAGGAAGAAAATAGCAACAAAACTTCAAAACTCAGGTTAAAATCATAATTTTTAGAAATTTCCAGCTACCACTACCTCAACACCCAGTCAATTGTTAGCGTTGCATAGCGCCTTACCATTCGCAAGTCAGCGCATGCTTAGCGCCGCATTTCTACCCAGTCACCAGCCAACCACCTCGTGAGCCAACCACCTCGTGAGCTTTAATCTCAATTGTCCATCAATCGTTTTGAGACCTAATTTCATGG
Source organism: Artocarpus heterophyllus (assembly GCA_025403435.1). Taxonomy (NCBI): domain Eukaryota; kingdom Viridiplantae; phylum Streptophyta; class Magnoliopsida; order Rosales; family Moraceae; genus Artocarpus; species Artocarpus heterophyllus. The sequence continues at coordinate 19,946,826 of CM046354.1, read as the reverse complement.
TCAGAATCTCTCCTAGATGTACTTGTGCTCTTAGTCGCTAATGAGTCAAAGTAATGCAATTGAATGGCCATAAATTAACCGTACACCATGCTGCCCATCTCCACAAAGTAGTAGATCACTTCGTTAAATTTGTATTCCAACGGTGTGTCTGTAGGAAAAGAAAAAAATAAAAGGCTTCTAAAGCCTATTTAATAGAGGTGTGAGCCTTTAATTTCCAGCAAGAAAAAATGGGGTTTAACACCAATTTTATTTTCCTAATTTTTTTAATTATTTTTATATTTTGTAAAATATTTCTACTGTTCTGAAAGAGTACAAAATACTGTCAACTTGAAGTGGTATATCAAGTTTAAACTCTCTTTATCTGTATTATTTTAATGTTTAATTTGATGTTAATATTTACGATGTTTATTTTTGTTTTTATTATTATGTTTTAATTTTATTTTTGTTGGGATTATGATCTAACTTAAAATTCATGAACATTTTATTTAGTTAAATTATATTTTTATGAACCTCATATTATGTTAAGAATTTTGCACTAGACTTAATTCTCTAATTAACTGGTCAATAATTAGATGACAAAATAAACCATAATGAGACCAGGAGGAGATTTATGGTTTAAAAACCTATGTAGGATACCATAAATTGCACGTAAGTTATAAATAATCTTTCATGGTTCATACGATCATTAAATGAAAATCCTAAGATCATAATTAATTCTTGAATATTGTAATTCACATAGAAATATAATGAGTTAGAAATTTAAGGATATTTTTAGTGTGACTTGAAAGAGAGCATTAGATAAAAGAGAGATTTTTGACCATCAATATAATTTGAGAAAATCACATTAATATGTTTAATTAAATAGGATCGGATTAATTTTAAGTGAAATCATATTTCTCAACATTTTTAGAATTTAATTGAATTTTCATTTGTTCTAAATTTTCATTTTCATTTAATTTTAGTTATAAAAACCAAAACCCCTACTCCCATTCAATAATTAAATTAGTTTTAGAGTTGGTTCAAATTCGATAAATTAATAAAAATTACATATTTCTCAAGGGATTGATAGATGTACTTTGGTACAATATATTTGACAATGACTGCGTCCAATTGTGCACACAAAAATTTATCATCAAATTTTGACGCCGCTGCCTTGGATTGTGTCTCAATTTGTCTTAATATCAATAAAATCTTACTTTAGGATTAATTTAAAAATTTTCTTTTATTTTTATTTTCTTTTAGATTTTGTTGAGGATTTTAAAAAAATGAATTATTCTCAAATCCTCACACATTTTGCCCAACAACATTCCAAACCAATCTATCTGGCTTAAAGGAATGTAAGGATTTGCTCATACAGTCTCTGTATCACGGTTTCTCTAAGGAGTGTCAAATACAATTCTTTCTAAATGGCTTATATTCCACAATAAGATAAATGGTTGAAAGCGGTAATGGTGCCATAACTTTCTACTAACAATCTATGGATGAAGCCTTCAATATGTTGGAAGAAATGGCTGAATACAATCGATAGATATGTAATTTTTGTGGAACAACCAAGGTTGAGAGGACAATCACATCAACTGAGAGCCACAGTTTAACACTCAACTTCAAAATATGGGAGTATCCTAGGAGTTGATCAATTTAATAACCGAAATGGGAAGACCCTTGTTTGACCAAACACCTGCAAAGCAATCTCTAGAAGACATAGTCGACGCTTTTATTGCTAGCAATGCACAGTTTCATCATGATGTGAAAGCGAGTCTTTAGAGTTTGGAGAAACAAGTGGACCAATTGGCCAGTGTAGTAAGCAGGTTGGAGACACAACGGATGGAGATTACCAGTGGTAATCAAATGGTGAAAAACAAGGTTTACTTGGAAGCCGAACCACAAGATACGTTGAAAAAAAAAACATGAAACCATCGATTTGAACACATCGATGGTTCCACATTTACACCACCATCGGATCCTTTCTTTCCATTAGCACCACCTTCACCATATTACACCATCTAAGAGCTTGAAGTAAAGTCAAATCTCCCTTTCCAAACCCATCAATTCAAAAAGAGTGTTGTTGGTGCAACGATCCCAAGCATTCCAAATCATGCCAAACTTGACGACAATTTCACAAAGACCTATATGAGGTGTCTTTTGACACTTACTATGGGTGAAAGTCACTTTTTAATGGATGTTTTTCCTTAAATGTCAAGCTGAAGACCTTAAAAGAAACGCTTTTTAGGAGGCAACCCAAAACTTTTTAATGTAATATATTTTTTATTTTTAATAATTTTACTTAGAATTTTATTTTATTTTGTTTCATTTTACTTTGTAAATAAATTATGAATAATGTATTTTTATTTTATTTTATTATGATTTTTCTAAAAAAGATGTGTGTAGTCAAAAAATAATATTTATTTTAAAAATAAATAACCAAATTTAAAATAAATTTAGGGAGTTGTAAAAAAATTTTGTTCTTCCAAACACTTGTACCTCTGACCTCGGGGAGGATTCGAGTGTATTTTACCAGTGCTTGAGATTTTGTTTTGTTATTTTAATAAATATTATATATATATATATACTATTCAAACGGATCTAGATCTCACCAAAATGAAAATGGGCCTAAATCAAATTGGGCCAAGATTAGCATTGGATTTCTATTTCAGACAAAATGCAAAACTAGCTCATGATCTCAAAAGCCAACAAGCCCAAAAATATTTGGGCTCATTTTATGTCAAATTAGACTTAGCTCATTGCAATTCAAATCGATTGGGCCTAAACTAATTCGAGGGCTAATATACGTTTTGTGAGGCTACCCAAACTAACCCAACTACCTTAACACGAGTTCAAAATTCAAGTTTGGGGGTATGGCCTAACATATATCCAGTTCGATCAAAAGTAAATAAAAATATTTTTATTTTTATTTTATTTCTTTTAATTCAAAATCAAAATGGACTGAGTTTAATACTGGGGGTTTAATTTTTGGGTTCATAAGCTTTCTTGGCCTAAGATGTCAAGGCCTAAAAAGTTCTAACCTAATCCAAAACATTTCAGGCCCAATGCAGAATGTGTGAGCCCAATTCAATCTTAGGCTTGATTTGGCCTAATTCAATTAAGTCTAGAGTCCAAATAAATAAAAAATAAAAAATAAAAATAACTCAGCCCTCACACATGTCCTTCACACATGTCCAGCACAGTAGTTATTCCACGTCCATAAATCTTATCACTATGCATTGAGAGTCAATTCTTCAAATTTATTCTCTCTCTAAACTTCTCCCTTTCCCTCTAGATTTCTAAATTCTCTCCTTTCTCTCTAGACCTCTCTCATTCTTTCTCTTGTTCATCTGCAAATTTTTTAAGAAATCTTCAATCCTTCTTCCTCGATTCTTCCTAATTCCCACCCAGAAGCCCCATCCATCCCCAAAAACTAGTAATCCATCTTCAAATCTTTTACTTTTTTCTTTCTTTTTTTATTTTGTTTTGCGTTTTCTTTCGTTCTTCTTTTCCTTTTTCTATAGAACTGAAGTACCACCACTTGAAAAAATATTTCCTATCTATTTCCCAAAAGACTCTCAAAAGGAAAAACAAGTCTAGAATCACTAGACTTTAGGTTCTCAAGCATTTTGGCATCCTTGATGGTGTTAGGATTCTAATCGAATACAAAATATGTCTGAGTAACTTCGAGCAGACCATCGATCTTCCAAAAATGGGTAAAAGTCAAAGTGTGATAAGAATAAGAGCCTTTTCCATCAAATCAAAATGCAACAAGTGAGCTTGACAGACATTTGAACATAAGTGTTCCTCTCCTAGATTTGTTTCCACCAACAAAGAGGACAACATCCACTTCTGTAAGGGTGGACTTTCAAAAGAAAACTTGGATAACCTCTAAGCTTCCCTTAAAAACCATCCTAGTGGTTATCTACACAGTGTAATTGCTAAACTTTGGCCCAAATTCCATGCAAAGAGACAACACCTTAGGAATCTAGCAAAAAAGGACCATGTTTGCAGTTTGTAAGAAAACTAGATCGGAAGTAAATCCTTGATCTATGGAGGTCTTTAACAACATCTATAAATATTTTTGTTTTTGGTGTGTTTATTTTTAATTAAAAAGAAAATTTTAAAAATTCATTCAAGAGTTGATTCTAGGTTTCTAATGAAAAATCATCAAAATGGCTGCTTTATGGAATCATTCTGAAAATGCATTCTTATGAACATAAGCTTTCAAAAGTAGTTTCTTCATTCTTGAATAAATTTTTAGCACACAAAAAAAATTGTGTGTTTTTGTGTTTGTTTTATATTGTTAAAGTTGCTGTTAAAGAATTGCATCTATTTTTATTTTATTATTTTCTTTTAAAAATATTTTCAATTCAGATGCATCATGTGTTTGTTCATATAATTGGTTTCAAAAATTTTATCCTTTGTTTGATCCTTCTAGATTCATGTCATGTTTTTCTAAAGGTCTACAGTATGCCAGCTTTATCTTTTGTCTTTTTGTAGATCTTTCTAAATTCGTTTTCTTTTGTAAAAAAGTCTATAGTGTAATTTGTTGGTTTTTGTCTTTTTGTTCTCATTTTGTCAAAAATTGTACAATTAAGGTTTCATTTTTTAAAAGTCAGTCTGAATACGTGTCCACTTTTCATATTTGCTCAGATTCGATCCAATTTTTCTAACTTGTCTTTGGTTAGATTTTGTTTAGTTAACCTGCCATCACCTACCCTGTCAAAAAACTTAAGAAAAGTGCTAGCACATAGAAAGGTTAACTTAGTGTATGGAGGGGGTAGCTTAAGTTTAATAGGGAAGGTTACTACAACAGCTCAGTCTGATGGTGCACAAGTCCTAAGGAATATCCCTGATGTTCTAGCTAAGGGAATTGTTATGGGAAGGCCATAGGTGAAGAAAAAAGAGTCACATGCATTTATGAGCATATAGAAGTCATGGTAACCCTAGCCGATGCATTCATAGCTCTTCATGGTGGTATAGGCACCCTCGAGGAAATATTTATAGTTGCTAATGGAAACTCTTTGAGTCTGCATTCCAAACCTCTAGGGCTTTTATGATGGTTTGTTAAAGTTTTTAGATCATACTCTCGAATAAAATTTCATTACAAAGGCTAGAAGACAGATCTTTGTTACTGCTCTAACTACCGAGGAATTACTAAACAAGATACAGATTGTTCTCATAGAGTTCGATACCACAACTTTGAGATTAGATTGGAACAAAGGCAATAGGAAGTGACTATTGGATCTGAGATTCCACTTATAATCTTTTGGTTTTATACACAGCATGTTCACTTTTTTTTTAGTCTCAATAACCATTCTTCTTTAGATGATGTCATTTCTTCTCTCTGTCTTCTTTATTATGTTATTAGTTTGTATATATTTCAAAAAAAAAATAAAAAAAATCAAGCAATGAGTGTTTGTATGTTAGTAGCATGTTGTTGTTAAAATCTTTAGATTCATGTTTCCTAATGTCAGGATGGCAGATGTACGGAGTAACTAGTACTCTCGAAACATGTCCCATTTAAGATCCGAACTTGTAGTTTATTGATGCTTTAATTTTTCATTTTATTTCTTGTGTGTTTACATGCATGCTTGGTTAGGATAATAGATAGACGAAGTATTTTTAGACTCTCAAAATGTGCCCTAATCATGCCTATAATATACTACATTTTGTTGTTTGTGTATGCATATAAAAACTAAAAAAATTTGGAAAAATGAAGATGTCAGAGCCTCCTTTAATCAAGTACATCCTTTAGACTTAACTTTTATTTATTTTTTAAATATTGAGGACAATGTTTACAATAAGTTTGGAGGTATGACACCAAAATTTAAAATTTTTTAAATTTTTCTATCCTTTTGTTTTATTTTTGTAAGAATTTTTTCTAAAAATATATATGTTATGTTTTTTAAGTTTTTGCTTAGAGTTGATGTCTAAAGTTGATGATAAAACCTGTTTTAAAATGTGTATAACTTTTGAAAAATACTAAAATTATTTCTTTTATAAGTTTAATTTATTTGCTAGTTCTTTTTTACTTACGATTTTTTTGAACACTTAATGCACATAACCATGATCACTTAGCTGTATGTTTGCTTAGAGAACATTTATGTAATTCAGTAAATCTTAAAATTTTTAGATTTTCAAACTCTAAAACTTGTATGAATATCTCTCAAGATGAAATCCTAGGCTACAGAGCATTAAGGACTTAATTTAGGCTATCTTTGGACTATTTGAGCCTTTCTCTGCCTACCTGGTTACACAATTTTATCCTTAGTCACCTCTGTTGAGCTTTGTTTTCCTTTTTTTTTTTTGTCAACCACAAATTATAACTTAGCCTTTATTAATTTTCTATCTGTTTTAACCATTTACCTATAAGTTATATTGTTTATGAGTTTGTAATCTATTTTGAAAAGAAGGAAGGGTAGTGTTGTAAATTTGTTTATGTTGTATTTGTTTTGTATTATTTGTATTTCATTGTAATTTGTATTATCATTAAAAAAATGATAATAATAATAATAATAATAAATCACAAAAGTATAAAAAGTATAAAAACAGAATAATTGTGGATGACATAAGAAGATATCAATTTTTAAATTTGAGGGTTGTTTTATAAAGGGAATATTGAGATATGCTTTTTTTGGGTCTGTGAACATATGTATTTGAAGTAACTTGTATCTAAATAGTCCTACCATTACCCAAGCCGCGCATTACACAGTTTAATAAAGTCCTAATGATCCCAAGTGTTATGTCAATTTACATTAGTGGAGATCAATATGAAAGGCAAGCCTATGGAGTTCAAAATTTTGTGCTTTAAATATATTTTAAATTACTGATTTGCATAAACTAATCCAGGTAACAACAGTTAAGTGTAAATGGTTTGCACACACACACACACTCAGAGGATCTAAGTAAGATAGGATTAACATTTGAATTAAACTTATACACATTTGTAATGTTTTAAATTTTTCTTGAGCTATGCAATCTGCGAAAAAACTTTGAGGCCTATTTACAATGCATCAACTCAAAACTCATGTGTTTTTCATTTTAGTTTTTATTTATTTTGCTTGAGGACAAGCAAAAAAAAAAAAGTTTGGATGTATTTGATAACATGTAAAAATGTCATGTTTTATAAGGTCTAAAATAATTTGTTAAGCATTTTATTTGTTGTTAAATCCTTTGTTTAAACATATTTACTTGTCTTTGGCATTTTTAGTGTGTTATCTATAAAATACATTTATTTATTAATTTTTATTATGTTTTTATGTTTAAGTATATTTTTTTGTAATTTTTAATATTATTTTCTTAAGTTAATTAGTTAATTTTTGTAAAATAGTTTTAAAACCATAAGTTTAATTAAGTTTTATTTTTATTTTAATACGTGATTTTAGTTGTTATTTGGTTTTGTATTGAATAAGTATATAAAAATATTTAGTCATTTTTAGTAACTTTATTTTGTAAAATAATTAATTTTTTAGGGCAAAAATGCAAGAAATTTTGACTTTGGGGTTAAAATAGGAAGAAAACAGCAAGAAAACTTCAAATACGAGGTCAAAATCATAATTTTCAAAAATTTCCAACAGCTGCCATGTTAGCACCTAGTTAGTGGTCAGCGTCATGTAGCGCCTTGCCATTCGCGAGTCAGTGTACACTCAGCACAACGTGTTTGCCCAGTCACCAGCCAACCCACTCGTGAGCTTTAATCTTAGCCATCCATCGATCGTATCGAGACCGATATGATAGCCAAAATCTCTCTTAGACACACTCGTGCTCCCAGCCGCTAGATGAGTCAAAGGAAAGTGATTGAACAAGCACAGATCAAACATATGCCGTGCTGCCCATCGTCGCGAAGCAACAAATCACATCCTTAAATTTTGCATTCCAACAGGCATGTCAATAGTAAAAGAAAAAAATAATGTTTAATTTAATGTTAATAGTTATGACGTTTATTTTGTTTTTATTATTATGCCTCAATTTCATTTTTGTTTAGATTATGATCTAACTTAAAATTCATGAACATTTTATTTGGTCCAGAAGAAATCAAATCACCCACAAAAAAACACAAAAACCTCTAATTATTTAAGAATTTTAATTATTTTTATTTTTTTTCTCTCTTCAAAAAGCAAAAGCAAACAACAAAAGTTTAAACTCCCCAAACTTAACATGCATAAAAAAACCCCTCTTGTTGATGCTCCTTAATGCCTAGGCATGACTTTATGTCCTTGAAGTTTATTAGGTGCCTCCCATGTCTCTAACTTCATTTGGCTTTACTACTTTTGCTTATAAAAGAAAGAAAGCAAAAGAAAGTAAAAGGTTCCTAAAACTTAAAACTAAAATAAAAATCAAAGAAAATAAAGAAAAGTTAAGAAAGCTTGGGTTGCCACCAAAGTAACACTTGCTTCAAAGTCATCTGTTTGACTTTTAGAGAAGCACTCGTCAAAGATGTGGTGGTACTAGCTCTAATTTCAATACAATATTTAGTTGGAGTTAAAGATGTCAAAATGAGTTAGGCCTAGTGGACTGACATAGGCATGACATGCTAAAACTAAGGTACGACACAATACAATACAGTGTGATTATTAAATAGGCCTAACCCAGCACGTTTATTAGATGGGTTGGGCTTGGCATGACTTTTAAGTATGAAGCATGTTAAAGGCACAGCACGGGTATAGGCATGGGCATGATAAGCAGCACGATAATGGCACGATATTATTACCCTTTTATTATGTATTTCTAACAATTTTTTTATAAAATTATAATATACTTTTTTCCTCAACAAGATTTCATCTCATTTAAATTATTATATATTTTACTTTATTATAAGCTAAAATTTTAACTGTGTCTAATACTTATGCTTATTGTTTACATATAAATTTGCTATTGGCATGGTTAAAGCATGAACATGTTAAGAGCACAACACGAATATAAATAGGTTGTAGTTCGGGCTTGAAATCATAAATTAAAAAAAAAGCATGACCCAATAGAAAAAGATAAATAAATAGGTTGGTTCAGGCACGACACGAAGCACGTTTAGATCCAATTTAAATTGGTTTGGCCGACATTAAGGGGTGTTTGGTATGCAGTAATCCTAATGGTGGGAATTAGAATTTGTAGGATTCTAGCATTTAGTACAAGAATTATGATTTTCGATTCCTAATAAACTCAATCCTATAGGATTTACTTTGTCTTATTTTGAGGTAATTTGCATCTCACTCAAGAATGTGATATTCATATTCTTAGGAATCTTAAGACCATGAGAATCTCACTTTCTATTTGACGACGACATAATCATAATAAAATAAATAAATAAATAAATAATATAAAATACTATTAAATTTTTATAATATTACAGTAACAATATTATTTTAAAAATATTAACATATAATAATAATAATATATTATTAGTATTTATTTTTTATTATTATTCAATATATTAAATATGAGATATTTAATATTATAAATTATTATTAAATAATAATATTATTATTATAAATTAATGTTATTATATAATATAAATATAAATATAAATATCATATCAACATAAAATAAATATTTATTAATAAGGATAATAATAGTATTAACAATAATAATATAAATATAACGGTATAATATCAATATGAATAATATGATATTAATAGTCTTATTAATATTAATATTTATTATCTATATAATAATAATAATAATAATTCGATAGTTAATATAAAATATAATTAAATATTTTTGTAATATTTTCATGATAATATTATTATTTATTGCTAATATTAATATATAATAATGATATAATTCTTAAAATTATAATTTTATTATTACTTTTATTTATATCAATATATTGTATTATTATTTATGTAATATTTTAATATTAATATATTATTAAATAATAATACTATAAATATACTATCCATTTAAATAAAACAATATTAGTATTCACATTAATATTAATATTAAATTATACCGATATAATAGTAATATTAATTCAATAGTAAATATAAAATACGACTAAATATTTTTGTAATGTTATCATGATAATATTATTATTTAGTGCTAGTATTAATATAAAATAATAATATATTATTAAGAATTACATTTTTATTATTACTTATATTCATATCAATATATTGTATTATTATTTATGTAATATTTTAATATTAGTATATTATTAAATAATAATACTATAATAATAAATTATTATTATTATTACATAATATAAATATCGTATAGATATAAAATAATAATTTGATAATAATATTAATAGTAATAATAATAATAATAATAATAATAATAAAATTTTAACTAATATTAATATTAAATTATAATAATATAATAATAAATAATAATATTTATATTATTATTATTATTTAATATTAGGATTAACATATTATATTGACATACTTAATATTAACATTTAAAATACTATTTTAATATAGTAATATTATTAAATAATAATAATTTTATATCAAACAATAATAATTTGATAATAATTGTATTAAAAATGATGATGATCATAATATAAAAATAATAGAACATGCAATATTTTTATATTAATAATAATGAGTGTCATTAGTTTTTACAAAATATGAACACAAACATTGTTTTAATATATAAATGATAATGGGAATGTTTTCTGAAAGATAACACAACAATTTAGTTTTGTCAACTGTACAAGAGTCCTATGTATAACCAAACACAGTAATATATTATTCCAAAGTATCTAAGAAAAGATTTATGTATACAATCAAACGTGATAATGTGATTTCTTGGAAACATAGTGTCTCCTATCATTTTCCTAAGAATATGATTCCTACTAATTACTACATACCAAACGCCCCTTAAAGAAAATTTGAAGTTGTCATTCCTTGGAGAAACCATGATGAGGAAACCTAATAAGCAGGTTCTTGTATCTCCACCAAACACTATACAAAGCTTCTTAATCTTGTTGAATAAATTCATGAGCACTTGTTGATGTAACATCTTGAAGTACCTTAACAAAAATAAACAACTCAAACACATATTCAAACTAGTCCTACAACTAATTTAGTATCATTATTAACAAAAAATAACAAAAATATCATCCAGCAACAGCCCCAAAAACTCTCATTTTTCTCTTGTGATCTTTATATTGTTCTTTCTAATTCTATGAAATATTTTACTTTTACAATTATTTTAAAATTAAAAAACTCCTAATAGCCTCCTTTAAAAAAAAAAAATCTCTCATGAGTGCATACATCGAACTAGTATACCTATATAGGGCAAATTTCACAAATTTCCCTTGAACTATATCACTTGTGTCAGTATGCCCCTGAACTTTGAAACGTATATATTGTGCCTTATGAAGTATAATATTTCTCCAAATTCACATTCCGAACTTAGGAAAATTATTTTTTGGATGGAATTGTTAAATTTTCGTTTGATTTAAGATTCAATATAATACTTAGGGGTTAATATGAATGTCTTTTTTAGTTTAAATGAATTAATTGGGCACCAAACTCTTGTATATTTTTTCTTTAGAATACATGCTCTAAAGCGAGAAAAAGATAGATAAAAAGTAGAAAACTACTGTAATTGAAGTTGGTTCTTTAAAAGTTTTGAATAAACAAATGAATTTATCCTTTTAATAAGGGTGATAACTATTATTTTGTCTACAAAACCAACATGATTCTAAGTTCATGGAGTAAATATATCAAAGTTCAGGTGTAAAATAGATACATTTTAAAATTTGAGAGTCATTTGGACTTAAATGACATATTACAGGGGGAATTTATAAATTCATCCCATATATATATATGTGTGTTTGTGCGAGTGTGTGTATGTGTGTAGCACATGCGATAGCGAGGTATCATTTTTTATTGGAACGACTACAAACTTTCTATAAGGAATGACATGTCGCTTGTTCTCGAGCAACGCATTCAACTCGTGGGTCTAAAATATTCTCCAACGACAACAGAATATCCAAAAAGTAAAAATTACATAACCTGTTCATTTTTAAGGAGTGAATTAACATCTGTCTTTATTATACAAATATCACTTATATGTCATTTTTTATAAATTTCATATATTCAGAACCCTAAAATACCTTCTAACTAAATATTATCATGTATTTAAATTTTTATAACAAATTTTTTTATTTTTTGAATAGTTAAATTAGGTAAAAAAATGCACGTATATTTTTTATTCTAACATATTACATTGTTAAATTATCATTATCATTTGAAGTCTTAAAAAATGAAATGAATGTCATTGAGTATTATTATCATTATGTGTCATTACCTTAATGATATAACAATTATATAACCTATAAGATACGCAAAATAACTTAATAAATACTAAATTATTAATTTAATTACATATTACAAAAAAAAAAGAAATATCATTGACTTGAAGTCTTAAGAAATGAATGTCATTGCGTATCATTAACTTAATGATATATTAATTATATAAACAGTAAAACACATAAAAGACTTAATAATATTGTGTCATTAATTTAATTACAACACCTTAATTTCAATTTGTTGGTAAAACTATATCATTAATTTAATTACAACACCTTAATTCTAATTTATCGGTAAATCTAACTTATCGATAAAAAAATTTCATCTTTTTAGGAAATTTTAAAATCATTATTTTAGAAACTAATTTGAATTTAAGCAACAAACACCTTAATTTTAGGTATTTTTTAAATATAATGATATTATAATCCGTTTAAAATCTTAAATACATATATTATAATTATTTTTAAAAAATAAATTAAAACTAATAATATTATTATTTTAATTATTAATATCTTTATACATATACATTAAAATATATAAAAAATATTCATAAACTACATCTACATCTATGTTTTAATTCTACAAATAAAAAAAAAAAAAAGGTTTTGACCTAATCCAATCCAGGGGATTTTGAGAAATGACCTCCGGCCAAAAATAGACCACTTTTTTTTTACAGTTTTTGGCACAAAAAAAGGTTTTTTGGACATTAAAACGGTTTCAGTTTTTTTTTTTTTTATCATGTTGAGGTTTCTTATTCTACTACAGTCATTTTTCTTATTTTGTTAAAAAAAACTGAGACAGTTTACCTACAAAAAAAAATATTTTTTTTGTTAAAAAAAAAAAAAACCTTTTACCTAATTTGAAATTTTTTTTTGCCCTTTCATTAAAATCTTCCAATCCAAAACTCTAAAAAATAATGATTGCCTGTGACGCCGAAAAAAATTGCTTTATTAATAAAGAAAATACTGTGTAATTGTTTGTGAATCGATCCAGCTAAAAATGACAGTTTCAATGACGAAATTCAAGAGATTTCTGTCAATTCCAGTCCTCTCCGTGTTTCTGTTGGTGGGTTTCGTGTATTATTCGACGGTTTTCATTTTTATTGAGGATTGGGTCGGGCTTCAGAGCTCGTCTGGATTTCTAAACGCTTTGATCTTCACTTTCTTCGTCTCTCTTCTCGTTTTCTCTTTTTTTGTTTGTGTTCTTACCGACCCAGGTCACGTCCCAGCTTCTTATGTCCCTGATGTTGAAGAAATTGGGTTTTCTGATGAAGAAACCAAGAGAATTGTAAGTTTTTTTCCCCTTTTTCCTACACGATTGCTTGAATTATGATCTGGGTTTTTGGTATTTTGTTTTGTTTGTAATTGGGTTGATGAGTAAACTGTGGTAGAGGGGTGAAGTTAAGGTTTTTAGTTTTATGCTTTATTTTGGCTGTTGAGGTAAGTGAAAAGTATAAACTTGATTCTTGTGGGAAAGATTTGTTTTGAAAAACAAAACATGTGCTTTTCTTTCCTAGGAGTTTGGAATCTAAGGATTTATTCATTTGGCTGCTGAGAAATTTATAACAACAGTCACAAAAATGGGTATTTCTATATTACCCACTGCCCTAGTGGCCTCGCCTTTGAGCCAGCTCTATGCTTAGTAGTTAGCAAGTTATTTGAGAAAATATGGACATGGAATCCAGATGTTAGCGAGGTTGCAGGCATAGCCAGCAGTAATTTTACACCCAACTCCAAATGTGGAGAGGTCAAATTCCACACCCCATTTTTTTTTAAAAAAAAAAGGAGAGAAAAAAAGAGGACGTTAGTCATTTAAAAGTCAATTGCATTGCTAGTTTCGTGTTAAAACTTAAATGGTGGCTTGCAGTCTTTATTTTTGATAGCTATCTATTCCACTTGGACGAATTAATTTCGAGTCTTTGCTAGTATAATGTAGTGGACAATATAGGTGTCGTAGGAGAAATAATGAATGAAGATTTATGGTGGGTTTCACTTCACAAGCTTCGATCAGTCAAAGCTTCTTGCTCTTTTTGTTTGTTGGACATGAGTGGCATCCCTATGCCTGCCCCTTTCATTGTACTTTATTGTAAAGGAAATATTTTTGGTGGCCAAATTTTGGTTTTTGAACTATCTAAGTTCGAAAGTCTTCATGGTTTCTTTCTGACAGAGCGTGCAATCAAAGCTTTGTGATAAGTGCTCCACATACAAGCCTCCGAGGGCTCACCATTGCAGAGTCTGTAGAAGGTGTGTGTTGCGAATGGTATGTTAGATGACATTCATTTGCCATCTTTACACCTGACTTTGGGTATAGACACTTAATGAGGTCAAAGTTATGATTCTTTCTACAAAATTCAATGCAGGATCATCATTGTATGTGGATAAATAACTGTGTTGGTTATTGGAACTATAAGGCATTTTTTTGTACTTGTCTTCTATGCAACGATCGGAAGCATCTATTCTACAGTATGCCTGATATGCTTATTTTTAATCTTTCTTGTCAATAAACAATATAAGATTCCTTGAGCTGTAACATAAATTCATTAATATTTAGGTCATTATTATTTGCTGCTCGTTTCAAAAGGATTGGGAGTTCAGTGGATATTTCCCGCTCAAGGTTTTTTATGTGAGTTAATTCTTAGTTTTTCTCACACAACCCTTATTAATAAGGTTCACTTTGGGAATCATATTTATTTTTTTTTCTCTCTACTGAATGATTTAATTAGGTAAAGTACATAAAGAACTCAAGCTTGGAGTTCTGGCTAAACCTCTTCTTCTTTGTATGCATTGCCATTCACTTTATTCCGTGTTCACATTTGCTTGGTTTTATTTCATTGACATATCGTCTTTGAATTCTTGTTATCACCATAATCCTGAATAAGATCAGTTGTTTGATTGAAAGTGGAACACGGTCTTTTTTGAAGTCTTGAAATAGCTAAAAGATTTGGATTTAATCTGTTTCAGTTCAGGAGTGCAAGTGATTGTCCTGGTTAGGTTAATCAACCTATTGGTTCTCATGAATGTTTGTTGTTCTCTAACCAGTTTTGAGCTTTTTGCCCACCATTGTTCCAGATTAAGCTTTTTCACTTGCTTAGGAGTTATGGTTCTATGAGTCTGCTGGCTGATTGGTCAAACATTCCACAGTTCTTGAGCTTTTATGTTGTTCTAATGCATGTTAGTGAACCAATCTTAAACGTTTAGCACCAGACTTAACCTTTTAATCAATTATCTACATTTGTTTGAAGGCATTTAAAGTGAAACTTTTTTCTTTCTTTAGGTTACTTGTGGAGTTTTGACGGTTGCTCTGAGCTTGACGTTCGGTACTCTCTTGGGTTGGCATGTATATCTCATCATTCACAATATGACAACCATAGAGGTAGGTTATTGTAACACCCGCCAATTTCTATGTAACGGATTAGGTTAAATGAATATTGACATTAAATAATTTCTTTATTAATGTGTTATGATATTACTAACTATTTTATGTTAAGTATTATGACAGGTGACGGCCATGTGGAATTGATGTGTTCAAGGTGTTCATGTCATTTTATGTAGTATGTTTAACAATTTATTTAATGTTTTAAATATGGCAGTTCGGCAGGCCGAACCTTCAAGTTCGGTAGGCCGAATTGTCCTCATCGAATGGCAAGCCGATGCAATTTCATCGGCAGGCCAGACTCCATGCCTTCGGAAGGCCGAACTGTGTAGTCGGCAGGCCGAAGATGGCTGATGAACAATCAGCAGCGATCTCTCCAAAATTTGTGATAGAGATAATTTCGATGATTGGTTATGATTGAATGAAGATTTGTGATTGATTGGCTTATTTTTGGATTGATTGCTCTAATTTTGGTAAAGAAACCTTTGACTTTAGATGGATTGGATGATTTGATATGGTTTCCGATTTTGAAAGCTTGATATATGGTAAGAGAGAATTTTTTTCTTTTGACTTTCCTTTTCTTCACTTCTCATCATACACGTGAATGACCCCCTCTTATTTTCAGAAAGTTATTTTTAATATTACAGAGAGATTAGACTATCTCCTCTCATTTGTCCCGTTTACGTGATTCTCACTCAGACATTTTTTTTCTCTCTCTATTCTTCTCTCACTTCTCTTCACGTTTCTCCTTCTCTCCTCTCCTTAATATTGCTCCAAATAATTGAAAGACATATTGAATTTTCGTTGGGGTTAAATTCAAGGAGGCTTGAGAAGAAAATTTTTGAGGTAAGAGACTCTTCTCTGTAATTCTGGAATTTTGAACACCCTGTAATCCGATTGCCATATCTTTTTCTACAAAATTTCTTTTGCTTTGAGTTTTTTATGTGTTACTCATGTATGTGTTATGTACTAACCCTCAAAATTTCACCTCAATTGGATTTTTCTACACCAAGATATGAATTTTCTTCTCTATGCCATTCACTGCAAAATTTTGAAAGATATGAATTATGACAGGTGACGGCCATGTGGAATTGATGTGTTCAAGGTGTTCATGTCATTTTATGTAGTATGTTTAACAATTTATTTAATGTTTTAAATATGGCAGTTCGGCAGGCCGAACCTTCAAGTTCGGTAGGCCGAATTGTCCTCATCGAACGGCAAGCCGATGCAATTTCATCGGCAGGTCGGACTCCATGCCTTCGGAAGGCCGAACTGTGCAGTCGGCAGGCCGAAGATGGCTGATGAGCAATCAGCAGCGATCTCTCCAAAATTTGTGATAGAGATAATTTCGATGATTGGTTATGATTAAATGATGATTTGTGATTGATTGGCTTATTTTTGGATTGATTGCTCTAATTTTGGTAAAGAAACCTTTGACTTTAGATGGATTGGATGATTTGATATGGTTTCCGATTTTGAAAGCTTGATATATGGTAAGAGAGAATTTTTTTCTTTTGACTTTCCTTTTCTTCACTTCTCATCATACACGTGAATGACCCCCTCTTATTTTCAGAAAGTTATTTTTAATATTACAGAGAGATTAGACTATCTCCTCTCATTTGTCCCGCTTACGTGATTCTCACTCAGACATTTTTTTTCTCTCTCTATTCTTCTCTCACTTCTCTTCACGTTTCTCCTTCTCTCCTCTCCTTAATATTGCTCCAAATAATTGAAAGACATATTGAATTTTCGTTGGGGTTAAATTCAAGGAGGCTTGAGAAGAAAATTTTTGAGGTAAGAGACTCTTCTCTGTAATTCTGGAATTTTGAACA